>BLBF01000068.1:6444911-6457570 GCA_015471245.1 Laticauda colubrina
TCTCTTCTCTTCTCTTCTCTTCTCTTCTCTTCTCTTCTCTTCTCTTCCCTTCCCTTCCCTTCCCTTCCCTTCCCTTCCCTTCCCTTCCCTCCGCTCCCCTCCCCTCCCCTTCTATATTCTATTCTATTCTACTTTACTCTATATTCTCCTCTACATTCTGTTCTGTTCTATTCTATTCTATTCTATTCTATTCTATTCTATTCTATATTCAGTTCTGTTCTACTCTACTCTACTCTAGTGCAGTTTTATTTCCCTTACAGACTACAGTTTGCAGATCACAATTTCTTTTAATCCTCCCCACAGATAGTAAAAATCCTCAACTCCTACACTCCCATTGATGATTTTGAGAAAAGGATAGCTCCATCCTTTGTTCGTAAAGTCCAGGTATGGTTTTAACTCTTTATTTTGCCGCTCGTATTTTTGAACTTTTTAATTTTTTAAACGCCAAACCTCTTGAGACCTCTTTTGTTTGAAAAGTGGCATGTAAATCAAGGAAACAGATAAATTAATATAATAAATGGCAGCCTACAGGACAATGTATCCATATATAACTGCTTAGACACATGTATGCATCTAGGAAATGGTTAACCTTCTCTTTATTCTCATTTCAGGGAATGCTGAACAATAGACAGAATTCCATCCAACTGATGCTTGATACCAAATACCTCTTTCAAGTAACATTTCCCTTTACACCTTCACCACATCCACTGGAAATGATAGAAATCCCCAGCAGCTTCAAACTTGGCTTCCTCACTAGAATATAGTTACAAGAACTAATACATTATAAATTCACTCTTTCCCAAAGAGTAAATGCAGACTGTTCAGTCATGCTGCTGCATCAGCATAAATCTTCTGATGATGATACCTAGTTTGCAGCACTGATGATATTACCTGGTTCGGTAATGAAAGGTCTGCAAGAAAACTCCTAAGCTCAGAGAGCACCACGGACTCAACTGTAAAGCTTTTTAAAATGGGCATTAAGTCTGGGGGAGCAATATGGACTTCAGAATGTCAGAAATGGAATAATGCATATTTGGTTATCCTGACTCTAGACGAGCATTTCTTAAACCTTAGCAATTTTAAGGTATGTGGACTTCAACTCCTAGAATTCTGACTGGCTAGGGGAATTCTGGGAGTTGAAGTCCACCCTTCTTAAAGTTGTGAAACTCTGCTGTAGATTCTTCCATATTGTATCGAGACCTACCTAATTTTAATTTATAATTTTATAAATTAAATTTATAAATACGTTTATAGTGAAGGATTTTTTTCTATAATGAAGGACAAGGAAGAATTTATTTTAACCTGTGGCATTTGGAACACAGCTTATAGAATGGCACTGTTGTAAATGTATGGACGAAGATAGTGGTTTTGTTAGATGTTTCGTATGTGTGTGGCATGTGTATAATGATAGACGGTGCCACAGATGAAATGACAGTATTCCACTAGATATTGTGTGAAGTCATTGCCACACAGATAAGCTAACTTCCTACTTAGCTTTTTCTAGGTCATCTAAAACTGGCGAAATGTGTATTTGTTACAACTTTCATCTTTCATCAAAAGAATTAATCCTTTGTATATGACAAAGGGGGCAAGACATTTATATGCACAACAGTAGAAAGATAAACAATTCCCACCACTCAATCGTGGAATTTGAAATTAATGGAATTGGTAGATATGGCAAACATGATTATTTTAATAAAAGAGAAAGGTATATTCACTTTTGCTTCTATCGTGGTACCTTGGTGCTTATCCTTAGTTGGTTCCAAATAATGTGTGATGAGTACCAAAAACGATGAGAACCAAATAATTTTTTCCCATAAGGGAATAACATAGTGAGTCACAAGTTCTAGCTTGTGCATTGAGTATCAAACAAAGAATGAGTACTGGGACAAAATGTTCACATCAAAATGTGTTGAGTACCAAATTCGATGAGTTTCACTGTACTTGGAAACCATTTATGGGCTTCTAGCTTGAGAAAAATGAAGGACTGATTTTAGGGTTCAATGATTAGTTATGATTATAAAAATATTGTGTATTGTTATTCTTGATAGTCATGAATACATATATACTTGTATATTGTATATTTTTATGTTCATGTTTAAACTTTATGATACGTAATTTTAAGGCTATTTGATTGTTTAATTTGTATACTTTTATGCAA
The DNA here is from genome assembly GCA_015471245.1 of Laticauda colubrina. Lineage (NCBI taxonomy): Eukaryota > Metazoa > Chordata > Lepidosauria > Squamata > Elapidae > Laticauda > Laticauda colubrina. The sequence goes on from BLBF01000068.1 coordinate 6,447,073, forward strand.
TGTGCCTTTGTTTTAACTTAAAGAGTATGAAGTTACTTTATATTTGTATCTATATTGAAGAAACTCCCAAGAATCTTCTTTTCTTGTCACTTTTAAACCATTGCCTCTTTTTGATCTCTCCCCTAATTTTTCCTTTTCTGTTATTTTGTAATTCATCTTTTATTTTTGAAATTTAATAAAGTTCACTTAAAAAAATAATTCTTCCAAGGCAAAAAAAACAGCAGAGAAGGTTTTAGCTTCCTCTTCATACCGACGTTACAAACCTCTCCGCATTGAACAGATGATGTTTTCATTCCAGGTGAAACAAGCAGCTTAATTCAAGAGGTCCCCATTTCTGTCTTGTGTTCTCAGAAATTTTTTTAAACCTCGGAGGATTTCAGGGGAAAAGGTGCATACCCCATATAGATACCTAGAGATTTTAATGGGAACAGCCTCTTTCTGAGTTAGAAACCAGATCCACCTATGTTGGCTAGATGAGGAATGGAGAACTATTTGAGGCAAAAGAAAGGAACATATTCCAGCCTCATTGAATGATCCATTTCCGAGAATTTTCTTTAACTATTTCAATCATTTGCAAGTCTCTGGAACTTCAAGCAGCATTACAAAGTCCTTCTATACATTGCAGGGTTGGTAAATCCCTCTAAGTAGATTAGATCAGCCTTAAATTCTTCCTCCTGCATTTTAAATAGCCCACTGATTAGCTTGATGCCTTCCTAAAACTTCAAGGTATCACTGTGGGTGAAAAAAGGTAAGAAAAATACCCTTACTATTTTTGATTACAAGCCTAAATTATCTATAGAGTAACGCTGAAGTGTTCTTTTTTTAAAAAACAAAGTCTGTTTGTTTTCGGTTGGGTTTGGTACCTTACTTGTTCATGGCTTAAAATAAAAACATTATGTACGAGGATTTTAAAAACGCTGCCAGAAGAACAAATGATTCCAAATACCAACAAAATAAAACTGAATTTTTTGTAAGACTTGTTTCACTCACTATGTATTTGCACTTGATCAATTGTTTAGTTAAATTTGGGTTTTAATTGTTTATTTTTTTTAAAAAAGTTGTATTTTTAATTGTTCTACTGTACCCTGCCTAGAGTCCCATTCATGAGATGGACAGCTATACAGATTTGATAAATAAAAGAGAAATTGTTGGTTTACTTTCATTTCTCCTACTATATAAATTGTTTAGTCTTTCTTGGGCATCAGCAGATGGCTGTGGCCCAAGTTTTTTGTATGAACAGAATAAAGTAATTAGTGAGTGAAAAAAAGGTGCAAAGAAAGAAAGAGAGGGGAAAAAGGAAAGAAAAAGAAAAGTTATCGAGAAACTGCTTCCAACCTTCACACCAATTGTAAGGACATTTATATTTTACCTCTCTCTAAAATAACAATATAATTTCCTTTGTAGCATAGCCTGTCCTTTCTAATCATCAAACCCGTTAAAAATCATCAAATCATCAAACCCGTTCATTTTCCCCATTTTTTCAGGGAAAAAAAGTCTATAGGGGATTTCCAATCAGTAATAAATGTAATTATTGTGTCTAATTAACCAACTTCCTGTTTATCTGTTATTTATTATTATTTTTAAGTCAGAAAGAAAGCCATTCCTGTCACTTCCGCTCTCCTCTCTTTCAGCTACCTGCCAAGATGTGTGACCAAACCTTTGCGGTCAATATTTTTGGGCCGTGTGACATTTGTAGCAAAGAGAAGGTTCTCCAACAAATATACTGTAAGTCGGAGAAACGCAGCTGCTGTGCGTTATGCGTGAAGCAGGTAAGGGCCTGCAATGATTGGAAGGCTGTTTGGGGGGAATCTACTGGATCTCATGTGGTGTCCCTTCTGGTTGGTGGCACCCCATCTTCACTCTCTTAGCAAAGTGGGTTGAGACGAGTGGTCCTTGCTTCTCCCTGAGCTTGCTTTCTTGCAGATCTTTCATGACCCAAACTAGGTCTCGTCATCACTGCAGAGTCATAGTGTAGGGCAGGGGTCTCCAACCTTGGCAACTTTAAGCCTGTTGTTAGTTGCAAAGTTGTGTCCAACCCATTGCAACCCCATGGACAACGTTCCTCCAGGCCTTCCTGTCCTTTACCATCTTCTAGAGTCCGTTTAAACTCATGTCGACTATTTCAGTGACTCCATCCAGCCACCTCATTCTCTGCCATCCCTTTTGTCTTCTATTGCCTTCAATCTTTCCCAGCATTCAGCTCTTCTCCAGCGAGTCTTTCTTTCTCATGAGGTGGCCAAAGTCTTTGAGTTTCCTCTTCAGGATCTGGCCTTTTTTTTTATAATAAACTTTTATGACTTTAAAAGTTTAAAGTCTTTTATGACTTTAAAAACAAACAAAAAGTGTAAATATCTTGACATTAACAGTTTGTGGCATTCAACTTATACTCCTATTTTGTGCATTATTTACAAATATATACAATTTATGTGAATGTAAGCATTTAACCTATATGTTGCTTATCATTAATTTTTCATCATCCATCTATCTTAGCTCAATCCAGTCATACCATTTTCCCCAAATCCTATAATGCTCAGACTCCTCCTTTTCTTGTAACATCAGAGTTAATTTATTCACCTTGGCACAAGATATTACTTTTTGGATAATCAGTTCATCTGGTGGTATACATGTATGTTTCCAACACTGGGCATAAGCAATTCTACCTGCTGTTAAAATATGTAATATTATATGTATTATATTTCTCCTGTATTTCTTTTTACATATCCCCAGTAAGAATAATTCCGGTTCTAATTCTATTCGTTCGTTACTGATCTCATGCAGCCATTTTTTTTAATTTTTAGCCAATATTTTTGAGTCTCCGGGCAGAATCACCACATGTGATAGAATGTACCTTCTTTCTTCTTGCATTTCCAACATGCTAGATTCATGTTGGGATACGTTTTCGCCAATCTCGAAGGGGGGCAAGTACCATCTATAAAACATCTTATAGATGTTCTCTTTATATGCAGCTGATTTAATAGGATCTGGCCTTCTAAAGAGCAGTCAAGGTTGACCTTCTCTAGGACTGACCGGTTGGATCACCTTGCAGTCCAAGGGACTCACAGGAATCTTCTCCAACACCAGAGTTCAAAGGCCTCCATTCTTTGGCGCTCAGCCTTCCTTATGGTCCAACTTTCACAGCCATACATTGCCACTGGGAAAACCATAGCCTTGACTCTACGCACTTTTATGGGCAGGGTGATGACTCTGCTTTTTAAGATGCTGTCTAGATTTGCCATAGCTTTCCTCCCCAGGGGTAAGCATCCTTTAAAATTTCTTGGCTGCAGTCCCCATCTGCGGTGATCTTGGAGCCCAGAAAAATAAAATCTGTCACTACCTTAAGCCTGCAGGACTTCAACTCCCAGAATTCCCCAGCCAGGTTTAAGAACTAGGAGGACTTGTTCTCCGAATTCCAAGTAGTTCTTGCCAGATGCCGATAATAGGTGGCTCCCTTGTGAATGATTTCTAATTTGACAGCTTGTACAGTATTTACTTCCAGTTTTCAGCAAAGCCGCCCAGAGTGAACCAAGGGATCATTTAATGAAGAGAAGGACTCGGAGTGGCATGATAGCAGTGTCCTGTATCTCAGGGGTTGCCCCAAAGAAGAGGGAGTCAAGCTATTCTCCAAAGCACCAGCAGGCAGAACAAGAAGCAACGGGTGGAAACTAATCAGGGAGAGAAGCAACTTAGAACTAAGGAGAAATTCCCCGACAGTGAGAACAATTAACCAGTGGAACAACTGGCCTCCAGAAGCTGGGAATGCTCCAACACTGGGAGTTTTTAAGATGAGATTGGACAACCATTGGTCTGAAATGGTGTAGGGCAGGGGTCCCCAAACACCGGGGCCCGGACCGGTACTGGTCCGTGGATCATTTTGTACCGGGCTGCAAAGAATGAATAATCGTGATTAAAATATATATAAAAATATGTTTTAGTAAAGAAATAGTAAAGAAGCCCTTTACTCTTGGGGAAGAATTGATTTTGCCGGTCCTTGAAAAAGTGTTTCTGCGTGAAACTGGTCCCTGGTACAAAAAAGGTTGGGGACCACTGGTGTAGGGTTTCCTGCCTAAGCATGGGGTTGGACTAGAAAACCTCCGGGGTCCCTTCCAACTTTTCTTTTATTCTATTTTAACAGCTGAGACAGTTCAGCGACAGCTGGGAATAAATAAAGGAAGGAAGGGAGAGAGAGAGAGAGAGAAGAAAGAAAGGAAAGAAGGAAAGAAAGAAAAAGAAAGAAAGAAAGAAAGAAAGAAAGAAAGAAAGAAAGAAAGAAAGCAAAATTGGGTCGGCCACTTGGACCACCCGATTTAGACCCATCCGCGCGGGGCTTCTACCCATCCTCCACCTATCGGTGGATGCCGCCCGCGCTGCGCGCTCCCGAAAGGGCTGCCCCGGCTCGGCTCGGCCGGGCCGGAGGCTCCTCCTTCCACCCTCCCCTCCCCTCCCCTCCCCTCCCCACCCTCCCCTCCCCATCGCTGGCTGGCTCCCTTGCGCGCTCCTCTCTTTCTCTCTTTCTCTCTCTCTCTCTCTCTTCCCCTTCTGGCCAAGATGGCAACCGAAGGGCTGCAGGAGAAGGAGAGCCTGGCCGTGCTCAAGACCGAGGCGGAGAGCCTGAAGGGCAAGCTGGAGGAGGAGAGGGCCAAGCTGCACGACGTGGAGCGTGAGTCGGGGCCGGGCTGGGCGGGCTGCGCCCCGGGCGTCGCCAAAAGGAAGGAGGCGGGCGGGCGGGCGCTTCTCCTGCAAGACGGTTGCAACCCCGGGCGGGGGGGGGGGGGGGCCCTTTTGCCCCCCCGGGCGGGGGGGGGGCCCCCCCCCCCCCCCTCCGGGGGCATGCAACCCTCCCTCTGCACGGGGCGGCGTAAACAACGGGCACCGCTGGGTGGAGAGATTGCCCGGCCAGCCCGACCCAGCGGCGGGCCAAGGGGACATTGAGGGCGAGGCAGAGGAGACCCCTCCCCATCTTCTGCCTGCCTGCCTGCTTCTTTTTTGCACCCCGCCTCCTGCCCTTCTCTTCCAGCCAAAGGGGCTCTGGCGGCCGAGAAACATTCAAGCCGTCCCCATTTGCAACCTGGCGCCCACCAAATGGCCTGAGCCATTCCTCTGCCCCGCCAGGAACCCATGCCAGCAGCTCAGCAGGGTTGGAGGGGAGCTGACTAGGTTTGGACGGGGCTGAGCTGGAAGCTGCTGCTGCTTTGTGTGTTACGGGGGGGGGGGGGGGGGATGATCACCTTAAAATCAATCCTCCCGGCACCCCTGGATTTGGGAGTTTGGAGTCTTTGTTGGTTTGCCTGCTCTGAAGAGACTTGGATCTGCTGGTACCCAGCAAAACAACAACAACACACCTTTGAACTCGGCTGGCGTTGTTGTCATGAAAATGCTTGCATAATTCAAGGGTGGGTGGGTGGGGAATCCTAACCTGGTTGAATTGTAATATGTTAAATGTATTTGGGGATCCGAATTCTGGTGATTCTGGGCAACAGAATAACAATAACCGTTAGCGGGGTTCTTGGAGGTCTTCTAGTCCAACCTCCTGCTCAAGCAGGAAGCCCTATAGCTGTGATGGCAGGTGGCACGCAGAGCCATTTGTGTGGGCACGCAAGCCGCAGGCAGAATTACCTCACTGCGCATGCGTGCGCCTCCCAGCTGATTTTCGGGCCTTATTTGGCCTTCCTGTGAAACGGGGCCCATTTTTCGTCCTACAAAGGCTGCAGAGGCTTCCCTCAAGCCTCTGGGAGGTCGAGAAAGGCCTCAAACAGGCTGAAAATCAGCTGGGAGGCGCAGTGCAGATAAGGGGGCAGGGGGGGGGATCGCGCACGCGGGTGCGGGGGGGGGGGGGGGGATGCACGCATGGCCTTCTGGGTGCTGACACAAGAGCATGTACGCACACATGCCATTTTTGTCACAGGAGCCCCAAAAGGTTAGCCACCACTGCCCTATAGCATTCCAGACAAATGGATGTTTACAATAGTTGAATGGGTTCTCTCAGGCAGGGGTCTCCAACTTTGGCAACTTTAAAGACTTGTGGACTTCAACTCCCAGAATTCCTGAGCCAGCAATGCTGCTTTAGACTTTCTGTTGCTGTGGCTGGCTGAGGGATTCTGGGAGTTGAAGTCCACAAGTCTTTAAAGTTGCCAAGGTTGGAGACTCCTGCTCTAAGGACCACATGGGCTTTTGTTTTCTCGCCATCCCAGTCCAGTGAGAGGTGCTAGGTTGAGCATAGCGGATTTCCCTACCCATCTTCCTTGACTCACCCCCTCCAGATGTGTCCAGCACCAACTCTCCAATCCTCAGCAAGCTGTGGCTGAGAGTTAACCAACATATCTGGAGGACACAGACCTGCAAAAGGTTGACAACTCGTCTCATCCATCTCAGGATGGAAAAAAAAGGAGTATCATATGTCTTCATCAGCTTGAATCATTTATAATAAAGACAGGATTAAAAAAAACTCTAAAAAAAATCCCAGAATTCCCCAGCTAGCATTTTGACCTCAATTCCTAGAATTCCCCAGTCATTGCTGGGAATTCTAGGAGTTGAAGTCCACATCTTTGATGTACATACCATTGCATTATTAGAATTTTTTATTTTGCAAAAAAACTGTTTGGCCATCAGGAAATCTGAATCTAAAGAGGCATTACTTGCTTTTCTCAGCCAACACATTCTATTTTTCTTTTAAAAGCTTGATCTCCTTGGACTGTTAAACAATTCAGAGGCATGGAGCACTTTCAGGACTGTATTGAATGCAGGGCATTCTAGCCAAAAGGAAAAAAAACTTGAGAAGTTTATTCCTGTCCCCTTTCTGGCATTCAGTTTTCTTTCCCAGGGAAATAAATGCATTTCACTGATTTTTTTTTATCTTCCAAGGAACTCTGAAATTTTTAGAAGTCTTTGGCCTTGGGGACAAAACCCACCAAGTCCTTCAAGGCCTGGTAAACCAGTTTCTCAAAGTGAAAAGTAAATGTGAAAAGACAGCAAATGTTTTAAAAATTCCTGACTTGTTCATCAGTATTTGGCCTTCCAGCAGATGGGAATTAGCTTTTCCTGCCTGCAAGAAGATCCTATTCTGTTATTCCAAAAATAAAACAAGAAAGCTTCTTCAGGATGCTGCTAATGGTTGCTTTTGGAACGGCTAATCCATCATTGTGAGGATTAAAGAGGTAGAAATGGGTTGCTTGAATAATAGCCAAATAAGCCATAAGGCACTGCTCGTCAGTACTGGGTTCAGGAGTCCTGCCAAAAAAATAACTGTCAGCAAAGACAGAGAAGTTCAAAGACTGTTTGGACCATGTGCTCCGTTTGTGCAAAAGAGGAATATGTCCTGGAACTTGTCAAGGATGCATTGGGAGCAAAACAAGCCTGCTTACAAGAATACATTTGAATTTTTCTTTTTTTGCTGGCCTTCTTTTTGAAAAGGTTTTGGAAGGCAAAGTGAAATTTTTCGATCAGCTTTAGAAACTGTCAATATTTGTGTGAATGGACATTGCTTCTTTAACTTTTTTTTTAAGAAGATTTGATGTGGTTTTAATGTGGCTCCCTTTTTTTAGGATAAGAGTTGATGCTTTTTAAGGAAGCTTATTCTCTTCCCAGTAGAGAGGATCGCTCCTAAAGGACAGGATTATACCAGTAGTGAAATATTAATAAATATGGCTGTATTGGTTTAGGACAGGGGTCTCTACATTTGGCAAGTTTAAGACCTGTGGACTTTAATTCTCAGAATTAGTCTCTTAAACCAGACTGTGGACTTTTAACTCCCAGAATTCTGGGAGTTGGAAGTCCACAAGTCTTAACATTTCCAAGTTTGGAGACTCATGATTTAGGAGCATAAAAGATGCAACATAAAAGAACTAGCCATATCCAGAATTCCAGTGAGGTTGATTTTTCAACTTGATGAAGAGAACTATAGAATTTGGGAAAAAATGGATATGGCAGGTTTTTGTTGGACCTAATAAAAAAATTGTTCAAAGGTCTATAGTAAGTAAATATAAATCTACTATCAGGATTCCGGCAGTTGCCTTAATTAAATCATGAGCCTCGAGCTAAGATTCAAAAACTATGAAGAATTTATTAGGAGTGAACATGTTGGCATGATCTGTTTGAAGCCGATTCTGAGACACGTAAATTCACTGTCACCTTTTACCATGGCTTCCCCCCACTCCTTTGGGTGCATCATAATTCATATTCTCCAACAAAACACGTTCATAGCCAAGAGTCATCAATCATGTTCTCCAATTAGAGATTTTGGGGGCAGAAACTCCGGTCACTTAGTTACAATCTTTGCAAGATAAGAATGGAATGCACTTTCGGTTTTAAACTGCCCCACTGCTCCTTCAAATTTCTCCCCCCACAACCTTTTCAGGGCAACCTTAAAACAGGCATAGAAATGTTTTGTGAGTTGGCATCTCTTTTCTGACATGCAATGGGCATAAAAGTTCCTAGAAATCCCTTACGTCCTTTCACCTCAAATTTGCAGTATTCTTCTGCACAGCAGGACTGGTGGACCATGTCTTCTGCTTTTATAAGATAGCAAGTCCACATATGATGTGAGAAATCCCCAGATAACCTCACAGATAATTCTAGGCATCTCCCAAAAGTTTCATTTTAAATTAACACAAAAAAGGAGAAAGAAGGAACGAAGGGGGAAAAAATGTCCATTACCAACTCAGTGGGTGATTCGGAGCTGCCACCGTCGCTCCACTGTCCACCCTATTTCACAGGTTTGTTGAGATTATACTATGGAAAGATGAGAGAGAACAGTCAACCTGAGCCTCTTTTAGGTGAATGTGTGAATAAATGTGTGAATAAATAAAATGAATAGTGCTTCTACTTCTACAGGTTGGAAATTGTGAGAAAGCAACCCTTGTGGAATTCCACATTTAGTTAGAAATAAGCTTGTTCTTGTTCTCTGGTGCTGTTTTTGCCAATAGATGTTGAGTTGATCAACAGTAGGCTAGGTTCTTCATTCCTAGTTAGATAGAGTTAGAATTAGAAATAGAATTGGAAATAGAATTAGAAATAGAATAGAACTGAATAGAATTCTTTATTGGCCATGTGTGATTAGACACACAAGGAATTTGTCTTGGTGCAAATGATCTCAATGCACATAAAAGAAAAGATACATTCATCAAGAGTCAAGAATCATCACGTACAACACTTAATAATAGTCACAGGGTACAATAAGCAATCGAATCATACTAGGGAACAGTCAATAAAACAGTCAACAAGCAACAAGGTTACAGTCATACAGTCACAAGTGGGAGGAGATGGGTGATAAGGAGGGGTGAGAAGATTAATAGTAATACTAGTGCAGACTTTGTAAATAGTTGGACAGCGTTGAGGGAATTATTTGTTCAGCAGAGTGATGGCGTTCAGGAAAAAACTCCCCTTGTGTCTAGTTGTTCTGGTGTGCAGGGCTCTATTGTTTTAAGGGAAGGAGTTGAAACAGTTTATGTTCGGGATGTGAGGGGTCTGTAAATATTTTCACAGCCCTCTTTTTGACTCACGCAGGATACAGGTCCTCAATGGAAGGCAGGTTGGTAGCAATTGTTTTTTCTGCAGTCGTAACTATCCTCTGAAGTCTGTGTCTGTCTTTTTGGGTTGCAGAACTCAGTAATTCCTCTGTAGAACTGTATCAGCAGCTCCTTGGGCAGTTTGAGCTTTCTGAATTGGCACAGAAAGAATATTCTTAAGAGAGCATTTCACTGAGACAGCTGTAGTTGGCGCCATCTTGGGACCCAGATTTCCATAATTCCCGGTCAAAGGTCCTTCTGACCAGAGATGAATTCTGAAATCCAGACATACCTAGAGAATATTAAGTAGGGTGGGAATTGTTTTTCCCTTGATCAGATTACCTTTCAATGCAGTGTGGTTCTAAAGGTGGAAATCAAAGACCAGGTCTTTCAACCAGGTGAGGTTGTCCATCTTTTTTGGGTCTCTGCTCTGGGATGAAAACAGGGCCACTTCATTTCCTTGGGTTGACACTTCTTCTCCAGGTCTTCTGCTAATCTCCTTCTTAGCTTTGTATCTCGTCTGGGGTCCTGACTGGGCCTGCTTCCATGGTGGCTCAGGTCTCAATGCCACTTGTAAATTTCTTGTAGTGCATCAGGTGGCGGAGCGCGTGGAGGCTTTGGGACAATTTGTGATGAAGACACGGCGGACCCTGAAAGGCCATGGCAATAAAGTCCTCTGTATGGACTGGTGCAAGGACAAAAGAAGAGTTGTCAGCTCTTCCCAGGTAACAGGAGTTTCTATTTGTTATATTGTTTTTTTCAGCTTCTTTCTAGACTGGTGTTTCTCAACTTTGACTTTGTAGAGATGGATGGAGTTCAATTCCCAGAGTTTACAAGAGAGGGAGAGGGGAAGGAAGGATGGAAGGAAGGAAGAGAAAGAGAGTGAGAGGGGAAGGAAGGTGGAGAGAGGAAGAGAGAGGAAGGAAGGGAAAGAGGGAGAGGGGAAGGAAGGAAGGTGGAGAGAGAAAGAGGGGGAGGAGAAGGAAAGAAGGGAGAAA
>BLBF01000068.1:6477007-6521636 GCA_015471245.1 Laticauda colubrina
AAGAAAGAAAGAAAGAAAGAAAGAAAGAAAGAAAGAAAGAAAGAAAGAAAGAAAGAAAGAAAGAAAGAAAGAAAGAGCAGTAGCCATCCTTGAAAATGCTGACTTTGGAGAATGATGCCGGAAGGGGGTTAAAAACAAAACAAAACCACCCAGTTAGCTTTCGAAATCTTTTCATTTCTTTCAAAGGCTTCCAAACCATTCCTTGAAATCTAAATCCTTCCAAAACAATGTACAAATATGGTAATACTTTTTTGTTTTTAAAAAAGCAGATAACCAAATTGTGGCATGAAAAAAAAAAAAGCCATTCAAATATCTTAAACTGGAAGATCATCCAAATTGCTAGTCCATATTTTCTGTCCAGATAGATGATACAATGAAATAAGAATTTCTTAGAAACAAGGAAAGAAGGAAGGAAGGAAGAAAGAGAAAGAAAGAAAGAAAAAGAAAGAAAGAAAGAAAGAAAGCTTAGAAATATGATGCATCTAATTTCAGTATCAATGCAATTGTTTGAATGACAAAAAAACCAGCATATTAAAACCTTCAATAACAAGAGAGATAGTATTGTGTATGCCAGAGACCCTTAAGTGCTTTACATCCAGATTTATCTCTCCTGGATTAATTATGAACTGAATTTCAGCTTAATATTTCTGATATATATATCAGTAAGTGAGTCTTATAAACTGCCATAATAATGGCGCATTTGGGCGCTGTAATCCTAAAACACACTGGAAAAGATGGGAAAAAAACCTGAATAATCCAAGGAAGCCCAAACTATGCATTTAAAAAAAAATGGTATTGTGGTTCTGGCCATGAACTCCTGACTTCGGGAGCACTTCTGGCCAATCCCAAGGAGGAATTCTGGAAGTTGAAGTCCACAAGTCTAAAACATGCCAAGTTTGAAGACCCTTGCATTAAATCAATTCAGCTCCCTGGATTAATATCTGTGTCCGTGGTGGGATTCAAATTTTTTTAGTACCGGTTCTGTGGGCATGGCTTGGTGGGTGTGGCAGGGGAAGGATACTGCAAAATCCCCATTCCCTCCCCATTCTACACTAACCTGCTTTCCAGCTCCGCTCTCTTGTGCAGGGCAACCAAAGAAGACCCAGCCGATCAGCTGGGACTCAATCGGAGGCAGAGAAAAGATGGGGTTGGCGGGGCCAGTCAGAGGTGGGATTTGCCAGTTCTCTGAACTACTCAAAATTTCCGCTACCGGTTCTCCAGAACTGGTCAGAACCTGCTGAATGCCACCTGTGGATCTGTGTTGCTAAATAGGCTTCAATCAAACAAATGTTATGGCTACAAACCAGCATAGCTTTAACCTCACTTGGGGACCGAAATTAACAATGCCCAATTTGTTGGGTCCACCGTGGTCTCTGTTCACCTAAAGATTATGTCAAAACAGTCATACCCCAGCTTGAAATAAAAGCAGAATTGTCACACATCTCAGGTGAAATGGTCTTGTTTGCGCAATGCAACCCATGTCATTTGATTCCTGAATTAACCCACATTCGGGTTTTGCAGAATGCCATCGGCCCACCTTATCCAGTGCAGCAAGAACTTATCAACATGCCAGGCCACAAACTAAATGGACACGTGCACGTATGTTAAACAAGGGATGTGCAAGGGAAGAGAGCAAGTCTGTGCCTCGGCATGCAGATATTTGTGCCATGTCACGGCATCGCGTACCATTTTGACAACGTTGTGGCTTGCTACGCAACCAAGATTAAAACTAGGGATTCCTGGTGCTCTCTGATCTCGGTTGTTTTCTTGCAGATGTTTCATTACTCAAAGTAACATCTGCACTGATGTTGTTCCCTAGTTGGGTAGTGAAACGTCTGCAAGAAAACAACCAAGCTCCAAGAGCACCAAGGATCCCTTCATTTCACCTTGTAGCTACACATATTCTTTTAAAGTTAGCATTAACCTAGTGTAGTGTGTTGCTGGGCTTACTAAAGCCCATGTCCCACTGCACCAACGGATACAAAGAGGATGTAAAACGTTTAAAAAAGCTTGCCATCCGTTGGAAAACGCTATGCATTTGTTGTGTACTCACTGCATACGTGTTTCATACGCTCTATCCATCGAGCAGCCGTCCACTGAGATTTCATCCGCGCAAGAAGTTTTGAGCTGTACAAAACTTTTTGAACGGATGAACTTTCCATCGCGTACGATGTACATCCGCGACATATACGGGCAACAAACATTCAATGTCCATTATCATCCGTTAAACGTCCACTGTATCCTCTCTGCATCCTCTGGCCATCCTCACAACTCACATCCGTTGCAGCTGAAAACGGAAAGAGGGAGGAAACAAAAGGTACACGGAACGTCTACACAGCGTTAGTAGTGTAGAAATAGAAATAGAAAGGATGCGGAAATAGAAAGGATGTGCAGTGAACGGTTTACATCCAATATACATCCGCTAGGCTTCCTATGAACATCCGTTTAACATCCCCACTACATACTACCCACGTCCGTTCTTTTCCATTCTGTTTATGCAAATTTGTGCCACTTTTTGGAGCGGATGACAACGGGTGGAGCCACCCCCGAAATTTTGCTCATCCGCTGTGTCCTTTATGCATACGTTTTGCATCTGTCGGCCAGTGGGACCTAGCCTTAAGTAACTGGGTTTACTAAGCTGTGGACAACAAATTAAGGCTGTTTCGGTGTGGTGTGTCTAGAACAAACCAGCTATCTTGGGTTTATTTAGACCAGAAACCCACTGTTTTCAGGAAAGCAGAACAATTGGGGCTGAAAGACTGGTACAAAAATTATAAAGCTAAAAAGTTTTAGGGTTTTTCCAGATAAGTTTTATTGTAATGGGATATCTAAGCTGCTATTTCTTCTTTTCTGTCTTTCTGTCATCTTCTGTAGCTGAAGGGGGCAATTGAATTGACAGCAGTGTGTTTTTAGCAACAACCAACAAAGCACTTCAGTTTCCTCTTCTGGCTGGCATTTCCTTAGAAGTAAAATTACCTGCACTGATTTATCAGTTAGCTTTTCATAATCCTTGGTCAACAAAGAGATAATTTCCCCCCTCTTTATTTTGGGTACAAATAAAGCAAAAAAGCAAAATAAAAAGATAACAAAAACTACCCACCCACCCAAATAAAACCTAAATTGAATAAGGAACACCTCAAATGGGGACTTATCTCCAAGATCAGAAAAACTCCAGCTTGAACTCCTGCTGAGATAACAGCTTATTTGGTTTGAGCCAATCCTGTTGTGTGAATTCAATCATTGTGGTTTAACATGAAGTGTGAATGCTATTAACCAGCTTATGCAAAAATCACAATTAAGCAGTTTAGGGATCAGATGTTCCAGCAAATTCAGGAGATCAAGGAATATCTGAAGGATCTAGTAACCAAACTCTTTAAGAGGAATAGCTAAAATAATTACCCAGGGTGTTTATTCTGCCAGCGAGAAGAGCCAGGAGAGCTACAGTATTATGGTAGCCTTTGGATATCACAGGTTGTTACATAAGAGGGGATCAACTCATTTCCCAAAAGCACCAGAAAGCAAGACAAGAAACAATGGATGGAAACTAATCAAGGAGAGAAGCAACTTGGAATGAAGGAGAAACTTCCCACCAGTGAGGATAATTAACCAGTGGAACAGCTTGCCACTAGAAATCACGAGCGCATCACGGGAGGTTTTTTAGAAGAGACTGGACAGTCCCTTGTCTGAAAATGGTATAGGGTCTTCTGTATTGATTATACTATTGTACATATGAGTGGATCTTCTCAGTTGGCCCAGAACTGATGGATAAACCCAAGAAGTAGGCTTCGATGGAATAAGCAGGAAACTCTTGATCAAATGCAGGCTAGTAAGAAATCCCTGATTATTCCAGCGAAGGGCCAGTGGAACAACCTGCCACATGAAGCCCTGAAGTCTCCTTCACTGCTTATCTCAGGTGGAGAAGGATCTCTGAGCAGATGACCCATAAGAAGGAACCTCAACGGGGTTTTGTGATAAACTCACCCCCGACAGGCTCCTCCTCATGCAAAAACCCATCCTCCTGCAGTGCATTCAAGCAAATTTACCAAGGCTGTGTGTCTGGATGGCTCAGGAACCCGGCTTTAACAGCCCTGGGGGTTTCCCTGGTTCTCTTGACTTCTGACTGCACCAAGAACCCTCCGAATGTGGATTTGCAGCTCATGGTTTCCTACGACTCCCAATCCGCTTCCTCCCACTGCTTTCGCAGGCTGCAACCCCTCCTTTCCACCCAGCCCAAATGCCGCAGCTGATGCAGAGCCGAGTTTCCAGTCCCAAAACTCCAACCCACCCGGACAATAAAACCCACCCTAAAAAAAAAAAAACAACCCCCCAGGTTTAATACGTATCCTTCTCATGCATATGCAACCCATTCAAGACGCAACTCTTTATCATGCAATATAGGATGGAAAAAAACTTAAGATGGCATTACATTTTTTTAAAATATATATATATATATATATTAGAATTCTTTATTAGTCCAATGAGAGCAAAGGCTCTCCGTGCACCTAAACGTATTACATAAAATAAAATTAAATAAATAAATAAATAAAACCTCAAACAGGGATCTCACGATCCACCCCCAGCAAAATAAAAAAATTAAAATAAAATAAATTAAAAAAATAGAAATAGAAAGAAAATCTGGCTTGGAGGAGAGAGGAAAAAAAAACAAAAAACAAAACAAACCCGCGAGCTGCAAAGCGCGCGTGAGAACGCAGACAAGCGCGTGGGTTGCTCCCCCCCATTTTCCCCCCCGCCCCGTTTTCCGGGGCGGCCCTTCCAACAGCCGCGTCCTCCTCCTCCTCCTCCCCCCTCCCCCCCCCCTCCGTTTTTCCCAGCCCTTCCCTCCCTCCTCCGGCGAGAGGAGAGGCGGAGCCGCCGAAGCCGGGCCGACACGTGGGCAAGCGGGGGGCGGAGGCGGCTTCTTAGGCAGCGGCGGGCGCCGGTACTGGGCCTTGTTGGGTCGCCGCCGCCGCCGCCTCCTCCTCTTCCTCCTCTTCCTCCTCCTCCTCTTCCTCCGCCCGCCCCGAAACGCAGCCGCCGGAGCCGCCGGCCCAGGGAGAGCGAGGCGAACCATGCCGGGCGCGCTCCGCGAAGAGACGGCGCAGCTGCTGGGCGACTACGTGCAGCACCGGCTGGGGGGCGCGGCGCTGCCTCCGCCGAGCCGCACGGCCGAGACGCTGCGCCGGGTGGCCGACGAGCTGGAGAGCCGGGAGCGCCTCTTCTTCCGCAACGCCTGCAGCGCCGCCGCTTTGCCCGAGCCCGGCGAGGCGGCGGCTTTGCTGGGCCGGGTGGCCACGCAGATGGAAGCCGAAGGCGGCCTGAACTGGGGCCGGGTGGTGGCGCTGGTCGTGTTCGCCGGCAACCTGGCGGCGGCGCTGGCCGAGCGGGGCGGCCCGGATCACAGCGGCGCGCTGGTGGAGGCGCTGGCCGCCTACCTGGCCGAGGAACGGCGGGACTGGCTGGAGGCGCACGGCGGCTGGGTAAGCGCGTCCCCTGCGCCCTTGCCCGCCCGGCTCCCTCCCGGCTCGAGGGCTGCGGCTCCCGCGGTCTCCCCGCTCCTGCAACCCCCCGCCCCTCAAGCCGCTTCCCGGCTTCTTTTTGAGCCTGCGCTGGCGGTGGGGGACCCCCCGGGATCCTCTGGCCGGGCCCCGATGCCGTTTTTTTCCCACCCCCTCTCCCTCCCACCCCCGCCTCCCCTCCCTTCCTTCCTCCCTTCCTTCCTTCCTTCCTTTCCTTCCTCCTGCATCCGTCCCCGAGGCTGGCGGCACCGCCGCGGCGCTTGCGGGGCTTGACCTTGGCGCAGAGGCTTCTCGCCGGCTGCTTTTTCAAGATGCGCGCTCGGGAGCCTGGACGCCGAAGCTTCTCTCCAACGCCCCCCCCCCCCCCCCCCTCCTTCTCCCCCTGCCCCCCCCCCCCCAAGCCCCGATGCGGAGCCCGGAGAGGGCAGAATTGCAGAGGAAGAAGCGGGGCGGGCGAGGAAGGCGGGTGGGAGGGTCGGCGGCTGACGGCTGGGTGCAGCGGAGAGGCCCGGCGGAATGTCTTTTTTTACCCATATAAGGGAAGCAGCCGCGGACAAACCGTGAGAAGTTGCCTTAAAAGCGCTTTTCTTGGAATCTGGGATCGGCCTCCCCTCCTCCTCTCTCTCTCTCTCTCCTTCCTTCCTTCCCTCCCTCCAGTAGAGCTGTTTTCTCTCTCTCTCTCTCCCCCCTTCCTTCCTTCCCTCCAGTAGAGCTTCACTCTCTCTCTCTTTCTCTCCTTCCTTCCTTCCCTCCCCCCCCCCCCCTCCCTCTCTCCCCCTCCCCTTTCCTTCCCTCCAGTAGAGCTTCTCTCTCTCCCCCCCCCCTTTTCCTCTCTTGCTTTTTTTGCTGCCGGGCTGCCTCTTATTGATGCAGCGCACATAGTATGCTGCAAAAGTGAGCTTTTGCCTTCAGGTTGGGGGCTGGGATGGGGAGGGGCTGCTTTCTGGGACGAGCTGTGCCCCGCAGGCTGGCAGCTGATGGAGCTTCCAGACCCCCCACCCCCATCCTGCCTGCCCTTGAAGCAGCCTGTGCCAAGGAAACCTGCAAAAGTGAGGAAGGGGCTTCTAAAAGAAAGGGGCCCTGAAAAAGTCCGCAGAGTTGCCCCCCCCTTTTCACTCAGGTTCCCCCCCCCCAATTAATCAATTTCTAAAGCTCTTCCTCCCAAAGCCACCCAAATCTGCCTGGGATGTGGAATTAGCTTAAGGTTTCTTTGCCTTTTTCTCTTGAAGGGGGGGGGTCCTTCATCTTTAAGGGAACCCCCTGCCCCCTCCCAGCACACCGTAAGCACAATTTTACGCTATTCTCTGGTGTGGCTTCCCCTCCTCCCCCCGCCGTATTGTGTGAGTCATGTGATTCCTTTGCATCTGGCTTCAGTGCATTCCAGCTATTGTGGTCTTCACTGCAGCTCTCGGTTTAATGTGCTATGTGGGAAACCAGCCTGTCAGAACCTGGTTAGATCGGAGTTAAGAAAACCTGGCTTAATGCAACATGTGAACCTTGCCTCCCTTTGTTGCTTTTTTACCCCAGAAGGACAAGGCCTTGTGAACTCTTTTTTCTGAAATTGGGATAAATGCAGGATGCTTCTCAGTTCTGGCCAGGTAGAGGCCACACCTGGACAGATCCTTCCAAGTCTAGATTGCTTGCCAACAGACGTATACTTTGTCCAGCATTTCAAAATATTTACTTAACAGGAGGAATAGGTAGGCTTCCTGTGAATTTCAGTTCACAGCCTGGTAATAAGACATCTGTTTAGTTTTATGCTAGTCCAGCCTGACTGGGGAGAAAAAACAGATGGTATTCTTCACACTAGAAACCTTGAGATTAGACTCCAAGATCTTATGAATCAAGTACAGGTAGTCCTGGATTTAACAACTGTTCTATTTAGCGACTGTTTAAAGTTACAAATGGCCACCCAAAAAAAAAGATGACCATTTTTCACACTTAATGGCCTCCCTGTGGCCATGTCATTTACATTTGGATGCCTTGACCAACTGTCTTCACTTTTATGACAGTTGCAGTGTCCCAGAATTCCCTTTGGAGACCACCTGACCAGCTAAATCAAGGCAGAAACCAGATTAACAACCCTGTGAACTAATTTAACAAGGGCAGTGATTCTCTTATTATTATTACCTTTATTGTCAGAGTACAACATGTGTACAATGAGATTGGCTGAGCCTCCCTTCATTGCACCCTTAACAAATGTGGCAAGAAAAGGGGCACAAAGCTGACTGAGCAATAACATATATTTGGGGCTCAGTGGTAAATTGAGGACTGTTTGTTGTGATTAACCATGGTTTGCAAAATAAAAAATTGAGCATGTGTAACACATTAAACTATGAAACGATGGTTTGCATGCAGCCCCCTGGCTGGAGATGCACATATGTATGTTATGGCAAAACTGCAGAAGTCGTTCTATGACTTTTAGCACAATGTGTGATTTGGAAGCCAGTGCCCAGTTAAATAGGAGGAAGGTGGGTATAATCCCAGAGTTTGGTAGAACGCACCATGGCAACTATGGGTGTGAGTGCGTTTCTGCATCAGATGATTGTAGTAACTGTCCTAGACCTGACCACTGAACCAAAGAGTTGCTTTCCTTTACTAGAAGACAGGCTCATATATAATCGACACTGTTGGAAAGAATTCTCCTTGAACCAGGAGACAGGAAAATGCAGCTTAGATCCTTTACGTAGAATTTGCAGGTCTCTCATTTGATTGGCCTTTTTTTTTTTTTTTTTTAAACCTAGCCTCGATGGCATCTGGAAATCTTGAGTTCTAGGCAAATGGATTCTTTCTCTAATGGTACTGATAGAAATATAATTTGGTGCTGTTGATTTTTTTGCCCTGAATGTTGGAGGAATGAAAGCTCGGTTGTCCTTTTTTGTTTATGCAGAAGAAAGCCTTCCCTAAGACTTGCAGATATTTCTCAAGCCAAAATTTTGGGAACAGGGAAACATCAGCCTTCCATGGTAGTCTGGTCCATCTTCTGGACTAGCTCAGATTTCAGAGAGAGGCCCAAGAGCAGATCCTTACCAAAATGCAGTAAAAAAGGAGGACAAGAAGGGAGGAGTAGAAATGATGCTACGTTGAAAAAATGTGGCTGGATCAAAAAGGATGGTTGTGTTTGTATCCTCTTCAGATACAGATGTATCTTTACTTCTTAAGTAAAGAAGAGGATTTAATCCAAAGCCTTAGGATTGAAATTGTGTTTCTAATAGTCTATTTTTGGAGGGGTCCTTGGTGCTCTCTAAATTTGGTGGTTTTCCTCAGACGTTTCATTACCCAACTAGGTAATATCATCAGGGCTAGAAGGGAGTAGGGTTTGCGGTAGGGAGGAGAAAGGAAAGGTGGAGGAGGAGGAAGACAATGACTCTGGGGTCCTTGGTGCTCTTTAAGTTTGGTGGTTTTCTTGCAGACTTTTGATGACCCAATTAGGTAACATCATCAGCGTGAGAAGGGAATGGGTTAGTTTGTGCTAACCCTTCTAGCGCTGATGATGTTACCTAATTGGGTCATCAAAAGTCTGCAAGAAAAACCACCAAGTTCAGAGAGCACCAAGGACCCCTCCAAAAACAGACTATATTGGAAACACAACTGCAGTCATTTCAATCCTACAAATATTCTTCTTTATAGATAGTCCATAGATATTTTTCTTCATAGATAGAAATGGAGACATAAAAAGATGGGTCCCCAGCTTCAGTTTTATTATGAAACAATTCTCTGAAATAGACTAGGCTGATTGATTGATGCAAAGTTTCCAAGATAGCCACATGATGGTGCTTGTGGAAATGAAAGAAGAAGTTGGGTACTTCCAAGTCAACATCTAGCATCATTGAGCTCCACCTCCCATGAGCTAATGTCTACTTGGGTGCACCTTTCAGGTGGTGGAAATCCATTAACCTCTGCAGAGTGGTGGACTTTCCATTTCAGACATAGGACTGTGGTGCACTGGCCATTACCATTACATGGTTTGGAAAGGAGTTGGCCAAGTGCATGGAAAAAGCTGTCTATGGCTACTGGTTGTAACTATACATGAAGTCCAAGCTCAGAGGAGAAAATATTTTTGAGTCCCAGCTAATGAGGAACAGGAGGCTGGAGTTTCATTCCAGTTCTGCTTCACTGAAGATTGTGACTGGCTAACCTAGGAGGCTAGTTCCTTCAAGTCTAATGCAGCAGAGTTTGACTTGAGTTTCTGCTGGCCAGAAACTTTCTCATAAACTTCCCATGAACCTTGCAGGACCTGTCAAGTTCAACCAAGGCGGTGTCTTCACGTCATCTGTAAGGTTTAGAATACATTATTCATTGTAAACTGAGGCAAACAGGAACAGCTGGCAGTTCTGGTAGGTTCTCATGACTTACCCAGTGAAATTTTTTGCCTTGTTCCTTAAAGATTGGGTACTTACGTTGCCAAATCTCTCAGTCAAAACCAGTCCAAGAACTACAGTGCAGAAACCCTTCTGAACTTGAGTTTCCCCAGCCTATAATAATGTCCTTTCCATCAGTTAGCTTCACACGCCATGGTTCATTGACCGAGCCACGATTCAGCCTTAGCATAGTCTATAGCAAGGTTCTTCAAACTTTGCAAGTTTAAGACTTATGGACTTCAACTCCCAGATAAATTCCTGAGCTAACATGACTAGAGGAGGAATTCTGGGAGTTGAAGTCCACAAGTCTTCAAGCTGTCAAGTTGGAAGGCCCCTGGTCAACAATATTGCTGGCCAACGGAATGGCTCACTTCACATGGTCCACAACCCAACCATACAATGGTGGTGACTTAATGGCAGGCTTAGAACCCACCCAGTTCCTGAGATTCAGGCATGGGCTGTTTCGAGAAAGCCTCTTAGGGACTCAAAAGCATTTCCAGGAACCTGGTTGTTCTTGCAGACTTTAATTGGACTTTCTCATCCACCTACTTGAAATAGACTACCGCAAAACAAAAGCCTTTGTTTTGTCTCTGATACAATCAGAACTAGAGTGAATTTTTTGCATTCTTAAGTACTTGGCACCTTTCCAGCCCCTTGTCAGATAGCTTGTGAAGTCTAGCCCATTTCTGTATCCTTCCTTGATAAGGAGATTGTTGCAGTGTAGTTAGGAACAGCTGGAGATACTCAGTAACCAGGTTGCTGGATAGCTAGCTGCCAGCAAAATAGCCCTTGTATTTATTTTATTTTATTAATATGTGGATCAGCCCATCCCAACCTGTTGGGCTAGGCTGGCTAGGGAAGTTGTGAGTTGTAGTCAGAACACACCTGCAGGTCAACTCAAGACAAGAAAGTTATTGCCAATAGCAGAAGAAACATGTCCTTGGCTAATCTTTTAGGTCAGCAGCAACGAAAGGATAACTCCTTTTTTCCTCCCTTGCATCTGGCCCAGCTGAAGGTTATAGAAATTCCCCTCTGTGTATATTACCAGCTTGTTCTCTTCCCTGCTACTCCACAGTGTAGGATTTCTTGTAGCTCTGCAAAATCCAACCCCAGCCATTGTTGAATGGGTGCGGGTGTAAACCTTTGCCAGGAATGTGAATAATCAACTTCAAAGCAACTATTTCTCACACAGTACTATGGGGAAAGAATACATAGAAACCTTCATTCAGTTCTCGGTTTTCAAACGGGGGCAGGAGGGAGAAAGTAAGTCTATTCAAAGCCACCTCTTCTTCTCTTGGGGGCAGTTTTCTATCTTCTCCCTCCCTTCCCCTCGGACCTTTGCGATCATATTCTGCATTTAACTGGTGCCCACAGGCTGCATCAAAGGTTTAAACTGGACAAAAGTGCATTTTTCCCCACTAACCCATGAAAGGTGAAATCAGAAACTGCTCCCCAGGTAGGCCCAAAGATCGTCTTGTGAGGCAAGCCATAAGTCTGGTGACCGTAAGATTTTTCCCATTTGAGGATGAGAACATGTGTGTGAACTTGAGTGTCAATCATCATGTCTGGCTAGAGATGTCTGAAAGCCCAGTGTTTTTGTCTCCCCCACCCCCCAAGTCTGAGACATTTGCCTTGTGTGACTTCTGCATGGGATGGGGGCATGTGGTGTAGTTAAAAGCTTTACTGCAAGGAAATCCATCATGCATTATTTTCAGAGATTTAACTTCTCCAAGGTGTTTGAATTCTGCCAGGCACTTTTAAGGGGCTGCTTTTCCCAGGAGTTGATAGTAGGGAGTCTGTTGTAGAACTCTGGCATCTCCATTCCAAAAAAGGGGAAACATATTGGGGGCAAGGAGAACAAACAACAATTTGTGATACTGGCTTATAGGGAAGATTGTGTGGGTTTCCTGTTTTATGCCTTACGTGAAGGTGGACATCATTATCCAGGTTGAGAGAGGAAAGTAATCCATGGATTCAGGAGCTTGGAAGGGGACAACTTGAAAGGAAAGCTTGAAGGTGTGGGAGATGTTTAGCTTGGTGAAAGAAAGCTTGCTTGGTTTCAGAGATGAGAAGGATGACTGTCTAGAACAGGGGTGTCCAACCACAGCAACTGTAAGACTTGTGGACTTCAACTCCCAATGCTGGCTGGGGAATTCTGGGAGTTGGTCCACGTGTCTTAAAGTTGCCAAGATCGGACACCCCGATTTAGAAGATGGGGCAGATATTCCAGAAGACGGGTTGGAAAACAAGGGAGTTTAAATGACAAGGAAGCAAGTTTTGGTTGAACAAAGGAGAACATCCCAATAGAGCAAAAGGTTCATGAATGACCTAGACTATTTTGGAGATGCTGAATCTGCTTTGAACATCCCTGATCTGGCAGACAATTCCAGAAGGCAAGTGGGAAAGGAGTTTAAATCGCAAAGAAGTTTTGATGGGACACAGGAGAACATCATAATAGGGGGAAAGGTTCATGAGTGAACCAGACAATCTTGGAGATGGTGAATCTCCTTTGCTGCTGAAGGTTGAAGAGAGGATGGATGACTATCTGCTGAGGTTGCTACAGTGGTGGATTTTTGCACTAGAGTTAGATGATTTACAAGAATCTTTCTCTTTGCTATGTTCTAATCTTCCCAAGAGTTGTGTGGGCTGTGGATTAAACAAAATGCTCAACCATTCTGTGGAACATGATTAACTTTTCATCTCCTGCAACATGGAAAATAACTATTTGGTGATACGTTTGGCAGGTTTCTGGAGGCCATTTTGCATCCCTGGGCTTCAGATTGGACACCTTTGTCTTAGATCCACCTTCCCCATCTTTGGGTCTTCCAGAAGATAGATCCTGAGACTAGGAATTCTGGGAATTGTAGTCCTCTCTATGGCTTCGAGCAGTGTTGAGTTGGAAAAAGCTTCCTCGAATAAGTAGTGGTCTCCTTGATGTTGAGATCTGGAAGGAGGTGATGGTAATAGAAGTCCAAATCCAGATTGTCCTCAATTTAGAGCAGTTCATTTAGTGACCAAAGTTACAACGGCTCCTAAAAAAGAGGATTTTTTTACACAACTGTTCCAGCATCCCCATGGTCACACGATCAGAATTTGGACACTTGGCAACTGCTTCACCTTTATGATGGTTGCAGAGTTCTAGGATCATGTGATTTCCCCTCTTGCGACCATTGGGAAACCAGATTCACTTAAATATCTATGGAGATTCTCAAGTCATCCAGGTTCATGATTTCCTAAAGATGCTTTTTTTTTTCCCCAGAGGCAACTGGACTTTCTGGTTTTTCTTTGAAGACATTTTGCTTCTCATCCAAGCAGCTTCTTCAGCTCTGATTGAATGGTGGAGAATTTATTTAGGTCACAACTGAAGAAGCTTCTTGGATGAGAAGCAAAACTGCCTTCAAAGAAAAACCAGAAAGTCCAGTGGCCTCTTGATTAGTTAATCACCAGGTGACTAACTTCGCCATTGCAGTGATTCACTGGACAGCTGTGTCAAGAAAGGCCACAAAACAGGACAAAACTCAACATAACTGTCTCGCTTAGCAAGAATGTTGGGCTCAATTGTTATAAGTTGAGGACCGTGTAGACACACACACACACACACACACGTAGGTGAGAGAGAGGGTGTCTACGAGCTTTTTTTTCATCCAGAGCTTGTTTCCCAAATATTGGGTCAAAACTCTGCAAGGCTTTTGGCCTTAATGAATCACTGCAAAGACAGATCATTAAGTGAAACTGATGGAAATAGACATTCTGTCTCGCTTAATTTCTTTTAGGGCCTCCATTTCCCTTCTCTGCTACAGCCCTCTCTCCTGTTTTCACTGCTCTTCCATTAACGCTTCCATTTTAGCAGAAACCCAAGTGACAGCTATGTAATGGCAAGATGGGGTTTGGGATTCTCCTTCCCCCCCCCCTTTTTTTTTTTTTTTTTGGGAGAGAAGAGGGAAAAATATTTATTCCATTCTCTACTTTCTTCGTTTGGAGCATTGCCTATTTATTTTATTTTTTGCTTCCGGAATTCCTCGGAATTCACCTTTGCCCCAGTAGTTCTGAATGGCGACTCTGGGCATTTTGGGTTCTCCCAGCTCAAAACAGGGCGAGTCGGCAACGTCTGGAAACTGCCCACCTGAATGCTAATGATCCGAGTGGCCGCTGCTGGCAGAATGCATCAGCTGACACCCAGGCCTCCCGTCTCTCCCCTGTTTGCCCAAATTAAAGTGGTAGAGAACAAAGTTCCGAAAGAAATTAAGGGTAGGACCGATTTGCATAGACATCTGTCAGATAGGAGTTCAAACACGGCCATCTGGACTCATATCCCTTGTCATTCTTGATTATTCTCAATAAAGAGGCAGCTCCCAGCAGCTGCTGGTTCGTTTCTGGCACCCAAACAGGCTAAGGAATGGCGCAAGCATACATACACACATACACACACTCACACCTAACAATGATGCTCGGTTTTGTGTGAATGGGATACCGTCTTCCTGAGTGTGGTTTGGGCAGCTGTGTTCTTAATGCGAGCACAATAGTGCAATCCTTTTTGTGTGTGTTTGTGTGTTTTCTTTCTCCTGTAGTTGATGGTACAGCCATCAATCCCTGTTGGCAAAGTCTGTCCCTGTTTTCTTGGTCAAAAAGTTTTTTTTTTTTTAATGCTTCTTCATATTCAGCTACTTCAGCGGGCTCCTGATTTCTTTCTTGCACTTGGTTTGGAAATGTATTGAGATAGCAAAGAGCTGATGTTGGAAGCACCTCTAATACCTTTAGCCATGTTGGTTCCAAATCTACAACCCTTTATTTGTTGGCTCACTTGGGGAGCTCTTCATTTCCTTTCTAATTTAAGACTGGCATATCTCATTGAATGTCATTTCCCACTAGAAGTCTCTTTTGTACCAATATGAAGACTAATCTGCATTTTCTCAACTGGGGTCTTCCATGACCTTTGGACCAACTCTCACCATATGTTCTGCATATTATTCTCTGGATGGTATAAAGCAGACAGAGTAACTCCACAAAACATCCATAACAAAGTCTTTTTTATTGGTACATCAGGTATCCTCATAACTCACATTTGTGATGAAGTTCTTCTTAATGTCCAATCCTTTGCATATCCGTCTTGTAGTGTAGAAAGATAAAAAGGTGATGATTGAAGCATGGTATGGTATGGTGGTTACAGGCAAGAGTAAGGGAGCCTCCCCCAACCCAACAAGGGTCAGTATAGTGACCAATCAGGATTACAGATGTGGTCACGTGACATGGACTACATTTCCCAGGATACCTTTAACTACATTTACCATGGTGCATTCCCTTAAGGGGACAGCTCACAATTCCTAAGTAACTCCCCCAAATCCCATTAACTCTAAACTATCTGGAGAGCACACCATACTTAGCTATCATGGTGGCAGTGGTTGGCTCCTGCTGGTTTGGACTGGTTTTAGTGAACCGGTAGTTCCGACTATCAGTTGGCTTTACCCATCCACCTAGAGGTGGGATCCGGCAGCACAACAACTGGTTTGGAGAGCACACATGCGCATCAAATGCTGCATGGTGTGCGCGTTACCGGCTCCAGCAAGCATTTACCTTCTCTAGCTGACGAGTGGCACTCAGCTGTGCCACGGAAAGCAGCTAAGGAGAAAAAAGCAGCCACTAAAGGATAGCCTAAGACTCGGGTGGGCAGGCCAAATAGCAGACCAAAACCTCATTCCAGCGAACCGGTTCAGTGTCAGCTGCACTTCGGAGCTACCGGTTCTATACAACCAGACCAAACCGGTAGGATCCCACCCGTGCATCCATCCTCACCCTATCCCTATGCATGGTGGGGGGAGTCCTGGACACAGAAGTCCAGAATGTTTGATAGAGTTGCAAATTGTGGGTATCCCCAAAACGATCTGAAATGCCCAGAAGCTCTTGAAGCTGACGGAGGTCGAACATCAGATGAACCCGACTCACCAAGTTGTCTGCTGTCTCTTCTCTCTTCTAGGATGGCTTCTACCACTTCTTCAATAAGCACGGCTCGGATGCAGCTGACCAGAACAGCACTATCAGCAATGCAATTATGGCGGCAGCAGGATTCGGCCTAGCAGGATTGGCTTTTCTCTTGGTGGTGCGATAAGAACACACACACTCACACACACACACAAACACACACACACACACACACATCCGCGGACTTAGACTGCAGGGAGATGGGTTGGGTAGACATGCTCCTTTCTTACAACCGCTAACGTCCCAGCGAAACGTCCATTCTATATTTCTACGACCGTCAAAGATAGAAGCCTATATATAAATATATATTTTTAACTAGAGTTGGGGCAAAAATTAGTTGAGCACATCACCTCCCCCCTCCACCAGGCACAACCAGAGGGTCGGTGAATGTCTCTTTGCGCTCATCCTAAGAACTTGGGCATCTTCTGGATCTTGGCGTCAGGGCCGACCGTCACCAATTGTTCCGGGAACCGTGAGAGTGCTGAGTGTTATTGCTACTTGTTCATGGTGGGCTTGTGATGGAACCAAGTGGAAGATGTGTTTGTTTTTCTTCTTTGTGTGCGTGTGTATGGTGGGGAGGGGAGGGGAGGGGAGGGGAAGGGAGGGGAAGGGGTGGGCCAGGCGGGATCATTGCCTTGTGAAATGTGAGCCAGTATTAATAAGAATGAAGAGCTTATTCTTCTTGGGGTGCAATGCAAACCATACCAAGGCCACTCAATAACATAAAACTCGCAAGTTCCATGTTGCACAGAGCATTATAGCTTACGTGTTTTTGTTATAATGACATAACTCTTAAGTTACACTACAAATCTATGTCAAGAATGTTGATACCAAAACAGTAGAAGCTGCAGAACCAGTTCTTAACTGAAGTTGTTTAACTATTAAAAGAAGAAAAACCTTTTTAAAATTGGTATATTTGGAAGTCCATTGAAGGCTGGGATTTCTGTGGATTTCCTGTCAAATCCAGAAACTCCATATAACTTAATATATTTTTGAAGTATTTATCATTGTATAATACTGGTAGCTGGTTAACATCTATTTTTGTTAAATTCCATTTTTTTAAAAGAAAAGCTCTCCAGTTGCTTTCTTCGCTGTACCTGTCTTATAACTTGTTTAACAGTTCTAGTTTTGGTAATTGATATAATGTGTATTGTACAAAATAGTCTTGGGAAGTGTTTTGTGTCCTTTCCTTTAGCTTGTACAGTTTTAATATGTGAATAAACAACTGAATATTTTTATTTTAAACAAGTTCACGAGCAGACTTTATGTGGAATTCTTTTTTCTCTCTCTCTCTCTCTCAAAGGCCCAACATGCCGAATGTGCCTTCAGGGAAAAGCTGCTCCTCTTGTTTTTTGTTCATTTTTAATGCTTTTCTCCTCTGCTCGAGGTGAGATAAATGCTGTCGCTTCCATGTTCCAGCGAGCAGGAGGCTAGGCACCATCTTTGCAAATGAAAGAATTCCTACAAACATTTCACATGCTTATGTCACAATGTACTTTCTGTCTCACAAGGTAGTTTGGGAATCTATTGTACAGCTGTGCGGCTGTGGTACGTTGTGATGAACAGAACTTCCCAAACATTTTCAGAGATGGAGAGGCGGAAGTTCGGCCTATCTTAGTGAATCAAGTGCAGGTTTGGCCAGGGGCATAATTTGTATTGAGAGGCCATGAATTGAAGATTGACATTTGGATGTCTTTTGGTATATACCTTAGCTTGGGAGAAGAGGTGAACATGTGCAGGCACCATCTCTTTAAACCAAAATTAAAAGCAGAAGGTCTGGTGTTTTGTGTCTGCATTGGCTATACAGGTTATACACAACTGCGAAAGTCAAGTTATATCTGATTTTGTATTGACACAATGTCCACAGAGAGTACATTCAAAAATGAATAAGGAAGCAATTAAAGGAGCCAAGAAAGCTTGAGCACTTTCATTTTCTATTTTTATCCCTCTGTGAAGTTCCAGGATTGGTTGGTGTTTTTTTTTACTGTTCATAGTGAAAGAAATGCAAGTTGAATGTTATTTGGCAACCTGAAAGCAGTCTGTTGATGAATCTATCTATCTATCTATCTATCTATCTATCTATCTATCTATCTATCTATCTATCTATCTATCTATCTATCTATCTTTGATCTCCCTACCTACCTACCTATCAATATCGTATCTATCTCTTATCAGTATCTATCATATCTATCTATGATCTCTATCTTTACCTACCTACCTACCAATATCTGTCATATCTATATCTATCTATCTACCTACCTACATCTATCTATCAACCAAGATCTATCATATCTGTCTATCAACCTACCTACCAATCCATCCATCCATCATCCATCTATCTCTTCTATCTCTATCTCTATCTACTGTCATTCTATCATTCTATCTATCATTCTATCTACTATCTAAGCACACATATACCTCTTAAGATGAGTGAAGGTTGCAGGGCAGCTCTGATATTATAGATTTAGAGTTGGCTGTCTGTAGATGTGATAGGAGAGTTTCTCTCTTAAAGGTGAAAGCCACCCCATGTTCAAGTAAAGTCTTCTGTTTTGGACCTCATCTTTTAGGATTGTAGCCTGTATCAACACACCCACTTTAGAGAGTTCCTGTGTTTAATCTAGCATGACCTTGTGATTATTTCTGAACAGCCAACTCCCATTGTAAACCTAGATAGAACAGGAATAAGGAACTCCACACCCTTCCCCCCCTCCCTCCGGCATAATTTCTGTTATGTTAGAATGAGAGCATTACGTTGGGATGGACGGTAGATTCATGGGTAGGACAGACGACAACTGGTTTTTGTAGCAGAGGTGTCCAATGGGAGAGGGGGATTTTGGAAACTAGTTTGTGAGCGCAATTGCAATATTATGGCTTTCATATTGTGGCTTTCATGGCGGACCCAGCCAGCCCAGCTTTCGTGTAGCAGAAAGCAAAGTAGAACATTGAATCCTGAAGGACTGAAGAAGCTTCTTGGGTGAGGAGCGAAACATCTTCAAAGAAAAACAAAGTCCAGTTTCCTTTTGAAAAAAACAGTCTTTGGGACAACCTTGGATCAATGAGACCAATTCATAGACATTGAATCCTCTCCTATCCTTGTGAGTTGCCCAAGAAAATACCAAATTATTTTGTTTTCTTTCAACAGAGTCCTTGATTACAGCTATATTTTATTTCCTTTTTATTTTCTAAAAAGGCCTGGAGGGTACAAGGAGGAGCCTGAGACGGTTTCTTGGAAATAAAGATCAGACTGGAGGTTAGCACATTGCTTGGCAGGAACCCAATTTCTCATTGGATTGATTTTTTTAAAAAGTTAGAAACATCCTTTAAAAGAAATCTGGAAATGAACTTTGGGTCCTGTTGAAGATCAAATAGTTGGAGGGGATCTCGGGTTCAAGAAATGGAGCCATTTCTCATCACCGTGGTCTTTTATCCAGGAGGAGGCCCACAGTAAAATGCCCTTTTTTTTTTTTTTTTTCCAAAAACCCAAAGCAATGAATGAACTGAATAAGAGTTGGAAGGAACCTTGGAGATCTTTTAGTCCAATCTGCTGCTCAAGCAGGAGAACCTACACCAGTGGTGGTTAACCTTTTTGGGCTCCTGTGCCAAAAAATGTGCCAGAAGGCAATGCGCACCCCCCATGCCTCCTGCGCATGTGCGTGCAATCCCCCCTCCCTGCCCCATGCTGCCCGCTTACCTGCACTGCGCCTTCCAGTTGATTTTTGTCCGGTTTGAGGCCTTTTTCAGCCTCCCAGAGACTTAAGGAAGGCCTTTGGCAGCCTTTGCAGGCCGAAAAATAGGCCCGTTTCGTCTCTTCCAGTATTACAGGAAGTGATGAAATGGGCCTCTTTCTCAGCCTGCAAAGGCTGCCAAAGGTCTTCCTCAAGCTTCTGGAAGGCTGAACAAGGCCTCAAACCGGCCAAAAATCAGCTGTGAGGCACACGCATGCGCAGTGAGGTAAGTTTGCTTGCAGCTTGTGTGCTGGCACGAAAGAGTCTGCATGCCACATGTGGTACACATGCCATAGGTTCGCCATCATGGGCCTACACCATTCTAGAAAAGTGGCTGTGTACAGTCTCTTCTTAAAAGCCTCCAGTGATAGAGCATCCACAACTTCTGAAGGCAATATATTCCACTGGTTGATTGTTCTCACTGTTAGGAAATTTCTCCTTGTTTCTAGATTGTTTCTCCTTGATTAGATTCCATTTGTTTCTCATTTTGCCTTCAGGTGCTTTGAAAAATAAGTTGACCCACTCTTCTTTGTGGCAGCCCCTCAAATGTTGGAACACTGCTATCACATCACTCCTTCTTTTCACTACACTAGACATATCCAATTCCTGCAACCATTCTTCACTTGTTTTAGCCTCTATGCCCCTAATCTCCATGTTCCTAATCTAAAGTGGGATCATTCAAGGTCTGAGGTTCTAGTTTTGCCCCAGATCTTTGAGGGACCTGTTCTCTAACCTATAAAATTAGGCAGGCTTTGTTTTGGCTCCTAAGCTGTTGAATATTTTTAGGAAACCAATAAATACTTGATTTGAAAGTATTGGACAGAAGTAGAGAAGTAGTTCTGGGCTTTGATTGTGATTGTAGCATGGTTGGAGCATTATGGAAGTTGAGGTTCCACACACCTGGAGAGCAATGGCCCCAGAAGTTGGATACAGGTAGGCTTGCCTCTTTAAACTCAAGAAGTTCACTGAAGAGAACTTATCCCACAATTCTGCTTCTTCAGACCAAAGGTTTTGTCCCTTGCCTCAAAGGTGAAAAATTATTAGCAATTGCAAGTCACCAGTGGAAGACAGTCAAGTTGGAAGCCCATCTCCACAATTGATCTGGAAGAGCAGCTTCTATGAGTAGCCCTAGTTAATTCATTTTGTACCGAATGCCCACCTTCTCTTGCCATCCTAGGGTATTATGATTAAGTGCCACCAACATATTTTGATCATCATTAATGACTTAATCAACCATGCCAGTCCTTGAAATGGTCCTTTGATCAGTAATGTCAACCCCTGGATTTCAACTAGAGCATGAGTTCTACATGGAATCAAGAATAGGGAACGTGGACACTAGTTGAGCAAGTATGAGCAATAGGAAGGTATGGTGAAAGGCATAATTCAACACCTTCCCATTTTTAAAAAATCTTGAGAACATTTTTGGCCATGCCAAGCTTCCACCAAGATCTTTTGGCAAAGTTTTTTTTTTATCTTCCCAAACCCTCTAAAGTCAGAAATAATCACTTCCTTCATATATCATGTTAAGCCATAATACAGGTTGCTTGTTCTAGACCCAGCTTATAAAGAGCTGCAATATGTATCATGGTTTATAGCTTAGCATGTTCTATGAATCTGATTTACTTGGGTTAATTCAATAAATAATGCCTAACAAGGGATGGCAAAGGATGCTGTGTTAATATAGTTGATGCATTTTCCTAGTAACAACTAGAGGAAGTTCCCTGGGAATGCCTTGCTTTCATGCAGTGCTTGTAAACACTTATTGTTCGAACATGTTCCTCTTTCCCCATTTGTTAAAAGTACACTTCCTGGTTTGTAAAACTTCCTGCTCCTCAATTTCACCAATGGCTTGAGAAATCGAATGGCTTCTCAACAGCTAAGTCCAGGCCTATCCCTCAAATGAATAGTTAAACCTGAGATGTGCACCAGGCTGAGCCCTAAACCACTATGGTTTACAAACCACTATGCCTGTGTTCCCATCCATTTCTTAGCTGAAAGGAAGCCAATGTCCAATGTGAGAGTTCCAGATGATTAAGAGAAGACTTAAATTTTTGCTTCTCCAGGACTCCAGACTGCTGCATTCTCAACAATCCACTTCCTGAAGCCTCTGGAGGACGGTTGCCAGTGCATTTTTGTGGAAGGAATTGGTTAAACGGTGTGGTTTGGGTAGGTCAAAAAGACAATGTGAAACAAGAAACTCCGCAGGAGCACTCAACCATCTGCTGAGCATTTGATCTGTCCTGTCCTGTGTGGCATCCCATAATCACTAGTGCCCCATTGTTGCTTTGTGCATTGAGACACTTTGAACTCACCCAGCCACTGTACTCATTCACATTTGGAAAGTAAAGAGACCTTAACATCCCCCCCCCCCCAAAAAAAAGCTAGCAGCTGAGAGGGGTGTCTCTCCTGTCCTTCTGTTTCTCAGCTGTCAGTTAGTGAAATGTAATCATGGTTGAAAATCCATCTGAGCTTCAGAAAAAGGTAGAGACTTGATCATTAGTTCAGTGTTCTAATGAATACAACAGCTGCCAAGGGCTGTCCTGAAGGATTCCAGCTGGCGTCTAGCACAAGGCTTCATTCTGGAGGCGTCTGATCTGACTTAGGGAACCTCTGTTTGTCGGAGATCTCTGAATTGTGGGGACTTTGGTGCTTTCTGAGCTTGGTGGCTTGATTCATCTTGGTGCTTTGATTGATCTCCTCAAATCTTAACCGAAGAAGGATTCACACTATCGTCTCTTCAACATAGCAACTGGACTCCTAGGTGGTCCTACTTATTGGATTGTGGGTTTTTTTAACACCCCAAACTTGGTGTGACTGCTAAGTCATGAGCCTTGGCTTTCCAAATCATGCTGGTTGAGTTCATGCAACCTGCTAAGCCAATGCCAGAATTAAGGCCAAGCATGATAGTTAGCCTTCCAGGAGAACACCTTGAAGATGGAGTCTGCTCTGTGGAAAGGTAACTTCAAAGAAGAACTTCAAATCTGCAGTGGGCGTGGCTTGGTGGTCATGTGACTGAGTGGACATGGCTTGGTGGTCATGTGACTGACTGGGTGTGGCCAACTCAATATCACTCACATCGAAGCACGCATCTCCTCGCTTGGCCTCTCATGTCTGTGGGGATGCTGCAGCAGTTGTAAGTGTGAAAAATGGTCATAAGTCACTTTTTTTAGTGCCATTGTAACTTTGAATGGTCACTCCACACAAGCAAAGTACCAGCAAAGGAGGGGAAAAAAACTCCAGAGAAGTTCCTGAGACAGGAAGTCTAGTCCTGCCAAGAATGTAATAAGGGTTAACGGAGAGGCAGTTTCTGTAAGCAACACCAGAATGTTTCCTTCCTGCCTTCCTTACAGGATTAGGCCAGTAATTTCTTCCAACAACAGGTTCTCTGAACTGCTTAGAATGTTAACAACCATTTCTAACGAAGAGGTGCAAACTGGGAGAATCCCACCCCAGCTCCTATGCCAAAAATTGCATGTGCGCTCACATCCCAGCACCCAGAAGGCAATGCGCGCAGGGCCTCCCACACCCCCTGCAGATGTGCACACAAAATTTTCGGCATGGGAGCCCAAAAAGTTTAGCCACCGCTGTCCCAGAGTCATTGGAAATTAGCTTTGTGTGCAACATAGTCGTCTAAATTAGCCTGCTACCCTCACACATTGGGCTGGCTGGCCGGCTGAGGAGTTCTGTGAGTTGAAGTCCACAGATGTTTTTTTTTCCTAAAAATTTTATTTGGGTTTTCACAAAACATAATACAAATAAAATATATTTTTTTGAGAATAGCATGGTCCCAAGTTATCATTTCTTCATACAGACACAAACTCAATTTCATATTCATCTTTGTGTTCTATTCCATATCTTATTACTATTTTAACATTTTCTCAATAATTTTTCCCTTCCCTTAGTTTTCTCAGCCTTGCTTTTAATTATTTCATTCCTTTCTAAATTCAATTATATATTTCTTTTTCTAAGTTTCAATATCTTTCTAATCATTATATTTATACTTTTGTCTGTCCTGTTTCAATTTCATATTTTCTTTTCTCATTAAACAATATTTTCTCCTGTAATTACTGATTGGAGTATGACACCTTTGTATCTTTTAATTTTTGTCCATTCAACTCTTACTTAAACTTCAATTTATGCCTTTACAATGATAACATTCAATATAATGCGTAACTTTCAGTCAAATTCTGCTTGGTACATTCTTAAAATACACACTAGGTTCTTAAAGACAAAGTATATATATATACATAACAATAATAAATAAAATACTTAAGTTCACAGATCTTAAAGTTGCCAAAGTTGGACACCCCTGATATATACGTTCTAAAGTGAAACCAGGGTACTAATATCTCAGGCTGGCCTGAAATGGCTTCACGGTAGAACACCATCTTGTTTTACTACATGAAAACTCCATGTAGTAGCTGAAAAAGAGGTGGGTTTAACTACCTTCCTCTTTCTCTCGTTCTATTATTCCACAAATATTTTCTTTGATCAGGGAGCATGTGTGGGTAGGGCATGCACAATGGTGTATGCTTTGGTTCTGCCAGCAACAGAAGCCGGGAGGAGGTTACACAAGCACCTAAGATTGCCATTCCAAACCCATTCACATCAAAAAACAGACCCACTGAATTCAGGAGGGCTTACTTCAGAAGAAGACTGTCATAAAATTGCATCACTAGGGAACTTTCATCCAACACACACAAGCTACTTTTTGACAGCCGGGTTTAGCCCAACTAGTAAAGCTTGCTTTGAACCATCTGGCGCGTTGCATATGGAAAGTTCCCAGTTGCTTAATGCTCATTTGGAGGTCAAGCCATATTTACTCAAGAGGGTTCCTAATTATATTTTGGGCACTTGGGGGCTGGGGTTGCAACAGTACCTCTCACCGTCTGTTCCTTCTACAGCATCCATACAACAGAGATAGTTTATTTATTATCCAGGCAAGGGAAGTGCTTCCAACTCTCAGAGTTGAGTTTATCCACTGCGGTCAAAGGCCAATGAAGGTTGCATGCTATGGTTAACCATACATAAAATGCTATTAAATGAGAAACTCAGTTGGTTAATGCCGTATCTAACACTGTCCACGAACTGCAGTACATTTGAGATAATGCTTACGTTAGATCTTAAGTCTGCCTGAGAGCTTTTGCTACTATTGTACACTCTCCTTTGTAATGGAAAGAGCCATAGGATGGGGCAGTGTTTTGGTCTCCACCTTGAGAGCTTCCTAGAGGCATCTGTTGGGTGATAATGGAATATAAGATGGCCACTGGGGTGAATTACCAGTGCTTTCTATTTAATACAAAATAA
This sequence comes from Laticauda colubrina, assembly GCA_015471245.1. Lineage (NCBI taxonomy): Eukaryota > Metazoa > Chordata > Lepidosauria > Squamata > Elapidae > Laticauda > Laticauda colubrina. Next base: position 6,501,893 of record BLBF01000068.1, read on the forward strand.
TAGAGCAATTGAGGTGGAAGGGATCTTGGAGGCCTTCTTATCCAGCCCCCTGCTCAAACAGTCTCTTCTTAAAATCCTCCAGTCATGGAGCACCCATAACTTCTGAAGGCAAAGCTGTTCCACTGGTTAATTGTCCTCACTATTAGGAAATTTCACCTTAGTTCTAGGTTGCTTCTCTCCTTGATTAGTTTCCATCCATTGCTTCTTGTGCTGCCTTCTGGTGCTTTGGAAAACAGGTTACCCTCCCTCTTCTTTGTGGCAACCCCTCAAATACTAGAACACTGCTATCATGTCACCCCAAGCCCTTCTTTTCTCTAGACGAGCCATATTTCATTCCTGTAAACCTCTCTTCATACATTTTAGTCTCCAGGCCCTATGAACACCAACCAAGGTTCTTCTTCTGTGCATCTGCATTCACTTATTTTAGTTTGGATAAGGTGTCAAATCACCAGAGATACTTCTAGCTCGCTTTCATATCTATTTCGGTTTTTGTGCATATTCATGTGTTGCCTTCTCATTTCTGGGCCACAGATTCTCGTTAAGAATACCCACTGATCATTTATTTCATAGCAGATACCATTGATGGAAAGACACTGTTCCTGTGACTCAGGAGAGGTGGAGATTGTGGGCAACATATTCCTTAATTGTTCCTTTTACACAGAGATAAGGGAAAAAAAAACATTCTGCCAATAACTGCTAGGTTTTCTGTCCGTTCGATACCAGTGGTGGTATTCATTTTTTTTACTAGCGGTTCTGTGGTCGTGGCTTGGTGGGCGTGGCAGGGGAAGGATACTACAAAATCCCCATTTCCACCCCATTTCAGGGGAAGGATATACTGCAAAATCTCCATTCTCTCCCCACTTCTGAGGGAAGGTTACTGCAAAATCCCATTCAATCCCCACCCCACTAACCTACTTTCCAGCTCCATTCTCCTGGGCAGGGAAACAAAAGAAGGCCCAGTCAATCAGACGGTGGGAGGTGGAGACTAGATGGGGGTAGGGCTAGTCAGAGGTGGTATTTGCCGGTTCTCTGAACTACTCAAAATTTCCGCTACCAGTTGTCCCAAAAAGGCCAGAACCTGCTGAAGACCATCTCTGTCCAATGAACCGTCCGTAACTACGGTGCAGGTGGCCAGATTCTGCACAGCAGCACTGAGGATTCATTGCAAACAGGTGTCTTGTCCACCATAGTTATGTTATAGAATAAATGTGGCTCATCCTTTGCCCTGCTTAGTCTTTTCCCTTTTAGCGCTGAATCTACAACGGGCCGCACAGTTTATGGGCAGTAATTTTAGGATAGTTAAAGCATGTATAAGTGACAAACTGGATTTTATCTTAATTGTAGAATTTTTAATGGTATATTTACTGAGTATTTTTATTTCTTTTTGATATCTGGTCTAAGACTGTAATAAACTGATTGATTGATTGATTGATTGATATTTCCTAGCAGCTCTGAAATCCTAGCAGCTCTCCGTTCCGTTTTAGGATTTTGGCTCAGTCCATTCAGCCTGCAAGTTCCTAGTAATCATTGCTTGCTCTTTGCTGGTCAGGATGGAAGTTAATCAAAAACCGCTACATACTGTACATTCCAGCGGTGAATTCTTTCCCGGAGCACCAATAGATGCGCTTCTCTCTCCTTGTCCCTACCCCACCCCATAACCCACGAGGTTTACCCACATTTGCTTTCTGCCTTCAATTATCTTCTCCACATCGGTTGTCTCTCCACCACCATCTCTGAGTTTCAGTTCTGCTCTGGAATGTGCCCTCGCTTTGGAGAATGTGCGCAGACAAAACATTGCTCGCTATCAGCCTGGGGTTTTTTTAGATGAGGTGGATGATCGCAGGAACCTACATTTCTTTTCAGGAACCTTGAGGCCTTTTTGGAAGACCTTCTCAGAGGAGAAACTGAAGTCCAATCAGTCATCTTGGACAAATACAAAATAAAAAAAAGCAAGAGGGAGGCCTGAAGCTAACTTAGGCAATGGCTCCAGATCTCCCTCCACCTCCAACCACAATTGCCAAAATTGGTAGTGATTTCCTCCCGTTTTTGAGACAAGAAACCATCCAGGAATGAGAGCATAATCCCTTAAAGAGACATAACACAAAATCTCCCCAAAACCTAGAATAACAGAAGGCCCTTGCCTGATCTATGGTGATGGTGGTGATATGATCCATTCAGTTGTGTCCAACTCGTGGAGATTCTGTGGGCCAGGTTTCTCCATGCCTTCCAATCTTACACTCCTTCTTTGACTTGTTCTGGTGTCATACCTGATCCATACTTGTGCCTATTCTGGGACTTCTTTATGCTGGTGGGGCTTGATCAGAAAGGTGTATGGCATGCCTTTAATCACCTTCCAGGAACATTGAAATCCTTTGAAAATTATATCAGTGAAGAAAAAAGCCACATTTTGTCTTTTGCTAATAATCTTTTAACACAAGAGTTTTATTGTGTAGGAGTACAGCAGATTTGATTCATACTGTCTTTTCTGTTCTAGTTGAGGTTGTCATAGTTCTTGTTGTTCCCTTTGTTGTTGTTGTTCCTCCTTTTACTTCTCTCTTTTCTTTCTCCCTTTTCCTTCTCTCTTCTCTCCCTCCAGTCCATGGGAAAACCTTTCTCCATGGAACTGGTCCCTGCCAATGGTGGGATTCAAAAATGTTTACTCTCAGTTCTGTGGCTGTGGCAGGGGAAGGACACTGCAAAATCCCCATTCCCTCCCCACCCCACTAACCTGCTTTCCAGCTCCGTTCTCCTCTGCAGGGCAACAAAAGAAGAACCAGCTGATCAGCTGGGACTCAATGGGAGGCAGAGAAAAGATGGGGTTGGCGGGGCCAGTCAGAGGTGGGATTTGGCAGTTCTCCGAACTACTCAAAATTTCCACTACTGGTTCTCCAGAACTGGTCGGAACCTGCTGAATACCACTTCTGCCTGGTACCGAAAAGATTGGGGGCTATTGTGCTAGAGAGAAATTCCAAAAGCTCAGAAGTCAAAACCTCTGTTTCCCGTGACTGACCAAGATTGGTTCCTGCAACATTATCCTGGGACGTCTTCATTCATTTTTCGTCTTCATTCGTTAAAGGGCAAAGCTCGGTTTTTCAGCCTAGTCCGCAGGGTAAGATTTGTCTGTGAGGATCAGAAGGATGCTTGCAAGAAAGGAAACCCACAGATGCCTCCATAAAGGGAAGACTGGGTTCAAATGTTAGAAATGAAATAAATGCGTGCCAATTTTACATGTCTGTTTCTCTTTACTGAGGCTGGAAATCAGTTTAGCTATGGAATGCATTTTCTGCAAAAAAGCCATGGGATTTTCTTACACGCACAAGAAAAAAAAAGAAAAGGAATTCTACATTCTTCTAGATTCTCCGTGCATCCCATTAATCTTATTTACATTTCAGGAAAACTGGCACCACCCTAAGTGAATAAAATGCTGGGTTTCAAAGTATACGAAGGAAATTCTGGGTCTTTCATTAATTCTCCTTAGATTTGCACAGGGGGCCCTTAACAAAGCCAGGAGGAAATGACTGATAGAGTAATTACAGATTAGGAATGAACAGTACTTCAAAAAATTCAGAAGACTCTTGCCCATCAGTGCTGGAAAGAAGGAAAGTGGCTAGAAACAAAATACCAATCACATCAAGATATCAGAAAATGCTAGTCCCTCCCGGATTTCCAATTTCACTGTGAGCAACCTTGCTATGGGTCCAGATTGTGATCATTATTTTATTTTTTCTACTCCTTTAGAAAATGTTTACTCCGAACCCTCACTTTTGATTTGTTTGTTTGTCCATGTCAGAAGCCTCACAATTAAAATAAGGGTTACTATATGACATAAAATTTAAAATATAAACAAGAAGATTAAAATATGTACAAATTAAACAGATTTTGCCCAGACACTAGCAACATAAATTGTGTTTCACCATATTGTCATGAGGTCCTTGAATATATACTGATCAGGGCACAAGGAACAGGTATAACATATGTGTTATTGTCTGCATGTCAACACAGTCGCAAAGAGCAGAAGTAACTGGATAGCCCCAGTTCTTCAGAGTGTCTCTGGATCTTGTACCCATGGGCTGTCTATTCAATGATTTCTATACTTCCCAGTTTTCTCCAGACACAGGTTCCAGCTCCTCTCTTGGTTCTATCCAATTTTGGTTCTTTGTAACTTTCCATAGATCTACTCTGCTTTCAAAGTGTTCAAAGTCTTCTATCAACCAAAGGAAGCTTTTTCTAGATTTTGATCTCTGATGAACAGTCCCAAAGGTGCGTTTTCAAGAGGCAACTGGACTTTCTTGTTTTTCTTTGAAGATGTTTTGCTTCTTATCCAAGAAGCTTCCTCAGTCATCCAGGTCTTGGGATAACTATGACTTGGATGACTGAGAATCTCCAGAGACACACTGATGAATTGGTTGTAGGCCATAGGGAGATTGTCTAGATATTAATGATTTGAGTCTCTCCCTGCCTCCCTCTCTCTCCTGCTTCTTCTCTATGAACAGCAGGTGGGACTAGGTGGTAGATCTTATCTAGGTAGTAGATCTTATCTAGAGGGATAAGTTTAAGGTGTCCTACAATAATTCTGCTAGCTTCATTCATAGCAACATCTACTGTACCTTCCCAGGAATCTTACCGAAAAGAGATGGTCATTCATAGAAAGCTTCCATTTCTATCAGCTTTTAGCCCTGGAAGTCAAGTTGGACCAACTTTGGGATTATTTCAGAATGGTTACCAGCCTTGTCTATTCGGGATAGATTTGTGCAATAGGTAAGAACTTTATATTCAGTACATAGTGACATGTCAACATTGTCGGGCCTCCTGTCACTGGATATGCTGACATGATAGCTTGATTGCCATCCGTAAAAGAATGCTTTAATTTAGGTACCAGATTTGGGTTGCAACAATTTGAAGGACCACTAGGGTGCAACAAATAGTTAGCCTTTTTATAGGCTGCCATCTACTGGTCATCTGAGTTTCTGCAGTTCAGATTTGATAGGTTTGATTTGGATTCCTGCCTTACGCAGAAGTTGGATTCCATGACTTAAATAGCTCCATCCATTTCTTGGATCAGCCAGAGCTTAGCATAAATGAATATATGAGTGAATCCTGAAGTTTTATTTAGTTACAATTTATATGTTGCTTCTAAGATTTTTTTCCCTCAGGTCATGCATCTACCGTATATTAGAAGCATCATATTAGAAGATGCATCTTCTTTAGTAAATGTGAGATATGAGTAGGATGCTGCTTCTTGAGCATTTTTGGCAATAACGCTACTATCATTCAATACATCACGAAAGAAGAACCCAAGTTACAAGCTTCTAAGTAGTTGGGATAGAATAAACTGCTGAAGTAGAGTGAAGAGTGAGGGCCAAGCATGGACTTAGACAGTCTAAGGTTTAATTCCTAACATTTGCAATAAGGACTAGGAAGGAGCCAAAATTGAAATAAGTTGAGTTTTGTCAATCACACAGACAAGTTTAAAATGGATGGATCCTTTTTCCATATTTCAAAGCAAGTTTGGTTTGCAGAGCAGAAACAGAAGACAAAAAGTGAAGACATGAAAAATGAGCAACTTCAGGAAAGGTCATAAGTCGTAACTGAGGAAAGAAAAGGAGAGACAAACTTCAATGAATCCAGGATACAAGAGGCCTTTAAAAAAAAAAGAAATTCTTTTAACTGAAATAATAGGCTAGGCCACAATCTTAACATTCCATAGCTGCTTGGAAATACACCGGGTGACCCAGGCCAAAATTCAAAGTGCTTGTGAATAATAACAGGTCTCTATAAAGAAGGTAGCGAGGGAGCAGGTTAAGGGAAAGAATGCATTTGAACATGTCCTTACCTGTTTGGCTTGATCAACAAACAGTTGCTCTCCACCCGATTTCTCTAAATAAGAAAACTGACTCTTCAGTCTTTAGCTTTCTCTTTATAAATACACAATGGTAAAAGCCAAACCCAAGATAACGAAGGGATCAAAAATTCATTTTTTTCTTTATCTTCAGCTTTGTCTTTCAGGGTGGCATTAGGAAGTGTCTTGCATTAATTCAGGGTGCAGAGAAAAGCAACAAAGATGATTAGGGGACTAGAGGCTGAACATATAAAGAATAGTTGCTGGAACTGGGTATGTCTTGTTTAACAAAAAGAAAGACTAAGGGTGACATGATAGCAGTGTTCCTCTATCTCAGGGGTTGCCACAAAGAAGAGGGAGACAAGCTATTCTGCAAAGCATTAGAAGGCAGGACAAGAAGCAATGGGTGGAAACTCATCAAAGAGAGAAGCAATCTAGAACTAAGGCGAAACTTCCTAACAGTGAGGACAATTAACCAATGGTATGGCTTGCCTTCAGAAGTTGTGGATGCTTCATCACTAGTGGTCTTTAAGAAGAGACTGGACAGCCATTTGTCTGAAATTGTATAGACTCTAGAGTCTCCTGCTTGAGCAGAAAGTTGGACAAGAAGGTTCTTTCCAACTTGTTATTCTGTTCTGAATGAAGCCCAAGTATTTTAATACAACCCTCCAAAAAGAATTCATATGATGGTTTTAGTTGGAGCTCCACACGAGCATGTATGTAGAGATCCACCTAACGCTAAGCTTTGATGGTATCTCCATACAATGTCTGAAACCCATTTTATGCAATGGTGGGATTCAGCCAGTTCTCACCATTTTGGGAGAACCGGTTGTTAACTTTGGAGCAGTTTGGTGAACTGGTTGTTGGAAGAAATCATTAGGGCAGAGAACCAGTTGTTAAATTATTTGACTCCCTCCACTGGTTTTATGTGTTTGAGAGAGTCTAGAATTTAGAATGGATCCTACATATGTCGATAGATGACAACTGTTATCCTGGTTTTCTGCTAATTCTTCTGGGAATTAATATCTGGAGGGCTTCACTTTACACATTGTTGCTCCAGACAAGTGGTTTCCCACCACGGTGGCTGGGCCACTGGTGATCTGCCCCAAAATTTAGTGGGGGAGGAATGACAGGTAGAGATTAATTTTATTTATTAAGTTTGTTTTATTTATTTATTAAGTTTGCAGTGAGGTGATTCTGGGTGTGCTTTTATTGTGCATATATGTCTTTGTATACCCACACATGCATAATAAAAATACTGGTAATAATGTAAAAATGTAAAGATTTCCCTGTCTAGTTGTGTGCAACTCTAAGGCACAATGCTCATCTCCGTTTCTTGGCTGAGGGAGCCAGTGTTGTCCGAAGACAATTTCCATGGTCAAGTAGCCAGCATGGCTTTCTGCCAAAGATACATGGAACGCTGTTGCCTTCCCACCAAAATAGCAGCTTTTTTATCTTCTTGAATATGCATGCCTTCAAATTGCTAGGTAGGCAGGAGCTGGAGCAAGGAACCGGAGCTTACTCATTGCACAGCATTCAGATCTCAAGCCTAGGCTGTCAGCTTTCCAACTGACAAGCTCACCGCCTTTAACCGCTGATCCATCACTTCCCTTTGGTAATAATGTAGTAAGTGTAAAATCAGTCTTTTTAGTAGCCTGCATGTTATAGGTCTGGGACAAGATTGGGTCCATCTTGCCTGCATATTCTCCTTATCTATTATCTGTACCAGCTTCTACCCATCTTATTTATTCTTCTTCTAAACAGTCACCTTCTTTTATTTTATTTTTTTGCTTGAAAGAAAAATGGGTGCCTATTGTTCTTTTCTAGTAGCCTCCAAACTGGGTTGGTTTTGAAACGGGGCCATTTGCCTATTGCATAAAAAGCCATGAAAATATAAAATGATTTTCCACTAAAAGCAGCCCAATTCACTGTTGACACATAAACACAATCTCTGTGACTCTCCCACTGAGGGGGAATTATTACGCTTGCGTTCCTCACTGCTGCAAAGGGAAATCTGGTGGGACTATGCAGTTTTTTTCAGCCGCTGTCAGGCTGTTCCTGGATTGGCTTCATGTGTGTAACCTGTTTTCTGACTTGAACGAACATCTCAACCTCTACAACGTTGCTAGATCGGAACCAGAATCTCTCAAGTCATCTAGGAGATTGAAATCCTTTTTTAAAAAAAATTGTGTTTAGTTTATTCAAGGAAAGTTAAAATACAAAACACCAAAATATTAAAAATAAAAAGGGGAGGGAGAGAAAATCCCCCCCCCCCCCAAACAAACAAGACATTAAAAAGAAAAAGTGTCTTGGAAAAAAATCAATATTGATATATATATACACACAACATCTTTCCTAGTCGAATCCTGATAAATCCAATGATAAATATTAATTTTCCATCCCTTAGATGGAATCCCTTAGACTGACAGAATTTTAAACTACAGATAATCCTCGACTTAAGACCACCATAGAGGCCAAAATTTCTGTCGCTAAATGAGACATTTGGTAAGTTGAGTTTTGCTCCATTTTTACAACCTTCCTTGCCGTGGTTGTTACGGGCAGTTGTCGAGTTAATCCCTTGGTTGTTAAGAGAATCCAGATTTCGCATTGACTGCGCTGGTCAGAAGGTTGCAAAAAGGGACCACATGAGCCTGGGACACCACAACCTTCGTAAATGTGAATCAGTTGTCAAGTATCCGAATGTAAATCAGGTGACCATGGGGATGCTGTGACGGTCATAAGCAGGAGTGGGATTCCAAAATCCCAACAACTGGTTCTCTGCCCAGTTGCTGCGGGTGGACGTGGCCATGGTGGATGTGGCCTACTGGAACTTCTGGAAGGATCATTTTTCGCCTTCCACAGAGTCCAGAGGCTTCCTTTGGGCCTCTGGGAGGATGAAAACGGCCTCCCCCAGGCTCCAGAAGCTGGAAACAGGCCCGTTTTTGGATTTCCGGAACTTCCATGAGGGCCATTTTTCCCCTTCCCAGAGCCTCCACGCAGACTCTGCACTTATCTGCATCTAAAACAGGTGGAGTGGAGAGGCTTGGGGTAGGGTGGGCAGGGCCAGCCGGTTGGTTCAACTACCAGTTCAGCGAACCAGATGTAATTTTTTTTAAACAAGTTTTATTCAGTTTTTCACATAGATACAAAAAAAAAAAAAAAGCTCTTTTCAGTGGACAACATCATTCTGGGTCACCACTTTTACATGCAAATATGACATGGTTATGTATTCCTTTTTTTACATTCAACTTCCTACCTTATCCAATTTTAACTTAATTCTATTATTATCTTTTCCATTCCAACTTTTTCAGAAGAAAAGAAAAAACAATTTATTCCTGGCCTCTGATATTAGTCTCAATCTAAACATCCTCTCAGTTTATTTCAATTATTTCAAGTATATTTCTTAAACATTAATATTTCTTTTAAAGATAAAAATAACAATATGCATTCACCTAATAAAAATTATCTATGTCCACCCTTCCTCTTTATAACCTATATTACCCAATTCCGATATCTTCATACTTATTATCTTTTAATTCTTTTATCTGTCAAATTTGCAGTTTCATCACATATTCTTTCCATAGGTTCTCGATTAATTAATACAAGCTTTTACACAAGAGAAAAATCAACCAGATGTAAATTTAACATCCGGTTCGTTCGAACCTCCCTGAACCGTCTGAATCCCACCCCTGGTTGTAAGTGTGACAAACATTCATAAGTCACTTTTTTCCAGTGCCGCTGTAACTTTGAACGGACACTGAATGAATTGTTGTAGAGGGCTGCCTCTACTCAACTGTTTACAAGGAAATCTAAGGGGATTTGAAAGGGTTAATCTTCCCTCTCTAACCTCCTCTGAATAGAGTTATTGTGAATGGGGACTCAGAATGCAGACTGCAAGGTTTGGCTCAACCCCAAATATTTTATCAGATAAAAAATATGAAAGGTTTCCAAATGTTTGGGATATTTGAAGGGGGAGCCACTGCCTCCTATTCACCCCCACAATTTCTGGAAACTTAAAAATACTCCAAATGCAGATTTTTATTCTGCTCTCCTGAATGAGGGGTGGATTTTTAGCCTAATTGGAAAAAGGTCAATTCGTCCCTCTCTGATGACATTCCAGACACAGGAGTGAATTGTGGCTTGTTGTAAAAACATCATGTGGAAGACAGTTTTTATCCTTTCAGAGCTGAGTAACTGTTTTCCATCTTCTTCGGGGTAGGCTCTCCTCCATGAACAGGCTTTTAAAAATATCTCCTGCGGTTGAACTTTTCAGGTAAGTCACATACAATGGAATATTGTTAGAAGTACGTAGGCATCACCCAACAGTTGCCTGGAAAAGGTTTTGAGACACTCACAAGGTTCTAGATTTCTCTGAGGCAAGTTATTCTACGGATGCTCCCGTTAGCCATCGGAGTTTATTTGTGGAGAAATCATTTCTGAGAATACAGAAGTAGGCAATTAACGTAGAAAGACTAGGAACCTCACCATTTCTATTTCACAGCTCTATTTCTTCTCCGAAGCACAGGATAGTGTTTACTAGATGTGATGGGCTTCTGAAATCTGATAGCTTCATTTAATATGCTATTTGTACAGTTGATTAATGACTGATATGCCATGTCTATAGTGGATTAATTACCAGGGAGAAGGTAGCTCAAACTGGGAAACTAGGACTGGCTTGGGAATGCACTTTTTTTTCTCTGAAAGCTTTAAGAACCTTTCTGAAAATGGTTGCAGTTGTGCAGTTGTATTTGATTAACACTATATTTCTGGACTGTGAAAATATAGATGACCGTTAGGTGGCAGTAAAGAGGCAAGAGGGAGAAATACTGATTTCTGCTGCCATCTTGTGCTTGTCTGACGTTTTGCAACTGCAGCTGGTAGCCCTGATCTTGTTAATATGATTCTCTCTGAAGGATTTCTCATTGAGCCCCAGTCACAGGTTACACTAAGCAGTAGCTAGCTTAACTATGGTTTATCAAATAAATTTTGGTTTAGCAATTTGGTTGGTTAGAAACCAACCAAATTGGCTGTACTTATGCATTACATGTTTAAACATCATTTACATGTCACAACTGCAGGTTCAGATAGCCAGAAATAAGCAAAACATATCCTAGCTTTACAGGCCATTTTATAATTATGCAATCGTTTTGATTTCAATGGACTTTTGGTGGAAAGAAAGCACTCAAGACTTTAAAAGGCTTGTTTTCTACTTAGGGCAACAACCCCATTTTGACAAAACCAAGAAATTCAGGAGAAGTTGCCATCCCTGTGAGATCCTTTTAAGGGAGAGAGAGAGGAAAAAAAAGTGTTTAACCTAGGCCAGAGTGATAGCTTTTTAATTTCCTGGCTTGGTTGCCTTACATGATACACCAGCCTCCCACAGCAGCTTAAATCAGCTTTCCTCCCCATGAAAAAAAAGCTTGTGGATGTAATTAAGTGAAGACTTCACAGCTGTTTGCAGCTGGAGACATTTGCTCAGTTGGGTCACGAGTGAAATCTAAACTTTGCTGGGGCCGAAGGTTTCCTCAACGAGCGGGTTGGGGTGAAACCTTATGCTCATTTTCATAAGGCCTTTGGTGGCTATGGTAGGTCGCATTTTCCATGGGGATTTTCCAGGATATTTTTTTCCCACTTTTGCCCCTTCATGTCTGGGCTGTTTTCCCAGACAAAGGATGGATGGCATTAAATGACCAAGGCAGTGGTGGGATTCAATTTTTTTTACTACCGGTTCTGTGGGTGTGGCTTAGTGGGCATGGCAAAGGAAGGATACTGCAAAATCTCCATTCCCTCCCCACCCCACTAACCTGCTTTCCAGCTCCATTCTCCTGTGCAGGGCAACAAAAGAAGACTCAGCCAATCACCTGGGTCTCAGGAGGCAGAGAATAGATGGGGGTCAGGGCCAGTCAGAGGTGGGACCGGTTCTCCGATCTACTCAAAATTTCCGCTACTGGTTCTCCACAACTGGTCAGAACCTGCTGAATCCCACCTCTGGACCAAGGTCACCAGACCCTTCATATTCACAAGGATAGTGGTAGAATTTGGAGATAAGTTTAGTACTTTGTTATGCTATAATTTGCTGAGCTCTGAATTTAATCTCCTCGAATAACTCAAGGGTGCTTTCTCAAAAGGCAACAGGACTTTCTTGGTTTTTCCTTGAAGATGTTTCTCTTTTCATTCAGTTCTGACTCAGAAGCTTCTTGGATGAGAAGCAAAACATCTTCAAGGAAACACCAAGAAAGTCCCATTGCCTTTTGGAAAAGCACCTTTGGGACAATCGTGATCTGGACAGTTGAGAATCTCCAACTGTCCTTGAAGGACAGTTTCTATGTGCTTTCCCATGAAACTTAGCGTGACCACCTTATTATCTTGGCATCTGGCACATCAACATGCTCCCACAACTTTGGTAAGAGGTTGTCTCCTTTATCATGATGAAGCTTTCCTCTCATCCCCGGCTAGTTAGTGGGGGCAGATAAACTTTGGGCTTGTCTGAATTGATGTGGAAATAAAATTTTCCACCTTTTCCTGACATGAGCCTTAATGTATGGATGATTTATATTCCTTTAGGAATGACCCATGATAATGATATAGTAGGAACAGAGATCTTCCCAGCTCCTATTGACTGGGCTGGGTATGCTGTGGGAAAATTTCCTCCCTCTTGACTACCTTGGTTTGTAGGAGCTGGACTGAAAGGTCATCAGGCAAGAGGAACATTATGAAGACCTTCTGGGTCACTCTTGAGGGACACTCTTTGTTTTCTACTCAGTCATTGTCAAGGGGTCTTGGTCTCCCTCTTTCTCTTCAGATCTTGCTGCTGCTCCAACAATAGCAGATAAACCTTAACTTGTCCTGAGGTAAATTGCTAGGATAATAGCATTTATAACAGATAATATTTGTAGTTCGGGGATCTTTGGTGCACTCTGAGCTTGGTTGCTTTCTTGCAGATGTTCATTACCCAAATTAGGTAACAACAGTCCATCATCAGTGCCAGTGGTGGTATTCAAATTTTTTTACTACCGGTTCTGTGGCTGTGGCTTGGTGGGCATGGCAGGAGAAGGATACTGCAAAATACCCATTCCCTTCCCATTCCACTAACTTGCTTTCCAGCTCCTTTCTCCTGTGCAGGCAATCAAAGAAGACCCAGCCAATCAGCTGGGACTTGGGAGGCGGAGTATAGATGGGGCGGGCCCAGTCACAGGCGGTATTTGCCGGTTCTCCAGAACTGGTCAGAACCTCCTGAATACCACCTCTGATCAGTGCACTGATGATGTTATCTAGTTTGGGTAATGAAATGTCTTCAAGAAAACCAACAAGAAAGCTCAGAAAGCATCAAGAACTTCTCACAGTAGTATTTGCTTATCTCATTTCCAAAGTAGAGTAGAGACAATCTACATAAATGGAACACATTATCCCAGCATATTGAGGACTGAGGACAGTACATTAGCCCAGCTGAATGGATGTGTTGTGAAATTTTATGATTAGGTAAGCTTGACATGTACCCTTTCGTGGAATACATCAAATCTAAATCATAGCTACCTGGGATTTACCTGGTCATCTTCCAAGAGTCTTCTTTTTAGGTAGTAGGAACTATGACTTTAGAAAGTAGGGTTGACTCAAACTCTTCTTTTTGTCCTGCCAAGTAGGGTTCTGGATGTCACCGAGGCCTACCTTGATACAGCCACTTTGAGAGTAGGATAGATTTGATTTGTTGCTAAGGTGGCCCAGCTGGCCTCAGCACTGAATGTATATGCTGATTTAAATACTCCAGGGTGATGAGATGCTATTTTGCAACGTGGACTCCCGCTGCGTTCCTTGGCCGTGTGCCATGTGCCCATCTGCCTTTCCTGAATGCTATGAAATATCTGCTGGCTACTGCCAATGAAATGCAAGGACAATAGACTTTTGCCACCAGACCTGGCTGCTCTCAGCAGAGAGAGCCTGCCACTTGAGTTCCAAACTAGCTGCCTAACTTTTTCTGTAGCTGTTGGTACTGCATTCCCAGGGCATCTTCTGAGGAAGCATGGAAACTCAAGCTTTGCCCACAACAGTGGAACCAACAGCAAAATTGTCAAGTTGCTTCCAACTCCATTTCAGTGGGCTGGTGTTGATCTTCATGGCATGGGGCCAAGTTATTTGAGAGACCTCCTCTCCCCCATTACATCTGTCTGTCCCATCAGAAGAAGTATATTGAGGGGTCCCGGCTGCTAGAGAGTTCTATCAATAAAGGAGAATATTTGTAGCTCAGAGCCGAAATGAAGGCTCCTTGGGACTTCTCTGAGCTTGGTTGTTTTCTTGCAGATGTTTTGTTACCCAACTAGGCAATGCCATCAGTGCTGTTATCTAGTTTGTTACCTAGTTTAGATAATGAAATATCTGCAAGAAAACAACCAAGCTCAGGGAGCACCAAGCACCCCTCAGTTGTTGTTGTTGGCCTTCCTCCTCCTCCTCCTCCTCCTCTCCCCATTCATAAACTTTTAGCACTGATGATGTCATCAGTGCTTGTGCTGATGACATTATAGAGTTATAACATAAAGAGTTATCTATAACTAAACATAAAGAGTATCTGCCAGGGACCCAGACAAGAGCTTTTCTGCTGTGGCATCTGCCTTAGGGACCATCCTTCTCATCCTATTGACTTTTGGCAGGTCCCTTGCGACTTGGCTAAATCACTGGGCTGGGGGACCCAAGGAAATGGTGAGTTTGTTGAGTTGGCTCCGTGGTTGAATAGACAGGTAATCCTCGACCTATGATCACAACTGAGCCCAGCATTTCTGTTGTTGAGACCTTTGTTCATTGAGTTTTGCCTGACTTCGCAACCTTTCTTGCCACCATTGGTAAGTTAGTCAACGGCTGGTCAGTGGATCTGGCTTCCCCATTGACGTGGCTTTCTCAGAAGGCCGATTCAAAGGGAATCCCGTGACCTTGGGACACAGCAATGAACATAAACACGAAATTCAGTTGCCAAGTGCCTGAATTTCATTCGGTGTGATCACAGAGAGGCTGCAAAGGTCAGAACTGTGAAACACGGTCATAAATCACATTCTTCAGTGCCGCGGTAACTTTGAATGGTCATTAAATCAAATGTTGTCAATCAAAGGTTACTTGTAAACATCGATCTCTCCTTGCCATGTTAAATTTTTGACTGTTTTTAGATCAGGAGTTGCCAACCTCTTGGACCTCAGGGACCACCAAACTCATAATTTTAAATCCCGCGGACCACTAATATAAGTTTTGACTGACGGTGGCTTGCTGATGTTGGTGGGAAAGTGGGTCCCATATTCCAGAGCTTCAGTAGCCACAGGACTGGCCCTTTGGTCATCCCGGAGTAGCTGCTCCTCCACCCGGATGCACTGGCCTGCCATGGACTGAAGGAGGACCAAAGGGCCAATCTTGTGACTCCTGCAGCTCTGGAATATGGGACCCACTTTCCCACCAACATTAGCAAGCTACCCTGGGGCAGATTTCCCTCCCTTGCTGTTGGTCTTACCTTCCAGTTCCAGCTTGCGTGACTCTACTCAAGGCAAGGTTTGCGCTCGGCTGAAGGATGGGGGCCAGTGGGTGGCTCAGCCTTGTGTTCCTGTGCAACCTGGATTAATTGCTTGGGGGGGGATGACATTTCTCTGTGGACCACCAAAATGTTCTCGCAGACCACCAGTGGTCCCCAGTCCACTGGTTGGCGACCACTGTTTTAGATTATTGTTTTTAATTTACTTATTGTAGACGGCTCAGAGTCGCATTTTGTGGAATGGGTGACTATAGAAATATGAATGAGTGAATAAGTGAGTGAATGAATGAATGTATGATATAGTCATAGTACGGAAGTGGAACAGCTAAGTCTCCACATTCGAGGATAAGCATGGCTGTGCAACAGGTGGCTTCTTTGATGCATCAGAACAACAAGTGCCTGACATATCTCATTAATCACTGTGCTTCCTGGGGAATTCTAGCTTAACCAAAGC
This sequence comes from Laticauda colubrina, assembly GCA_015471245.1. Classification (NCBI taxonomy): domain Eukaryota; kingdom Metazoa; phylum Chordata; class Lepidosauria; order Squamata; family Elapidae; genus Laticauda; species Laticauda colubrina. Next base: position 6,517,688 of record BLBF01000068.1, read on the forward strand.
AGGAGAGCCAGTTTGGGCCTGTGGCTAAAGCATAAAGCTACAAACTGGAAGAACGTGTCTTCTAGTTGTCTATGGAGATTCTCAGTCAGCCAGGTCCTGGTTCTCCCAAAAGTTCTTTTTTAAAGAGGCAACTGGACTTTCTTGATTTTCTTTGAAGATGTTTCGCTTCTCATCCAAGAAACTTCTTCACTAGATAGCGGGCAATGGAAAGATTTCTATTTCCTGAGGACACAGAAAGACCTCCAAGTGGCCTCGATGACACTCTAAAAGGATGCAAATTACCAGCTGCCTGCAAGGAATATAAATCCTTCCATTCCTCACCATCCAGTCAGAGGTGAGGAAGCTTCTTGGATGAGAAGTGAAATGTCTTCAAAGAAAAACCAAGAAAGTCCAGTTGCCTCTTGAAAAAAAAAAAAAAAGCATCTTTGGGACAATGTGTTCTAGTCCTGCCTTAAGAATGAAACCAGTTGGGTGACTTTGGACTCTGTCAACCCTTTGTTGAAACATGCAAGGGCAAACCACTTTTGAAGAATGTGGCCAAGCAAATGGCATAGGCTTGTCCTATCGGGTGTCAGGTGTCCACACTGACCGGAAGGCCACAAAAATAAATACATAAATAACAAATCTGGAGAGCTTTGTATTTTGTCCCATAGCTGATCATTAGCCATCTTCTTAAATAGCCAAAGCAGTGCCAGAACATAGAATGTGCAGTGCATTGGATTCAAAGACCAAAAAAGGTTGGAACACATCAATGGTGGGATTCAATTTTTTTTACTACCGGTTCTGTGGGTGTGGCTTGGTGGGCATGGCAGAGAAAGGATGCATAAAATCTCCATTCTCTCCCCATCCAACTAATCTGCTTTCCAGTTCCCTTCTCCTGTGCAGGGAAACAAAAGAAGACTCAACCGATCAGCTGGGACTCAGGAGGCGGAGAATAGATGGGGTGGGGCCAGTCAGAGGTGGGATTTGCCAGTTCTCTGAACCAGTGGTCACCAACCAGTGGGCCATGGACCACTGGTGGTCTGTGAGAAAATTTTGGTTGTCCACAGAGAAATGCCAAGTCTCACAAAGACTCATTTGTGGTGGAGTTTGGGGGAGAGAAAGAAAGACTTCTGCTGCTTCTGCTGTTTTCCTTGCATGAAGCCAAAAGTCTCCCCCGCCCCCCCAAGAACGGAGCTGGAGACGGTATCCTGTGATCCCAAATAAAGAATGATCAATTGGTAGGAAAATGGAATAGGGAATTTTCCTGCAGATTTTTATGGGAATTTTCCCAGGGTCTCTGCTGCTTTCTGCAGAGACCTGGGAAAACATCAGCAAGCCACCATCAGTCAAAATTCATATTAGTGTACCATGGGATTTAAAATTATGAGTTTGGTGGCAACCTTTTGAGGTCCAAAAGGTTGGCAATCCTTGCTCTGAACTACTCAAAATTTCTGCTACCAGTTCTCTAGAACTGGTCAGAACCTGCTGAATACCACCTCTGGAACACATGGGTCATATAAGTCACACCTGTCTATGTGTCCTCACTCAAGTTCTTCTTTTCCTGAACTTCTTCTGCAGCTGAGAAAAGCAGCCAGATGTTCCTAAAGAGTTCTCAGCTGCTTTCAGAGATGGTTAGTACCTTCCTAACCCTTGAAGCATCTTTTGCCGTCAAACCCCAAATCTTGTATAGCCCTAATGCAGAACAGCTAGATTCATACAAGCCCGATGTGATTTAGCCTGGGGTATGAACCCTACCTGTGTGGCTTGTAAGTTCAAAACCCACTGTAGATCATACAAAAGTAGTGGGTTGTGTGAATCCAGGCAGTAAGGAATCATGGTGGGGCACTAATTCTGCTGACTGCCACCTGTCAGCAGTTCGATACTACCCGTCTCAAGTTTGACTCAGCCTTCCATTTTTCCAAGGTCGGTAAAAGGACCCAGATTGTTGGGAGCAAAAGGGTGGCTCTGTCAACTGCTTACAGAGGGCTGTAAAGCACTGTGAAGCGGTATATAAGTCTAAGTGCTACTGGTATCTTCTTACCCTACTTTAGGTTCTCCTTGTAATAGAGGCAATGAAGCATGGTCATTCTTCTCTGCTTCTCATGTGAGAGAAAGTCTCCAAATTTCTTTATCAAATGTGTTTCCAAGGGATGGCATTTCACAGGTCTTGAAGAAGAGAAGTCAAAGGCCCACGTAGCAAATTAAGGCCCACCCCAGTAGCAATAGCACACCTTCCCATCTCAGTAACTTCTCATCTCAGATATCAAAGTGATCGAATAGAAGTCCTGTTCTGAGTGATATTTTCAGCACCAACCTACTACTATGTTGCTTTATCGGATGTATAGCGTGATTGAAGTGTAGTTCCAAACCCCTCTTTTTCCTCTCCTGTTAATCTAGATCAGGAGAAGAGGTTGAGGTCCTTAAGCCTGGAAAAACAACCCAACAATTCCAGGTTTCCAGTCCTGAACAGCTGACAATCTGATATCTTTGTCATGCTGTAGAATGGGTGACCGGGGGGCATTCTTCTTGGCACAACATTTGATAGCTGTGTGCAGTTGATTTTCCAATTGCATTGTGTAACCGTAGTATATTTTCCATTCCATTATTGTGGAGTTGGCAGCTCTTGTGATGATGATTATGACTGAGATTATTTTTAAAATCATGGTTTCCTGTCTGCCTTGCCCAGAAGGATCTTTTATAAAAGTCTCCTCTCTTGGTAAAAGGAAAAATGGCACAGAAGGGATTATAGCTCAAATTGCTATCACACAAAAAAAGAGGCATATTAATCTAATTCCCCCACTTTCTCTGCTATATGCAGATGTTTCTTGGAATGTGTGGGAGATTGTTAGGATGAGGTCTTCTAGTTTCACTCCATGTCATTGTTTGTTTATAGCCTGCCTTCATTATTTTTATAAATAACTCAAGATGGCAAACTCACAGTACTCTTTCCTCCTCCTATTTTCTCCACAATGACAACTCTGTGAGGTGCATTGAGTTAAGAGAGAGGGATTGGCCCAAAGTCACCCAGCTGCCTTTCATATCTAAGACAGGACTAGAACTCACCATCTCCTGGTGATTGGCTCACTCAGCTGCCTTTCATGCCTAAGGCAGGACTAGAACTCACCATTCCCTGGTGATTGACTCAAAGTCACCCATTCAGTCATATTGTCTGAATGCCAAGAGGCTATTCAGAAATAACACCAGTTAACAGTAGAATCTCTACATGCTTATAAATAAATCTCCTTATATTTATAGATGTTTCCAGGTTGGTACACACCAAGATTTCTATTTAACCCACAAATAAAAACTTAAACAATCACATATCTTTGGCTGCATGGAATGTTCAAAGTTACAATAGCACTGAAAAAAAGTGACTTATGACCATTTTTCATGCTTATAACCATAGCAGCATCATGTCATCAAAATTCAGATACTTGGCCATTGACTCACATTTATGATGGTTGCTGCATCCCGGAGTGATGTGATCCTCTTCTGGCAAAGCAAAATCAATGGGGAAGCCAGATTCATTTCACAACCGTGACACTGGCTTAAACAATTGCAGCGATTCACTTAACAACGCTGGCACGAAAGGTGATGAAATGGGGCAAAACACACTTAACAAATGAAAAGGCACCTTTGGGACAATCAACAAATGCTTCGCTTAGTAACAGAAGTGTTCAGTTGTGGTTGTAAGTCAAGGACTACCTGCCTACAAGGTTTTTTTCCCTCTAAATATAGCAACGTAAGCCAGTTTGGTTCTTGTTCTTGTTCTTGTTCTTGTTCTTGTTCTTGTTCTTGTTCTTGTTCTTGTTCTTGTTCTTCTTCTTCTTCTTCTTCTTCTTCTTCTTCTTCTTCTTCTTCTTCTTCTTCTTCTTCTTCTTCTTCTTCTTCTTCTTCTTCTTCTTCTTCTTCTTCTTCTTCTCCTCCTCCTCCTCCTCCTCCTCCTCCTCCTCCTCCTCCTCCTCCT
>BLBF01000068.1:6522799-6546312 GCA_015471245.1 Laticauda colubrina
CATTTTCTCTATTTCTCTCTCTCCCTTTTCTCTCTGTTTCTCTCTCTGTGTTTCTTTCTCTATTTCTCCCTCCCTCCCTCTCCTCCCTCTCCCTCCCCCTTCTCTCCCCCTCTCCCTCCAGGATTTTTTCAGATATGTAAATATATGTATTGTGTGTGTGTATGAAGGTTAGTGAAGGACAACAAATAAGATGAGATCTGAATGTGAGATGGAAAGTGTAATCTTAAAGGAAATTATCAGAGAAAAAAAAAAAGATTCTATCTATATAACAGAAGTGTCTTGTCTTTCCATCTCTAGCTCATAAAGTGGAATCACTGACCTCTTCATGAAGTTTCAGATCCCTACTCATCCATTATATAAACATAATTTAATGAGAACAACTTTAATGAATAATGATAATAATAAAACTCTGGATAGTGAGTGTGGCAAGTCCCAGAGATAACAAAATAAGAGAAAGAATGGGAGAAAACTACAACATAGAAAGACCTGCAAATAGAAATGGAACAACTGTGGCAAAATAAAACAAAAGTATTACCAATAATAATAGGTGCGATTCTAAAACACCTGGCATTGACAAAATCCTCATCAGTCAATTGCAAAAGGCAGCTTTACTTTCATCAGCTGACATCCTGTGATGATATCTTTAACATTATTACATAACCACATCTGCTGATTCCGGGAAGAACTTGATAGGTGGACAAAAATGCCAAATCCAGTGTGAACATCTGACTGTGGCACAAACAATAATAATGGACCCTTGAATAGTCCTCTTCAGTCCTTGGAGGTCAATATTTACCACTTGGAAAAACTTCATCTTAAGACATTCACCTTAGAAAGGAAGGGGGGAAAGGGGTTTGAAAGAGCAGTGTGGCAGCTTGGAAAGCGAAGGTGCATTCCATAAATAGTTTTTCAAAGATAGTAACTAGGTGACTGAAGTTTCTGCTACGCAAATATCAAACTGGAGAAGATGATTGATGATTCTTGGCTATGGATGTGTCCCATTGGAGAATATGAATTATGATCCACCCAGGAGGTGGGGAGAAAACCAAGGGTCAAGGGTGAAAATGAATGGTGTGTCTCACAGTCGGCTACACCCAGGCAGTGCCAGACATGTTAACTCCCATTAAATCCTGTTTAAGTTTTGGAAATTTGGCTCAAGACTCATGATTTAATTGGGGTAATTGCTGGAATCCTGACACATCTGACTTCACCTTAGTTGTTCCATGTTAAAGATACTTCTCTCTCCTTTATGCCAGCCACATTCATGGTCAATTTCAAGATCTAGCAATCAATACAGTGGGAAGCTTGAAACCTTTAAAGAAGAAGGCCATGTCTCCAGTTCACAAAATGGAAAATGTTAGCAATTAAATCCCACAAGGTCAATGTGTGGGACAACCCAATGTTGGGGCAACACAGAGAACAGGGCTACTTTTTCCCCCAGCCCAGTCCTATTTAAAATGAGAGGGATTGAAGTTGTGAGCCATTTGAGCAATGGAACACTCTGCATAATTAATTTTAAGTCCCTGGAGTTTCAGCATAGAGGAGGGAATGATGAGTTGGTTGACTTTGGACAGACAGTGGCAAAAAGGTGCAGAATGCAGGAAACTGAAAAATGTTGTGGTTCACCTTGGACAAAGAAGTGGCTTTATAAAATAGGGAGCAGCTAAAAATACCTCTCTTACATTCATCTGGAAAAATACAGCATTTACAGGGAGTGTAAACAAGCGTGGCTTTACAATTGGCCAAGGAGACAGTGCGAGAATAGTCTTCTTGATTGACAAATGTCATCGTTCTCTCTCTTTTTTGAAACAACCGATCACCAGTTGTCAGAATGCTTAATATATTGTCCCCTTGAATTGTGGTGAGGTCTAACAACTCATTTCTATGCACAACGATGAGTTAAAAAAAGGTTTACTTTTACAAACGCCTGTGTAAAATTGTGGTCTTGGAGGAATAATAAAATGTATTTAAATAAGTCGCTTTTGCTTCCTTTTTGTCAGACCATAGAAAACGCCTTGTTGGGTTCTATCAAGATGGTTTAGATGAGTCAAGAATGGCTGGTGAAAGAGCATATTAATCCAATCGTTCTTCCATGCTCCTGTTTCCTCTATCTTCTCTGCCTCCATATTTCTTATCCTGTCATTGTTTCACTTGTGTCAATGTCATGGCAGGCCTGAAATTGTAGCGTCTGGTGTGCTTGACAACTCAGTTCTTCAGGTTATTTGTTCTAACAATCAGGAAATTTCTCCTTAGTTTTCTAGGTTGCTTCTCTCCTTGGTTAGTCTCCATCCGTTGTTTCTTGTCCTGCCTTTTGGTGCTTTGGAGAATAGCTTGACCCCCTCTTCTTTATAGCAGATATTGGAAGATGGCTACCGTGTCACCTCCCTAGTCCTTCTTTTCACTTTTGTTGAATAGAACAAGTGCTTTAGATTAGATTAGATTAGATTAGATTAGATTAGATTAGATTAGATTAGATTAACAGAGTTGGAAGGGACCTTGTGGGTCATCTATTCCAAACCCCCCACCCAAGCAGGAGACCCTTAGCCATTTCTGAAAAATGGCAGTCCAGTCTCTTCTTGAAAGCCTCCAAGGATGAAGCTCCCACAACTTCCGAAGGCAACTTCTGTTCCATTGTAGGATTGTTCTCACTGTCATAAAATTTCTCCTTATTTCCAGGTTGAATCTCTCCTTGTTCAGTTTCCATCCATCATTCCTTGTCTGGCCTTCAGGTGCCTTGGAAAATAGCTTGACCCCTTCCTCCTCTCTGGGGTAGCCCTTCAAATATTGGAAGACTGCTATCTTGTCTCCCCTGGTCCTTCTCTTCACTAGACTAGCCATACCCTGTTCCTGTAACCATTCATTGTATATTTTAGCCTCCAGTCCCCTAATCCTCTTGGTTGCTCTTCTCTGCACTTTTTCTAGAGTCTCAACATCTTTTTTAACGTGTGGTGATCAAAACTGGATTCAATGTTTTAGGTGTGGTCTCACTAAAACTTTATAGAGTGGTATTAGTACCTCACTTGATCTTGATTGTATCCCTCTGCTTTAAATACAGCAACTGCTTAGCCCGCAGATTTGGCGTTGCTGAATTTTTAAGACTTCTTATTAGATTAGGTGTCAAATTTGGAGAAGGGGGAGGGGGGGAGGAAAACATTAAGGTTGTGTGAGAAGTGCTGCATTCTGAATTAAAAGTGGAATTCAGCAAATGGCTTTGCTGCCCCGACATTGGATCTTGGATTGCAACTTGACATGCTTGCCATTCATGTGTGGTACACGCAGAATTGCTGCGGCAGAAGGGAGCCTGCTGTTTGCAAAAACCTCTGTCTGGTGTAGCCTCTGACTCAGAGTTTTGGCAGTGGCATTTCTGGACTTTTCAGAAGCTTCCAGGTTATCGTTTCTAGAATAAATAAACATGTTTGCAAATCTAGGCCTTGGAGACATCTGATGGACCTGTGGTCCATTAATCTGGGGAAAAAGCACTCAATGTAATAGGACAGAATCAGGGGCAAGGATAGGATCCTGGCAGCCCTGCTTCATCTGTTGTATGTCTCCTCTTTGTTGTGGAATAACTCCTTCGGTTTTGGTTAACATTCTCCCTTTATTTTTCAGCGGTATGGCAATCCCGCTCTTTAGAGCAGGGATCTCCAACCTTGGCCACTTTAAGACTTGTGGGCTTCAACTTCCAGAGTTCCCCAGCCAGCTTTGCTGAGCTTAAATGGACTGAACTTAAATGGACTCTGGAGGATGTAGAGGACAGGAAGGCCTGGAGGAACGTTGTCCATGGGGTTGCAATGGGTCGCACATGACTTTGCAACTAACAACAACAAACTCCATTATTCTGCCAAGAGCTATATATTGTGTGATGACAATCACTACAGCTTACTCATCTAGCAACAATTAAACCACGACTTTGCAACCATCTCTTGTAGAATCTCCCTGCTCCCCACAGTCTAGAAGGAAGGGAATCCTTTGGGTGCCTACCCCATAAGCAATGAAGAGAGGAGGGATTTAGAGAAGTGTCTTCACCCTGTGGAACATCCTGGCCCGAGATCCTTATCATTACAATCCTTTAAAAAAATGTGAAGAAGATTAAATACTGAGCAAGGGCATTTTATTTTATTTATTTATTTACAGGGCATTTTTTTTCCTAGTGCAGTGCCGTGGCCGAGAGGTGAAGACACTTGCCTCCCATTCAGAAGGTTGAGAGTTCAACTTCTCTCAGCAGATCTTTCTCTATCAGCAGATCTTTCTCTATCTTTCTCTTTGATAGAGAAAGCAGATCTTTCTCTATCAGGGCACAAAGAAAAAAATATCTGCTGTGAACTCTGCATACGTGTCAGGAAAGGTATCTAGCCCGCAAATGCTCAGCTCCACTCAGTTACTTTAATTCCAAAATAAAGGGTTAAAGGGTCGTAAAAAAGAAAAGAAAAGGGAAAAAAGTGTTTTTCTACTCAAAAGGTGGCAGGCAGCAACCACTGTTTTCCATGAACTGAACTGCCATACCTTCACTTTTCTCCATAAAGATTCTTTCTCCAACTCTTCGTATCCTTTTACCAGAGCAGAACCCCTGTAGCCCTAAAATAACTCAGCAAGGATGGAGAAGAGATACTGGAGGCTGGTTTCATCCTGAAATGAAATCCATCTCTCTTTTGCTCAGAGGTGCCAACAGCTGTGGAACCAAATCCCTATCCTATAGTGGGCAGGGGAGATGGGAGGAAGAGAATGCAAAGAAGGTTGGCTTCTTAACACCAGGTTAAGCCTCTCTCTTTTTTTCCCCTGAAACAACTGGTCTATGATCTTCGATGGCTCAGTGACTGTTTTGTTCGGAAAACACACGAGGTAGACCGGGTTCCAACAACAAATACTTTTATTGTTAACAGCTAGTAACGGAACGCCGGCTGAAGCCGGGGCCAGCCCTTTTATACAGGCTGGCTTGCCTGCTTGCAGCCAATGGCAGCTATTTAGATTTGCCGCCTTTTTGGTATCTCTTTGGATTGGTTCCTAGTGAACCAATCCACTTGTCTTTTCCTTAACCAATCAGAATGGTAGATTTGGAGTCATCCACTTTACATACAGAACAGTGACAAATGGTGACAGGAAGGTGACACCGTTTAGAAGTGCCACAACTTGCGAGGTGACATCACTAGTGTTGTTTCTAGTGCGTCTCACACCAGTGCTTCTAAAAATAATATTTCCTACCTTCTTCACACGGGAGAACTATGGCAACCCACCATGCATCAGCAGACAAACCAAGTTGGGGCCTTAAAAGTCCTTATGTAACTGTGTTGTAGTGATGGAGCACCCAATGCTTGCATCCTCTTCAGTGCACGAATTCGATGATTAGAAACGACACTGAAAAGCTGGTTCATTTGCATGCAGTTCTTTTTAATTACATTATCCAGGAGGCAAATCCCACCTTTGTGTGTGGAAAGGAACAATGCTCCCTGTTCTATTTCTATGAAACCAACCTGTTGACTCAGGAGTTCCAGTCCTGTTTCTCTGGTTCAGGCCCAGCTCTTACCCTCTAGATTGCCTTCACAAGGTCTGGAGTCATTTTTAAGCCAGTGCTGATTTTGTGGTTTGAGGAGGATCTCTGGACAAGAAAAAGTCTAAGCAGAATAACAGAGTTGGAAAGGACCTTGGCGACAGGGGTGGGATTCTACAGGCTTGCACCTATACACTAGAACTGGTTGTTAACAGTCTAAGCAGTTCAGAGAACCGGATGTTAGAAGAAATTACTGGTCTAATCCTGTAAGGAAGGCAGGAAGGAAACATTCTGGTGTTGCTTACAGAAACTGCCTCTCCGTTATTCCTGATTACATTCTTGGCAGGACTAAATTTCCTGTCTCTGGAACTTCTCTGGAATTTTTTTCTGATATTTTGCTTGTGTGGAGTGACCATTTAAAGTTACAATGGCACTGAAAAAAGTGACTTATGACTGTTTTTCACACTTACGACTGTTGCCTCAGTCCCACAGTCACGAGAGGCCAGGCGAGGAGATGGGTGCCTTGATGTGAGTAATATTGAGTTAGCCACGCCCAGCCAGTCACATGACCACCAAGTCATGCCTACCAATGAAGAACCGGTTGTTAAAAAATTTGAATCCCACCCCTGCTTGGTGGTCTTCTAATCCAACTTTCTGCTTTTGCAGGAAACTCTTTTGCATTTCAGACAAAACATTGTCCAATCTCTTCTTTAAAACTTCCAGTGTTGGAGCATTTACAGCTTCTGGAGGCAAGTCGCTCCACTGATTAATTGTGCTCACTCTCAGGAAATTTCTCCTTAGTTCTAGGTTGGTTCTCTCCTTGATTAGTTTCAGGGGTGGGGCTGCTGGGGGTTTGCAGGGGTTCGGGAGAGCCCCTACTTAGGATTCTGTGCAGTTTGGAGAACCCCCCCAAATCCAACTCCTGGCTGGCCTCGCCCACCCCTCCCCTCTCCTCCCCGGAGTTCCCACACAGCTCATTTTGGATGCAGGTAAGTGTAGGGTGTGAACAGAGGCTCAGGCAGGGTGAAAAATAGGCCTCCCAGAAGTTCAGAAAGGAAATGGAACCATTTTTGGCTTCGAGAGAGCCTCTGGAGCCTGGGGAATCCATTTTCACCTTCCCGGAGGCTTGAAGAAAGCCTCCAGAGTCCGGGGAGGGCAAAAACACCCCCTCCCACCATGGTGCAGGAAGCCAACTAGGCCACGTCCACTATGGCTACACCCACCCAGCAATCAGGCAGAGAACCCTTTGCTACAATTTTTGAAGCCCACCCCTGATTAGTTTCCATCTGTTGCTTCTTCTCCTGCCTTGGGTTGCTTTGGAGAATACCTTGACCCCTTCTTCTTTGGGGCCGCCCCTCAAATATTGGAGCACTGTTATCCTGTCACCCCTAGTTCTTCTTTTCATTAAACTAGGCATACCCAATTCCAGCAATATGTTTTAGCCTCCAGTCCCCTAATCGTCTTTGTTGCTCTTCTCTGCACCCTTTCTTCGAGTCTCAACATCTTCCTTCTCATTGTTATATTTTGGCTTGCATTTCTTTTTGGAGCTCATTTATACACCTCTTCCTAGGAGAAAGATTTCTTCTACTTTTGCTCACCTCTTGGTGCTTTCCTTGAGAGAGATTAAAAAAAATAAATAAATCAGAAAGTTGCACAGATGAATGTCAGTCTAAATGATTTTCTTGCTCTTTATAGGTCTCTTAGAAACATATTTATTGAAAGGACACATCACCTGCGCAAGTTTTCCCTAGTTGTGTCAATATGATTGGAAGAAACAGACTGAAGTTTAGCTGTCTGAGATCTGAGGAATATCACTGGAGATCCCAAGGTCAAATCCAGACCCCACCTACCCCAAAACCTTGGAACAACCTTAAGAGACCTCCAATGGCTAATCGTAAGTGGTAATATTTAATGGGGTATGGGAGAATTATTCCCAAACCGTTTAAGTAGAAAATTGCAGGTGAAGATTAGTGATGGAAAATACATTTTGTTTTTTTCCTTGACCCCCTTCAAATTACTGGCTTGTCATTCCTGGCCAAGTTCAGCCTTTAGCTTAGGGAAGAGTTGTATATCTTAGTTGCAGAGCCCAGAGTTGGACTAAAACATTTTGATGCTGGCTAAAAATGCCGTATGCACGAGGGATGTATTCAATCAGAGCTGACAATGTTGGGAAGAGGACCAAATCTTTATTTTGCAGGTGACATTGTGGGCAAAGTGCTACAAGCATTTTCAATCTGCTTCATGGCATTACATTCAGAGATGGTATTCAGCCGGTTCTGACCAGTTCTGGGGAACTAGTAGCAGACATTTTGAATACTTTGGAGAACCGGCAAATACCACCACTGGCCCCACCTCCATCTCTTCTCCGCCTCCTTAGTCCCAGCTGATTGGCTGGGTCTTCTTTGGTTGCCCTGCACAGGAGAACGGAGCTGGAAAGCAGGTTAGTGGGGTGGGGAGGGAAGGGGGATTTTGCAGTATCCTTCCCCTGCCACACCCACCGAGCCACATCCACAGGACTGGTTGTAAATTTTTTTGAATACCACCCCTGTATCCTTCATATGATACTTCTGTGTGTTCCAAGCAGTCACCCTACTGAGCAACCATGTTGAACAACAGAGTTGGAAGGGACCTTGGAGGTCATCTAGTTCAACCTCCCACCAAATTTCTAATAGATGGCAAGCCCAGTCTCTTCTTGAAAGCCTCCAGGGATGACGCTCCCACAACTTCCAAAGGCAACTTCTGTTCCATTGGTTGATTGTCCTCACTGTCAAAAAATTTCTCCTTATTTCCAGGTTGAATCTCTCCTTGATCAGTTTCCATCAATCATTCCTTGCCTGGCCTTCTGGTGCTTTGAAAATAGCTTGACCCCCTACTCTCTGTGGCAGCCCCCCCTCAAATATTGGAACATATTATATTTCCCCTGGTCCTTTTCTTCACTAGACTAGCCAAGCCCAATTCCTGGTTGAATAACTCACTTAGGAGCTGGAGCTGCAAAAGGTGCTAAAATTGCTTAGGAATTTTTTGGGGAGTGGGGATTTCTCACACTTGTGAGTTCAGCCTCTTGTGCAAATGTGCAAAAATTAGGCCTCTTGTACCCTTGTTAAATGCATTGTATGAAACCAAGGCGAGGAGCTAAATTTCTGGCTGAATGTGTGTGGTTTCCTTGTATCAACCAAGAGACAGGAATTATAACCCAGTGGCTTTGATTGACATTGAATTGATCTGTTCTTGGTATGCAGCCACCTGAGTGTCCATTTTTCCAACTCACGTGGGTGGGTGCTGAATGCGTATATGATCATGCGTAAAACTGGAAAGCTATCGTCAGTGTGCCTGGCCACAGAGCACCACTTGATCCTCCAATGTCTCTCCAGCAGGTGCTATAAAAGCCATGTAATTAAGAAATAAAAATAAATTGGAGCCCAGCAACACCCCTTCAGGTTGCAGCCTGAATTAAACACCAAGAGCGGGGTTAAAATAAATGTTTTTCTCTTACTAAGGCGAAGGATATGAGTAAGAAAATGCCACACAGCACACCCTATAATTATCAGTCTTTGCAAACATCCTCCAGGTTTTGACGCATCACCATTCTGGGCACTGGGACCGTGACAGTATACCAAGGTCAATAAAGTGAGGATTGTTGTTTAATCGAATATTGGGGAAATATTTATTTTTCCACCTGGGCAGATGGGGTGGAGAATCACAGTCAACCAAGGAACACCTGCAAAGATGGGCTTCTTGTGTTTAACACTAGTACTTAAACTTATATACTGCTGCACAGTGCTTTCCAGCCCTCTTTAAGTGGTTTACAGAGTCAGCCTCCTGCCCCCAAACAATCTGGGTCCTGATTTGACCAACTTCAGAAGGCTGGAAGGTGGAGTCAACTTTGAGCCAGTGAGAATTGAACTGCTGGCAATGGGCAGAGTGAGCCTGCAATACTGCACTCTAACCATTGAGAAGGAAGGAAGGAAGGAAGGAAGGAAGGAAGGAATAGCACTTACTTATCTACCACTCCACAGTGCTTTACAGCCCCCTTTAAGCGTATTATAGAATCTGCTTCTCCAATAACCTAGGTCCTCATTTTACTCACCTCGGAAGGATGGAAGGCCGAGTCAATCATGAGCCAATGAGAATCAAACTCCTGGTAGTGGGCAGAGTGAGCCTGCAATACTGCATTCTAACCACAGGGAGGGAGGGAGTAAGATAGCAATAGCACTTAAGACTTACATACTGCTTCACAGGGCTTTACAGCCCTCTCAAAGCGGTTTACGGAGTCAGCATATTACCCCCAACAATATGGGTCCTCATTTTACTGACCTTGGAAGGAGGGAAGGCTGAGTCAACCTGGAATCGGTCAGTATCAAACTCCTGGCAATGGGCAGAGTTAGCTTGCATGCTGTATTCTCACCACTGTGCCAACCTGGCTCTTTGTCTAATATTTTGTGTTTTAGGAATAATAATAGGTGTCTTGAACTACAATCCTGGCTTCGTGGCTGGTAACAATGAATGTTAGGATCCATACTTGAGTATTACGTGGAAATGGTACCCACATAGGTGTCAAAGGAGACAAGATGGTGATCAAAGCATAAGTGAAGCTCCACCCCTTTTTTAAGATGGGTTGACATTATAGGCATAGATCCAAGGGTGGGGCTTTGATTGTGATGTCACAATTGCAATCCGGCTCCTTTTGATATCCCACAACAGAGGCTGCTGATGTCCCACCCACTTATTTTTGGTTCCCCAAAAATCACTAGAGAAATGTCCTAAAGGTGCTTTTTCCAGAAGACAACTGGACTTCCCTTGAAAGCATTTTGCTTCTTACCCAAGAAGCTTCTTTGTTCTGAGGTAGAGAATTTATGTATGTATGTATGTATGTTTGTATGTATGTATGTATGTGTTTATTTATTTATTTAATTTTGTCAAGCGATTATTAGATAACAGGTATACATATAAACATGGTTATGAATACATGAAATGGATATGAATAAGAAAAAAAAGAAACAATAGGACAGGGACAATAGGCACATTGGTGCGCTCATGCACACCCCCTACGGTCCTCTTAGGAAAGGGGTGAGGTCAATAAGAGACAGTCTAAGGTTAAAGTTTTTGGGGTTTGGGGAAGAAACCAGAGAGTCAGGTGGAGTATTCCAGATATTGACCACTCTGTTGCTGAAGTCGTATTTCCTGAAATCAAGTTTGGTGTGGTTTACCTTGAGTTTGTATCTATTGTGTGCTCTTGTATTGTTGTGGTTGAAGTTGAAGTATTCATTGACAGGTAGGACATTGAAATATATAATTTTATGTACTATACTTCGATCGGATCAAAAGCGACGTAGTTCTAGGTTTTCTAGGTCTAGAATTTCAAGTCTGGTGGCATAAGGTCTTCTGCAACGAGTAGAGGAGTGGAGAACTCTTCTTGTGAAATATTTCTGGACTTTCTCAACTGTGCTAATATCAGATACATAATGTGGGTTCTAGACTGATGAGCTGTATTCAAGTATTGGTCTAGCAAATGTTTTGTATGCTCTAGTTAGTAGAGTGATATTATCGGAGAAAAAGCTACGCAGGATTAGGTTTACAACTCTTAATGCCTTTTTGGCTATGTAGTTACAGTGGGTTCTCGCACTTAGGTCATTTGAGATGAGTATTCCAAGGTCCTTGACAAAGAACAGAAGAATCTTCTTGGATGAGCAGTGAAACATTTTCAAAGAAAAGAAAAAAACAAAAAATCTATTTATCATTTGGAAAAAGCATTTTGGGGGCAATCATGACGGAGGACTGAGAATCTCCACAGACATTTCCCCATGTATTTTCTGAAAGTACATAGCAGATTGTAGAGCTGAGTTATCCACCATTCATTTTTCCAAAAAAGAAAGAAAGAAAGAAATAGAACAATATTACCCAACATTATTCTTTTCTTAAAAGAAAAGAACCTCATTTTGTTCTCATATAAAACTCTTGCCTCTGTGTGATGTAATTATAGATTGGTGGAGAGACAGATGGACACAGACATATAACCAGAATGATAAACTCCTGCTCTCTTTCCATTTTATCACAAAAGACTCTTTCAATTTTTGATGCAGATTGGAAAAACTCTGCCAAAATTCCTCTGGGGATTTTGTCAGATAAAATAACCAAAAAGGTGAAGGGATAAATTAAATGTATTCATCTATGACAGGTCATCTGTCTTCCACAAGACCGGATGGCGGGATGGTTCACCGCAGTTCATTCCTTCAAATAATACAAAGAATAATAGAAAGGAAAAGAAACAACGAGGGTGATTTCATAGAAAAGACACATAATTGGTGGCCTGAGCATCCCAGCTCAAACCAACACACCTACCTTGTAGAAAATCTTCTGCACTCAAGCATTTAAAACATTTCGCTGCAAACCTTTTTGTCTCTTCTTTCCTCAAAGAACTGATTCAGTTTTGAATTATGAAGTTTTGGCATCTGACAGGTGAGGGGTGAGGTGAAAAATCTGACCTAAGACATGTTTTGCACAAAAAGAAAAGAGAACAACAAAACAGAAACAAGGAGGGGGAAAAAAAAACCCCAGGTAGCTGTTTAGGAAGAACGTGAAAATTAAATACGTGGATCTTTAATTCTGTCCGATGTGCAACTGAAAGCAAGTGTGCTTTTTAGACAAGGACAGGTTAACAATTAATGGAAATTCTGGTTAAAAGAGGTTTTATTGGATTGTCATTGAAGTCCAGTTTTGGAAGGAGGAGGGTTGGCCTCCCTGGGACAAGAGCATTGATTTGCAGAAATAGGATGACCAAATTGGCCTGATCTTTCAACACTCCAAAATCAATATCAGTCTGGCTAATTTTATCTCAAGGACAAATCTACAATGAGGTTGGTATCATTCACATGCGGCTTCCCATGCTTTTATTATTGTCATTTCAGTGGAAATTAAGGCAGCCATGCGTTCTGGTGAGGCCGATTAATTATACGATAATGGAATTACTCCTCTACCCTGTCTCAATCTGAGGACCATCCTGTCTCCTTTTTTTATCTCTTTTTTATCTCTCTGTAATATAGGCTGGGTGAAATGAGAACATTATCTACACAAGATGTAGCCAGAATAGAGCTGGAAGGGACTTTGGAGGTCTTCTAGTCCAACCTAATACCCTTTCACAAAAATAGCTGTCTGGTCTCTTCTTAAAAACTCCAGTGATGGAGCACCCATAACCTCTGAAGTCAAGCCATTCCACATGTCCTCACTGTTAGGAAGTTTCTTCTTAATTCCAGGTTGCTTCTCTCCTTGATTAGTTTCCATTTTTGTTTCTTGTCCTGCCCTTTGGGGCTTTGGAAAATAAATTGACCCTCTCTTGTTTGTGGCAACCTCTTAAATACTGGAATACTGCTATCATGTCACCCCTAGTTCTTATTTTCTGTAGACTAGCCATACGCAAATCCTGCAACCGTTTTTCACAGTCAGTGTTGGAAGCAGTAGATGGAGAATTTCTGTTGGTTTTCTTAAACTGCTTGCTCTCCGATATGGGGTAAACTTCTCATGCTGAAAGATCAGCAATCATGTGAGATGATTTCTGTACATAGCATGGCAGAAGGACAATGTATTGGCTAGTGTCTAAGGCAGCAACTGGTCATGAGTTCCTTCCTGTCATTGAGCCTTATGATGAGAGGCTGAGAAATAAACAGAAGAACCTTTTGATAGGAACAATCAACCAAGCGAAGAGCTCATTTAATAAAAGGCAGCTCAATCCAGGTTGTAGAAAACATGGGAATAAGAAATTCACAACTTTGAAGATGACTGTACCTCGATGAACTTCACTTAATGAATGTACTAATATAGAATGGCTGGAGGTTCTTATCACATTTTCCAATATTTTGTACCTTACCTCTAATGCTTGCATTCAAACTCATCAGGGAAGCATCTCTGATTCTTGCTTCCTTGGCTGAGTCATGATCTAAGGTGATTGACAGTTGACAATGAGACCCTAATGTCCTTGGTCATGGATAATTCCTGTTTGTTAAGAGAAATGGGCTGAAATAGTGATTGGTGAAGAAAGCTGAGCTTCTGCTTGCTAGGCTTTAAGCCAAGAAGAGGTCCTTCACTTTGACCCAGTCTTGAACAAAGTGTAGCCTCCTTCCTTCTACTTTACAACTGTCATTTGCAAGAATGAATCTGTTATGCTTATCTATCTCTTTCTCTCATCATCTCATCATTTTAATGACCTCATAATCCCTTGCAGGGTGGGGTCAGGCAACTTAATGGAGCAGAGTGTTTACTGGCCTGATACCCTTCCTATTGCCAATATGGAATTTTATTCAGCAGATAAATTCTCATTGTGCCCAGAGAGAAATATCTGCCTCTACCTAGGATTGAACTCACAGCCTCCTGATTGTGAGACAAGAGATTCCACCTATAGGTACCGCTCTACCTACCTACCTACCTACCTATCTACCTACCTATTATCTATCTATCTGTCCATCCATTCATCTATATCATCTATTTATTTGGTAGATTTAGATGGTTTCCCATCTCAAGTACAGCTAACATAATTACATTGCTTCACTTCGGCCATCCCTCAAGGAGTCTGTGAAAAACCCAGGAGAGATTTCAAAGCATCAAGCAAAGGATTTTTGACTTCTCTTAATAGAAATTGGTTGAGTTTAAATAGAGAGGATGTTTCCATTTCCCATCTCTTATTGTCCTCTGTGATACAAAGTTTGATTCATGTACCAAACAGGCAGGTTTCACATCCAAGCGAGTTAGGTGATTTATAACAAATACGATAGGGATGATTTATGGAGGAACGGTGCCAGCTGAGGGCAAATTACCCTGAAATACAGGTGACTTTACATCACAAATATAAATTGTTTGAAGAGTCATTCCTCTGGAAGAACCACGGTTTCTAGTTTCATGGGAAAGCAAGAAAGACATGAAACCAAACCATTTCAGCAACTGAATTTAGATATTTTCTCAGCAAATTCCTTTCCTCTCAATTCCTTCTAGTTTTTTGGTTTTTTTTAAAGAAAACATCCCTCCCCCCCATACACTCCCATTGATAAAATTGTGCAAATAGTGTTTTCTTCACACAAGCTTTCTAAAATGCAGGAGGCCCAGTTTTATGGCTTACTTTGCTATTTTCATGTTTCCTGCCTCAAAACTGTTGCTGGTTTTTGTTTTGTTTTTTTGTTTATTCCGACAACTTTGTTTTTCTTTCCCACTTTTGGAAACGTTGGTGTAATTGGGGACAGGAGGCTTAGCTTTGTCTCAGTCTGGAGATCTTTATGGTTGAACAAGATCACCACAGCTGCATTCTCAGAGGAGAACCGTGTTAGTTTATGATAGCAAACAATCTGGAAGGTGTCAGGTGCTTGCACCTTTCTAACACCTTTTTCATTTAAATCCTTTTAACAAAATTTGTTCCTTGGAAAAAGTGCTACAAGATACTTTACTGGACTTCGGCGGCTTCTGACAGACTCCATGGCTTCATCCTTCCTTCCCATTGTTCCAGATTTACACCCAATAACCAAGTGCCTTGGTTACTCTCCACTTTCTGGAGAGTGTACTTAAACTGCAGAAGTAACATTCAGCAGGTTCTGACCAGTTCTGGAGAACCGGTTGCGGAAAGTAGTTCAGAGAACCAGCAAACCCCACCTCTGACTGACCCCACCAACCCCATCTATCCTCTGTCTCCCATTGAGTCCCAGCTGAT
Source organism: Laticauda colubrina (assembly GCA_015471245.1). Taxonomy (NCBI): domain Eukaryota; kingdom Metazoa; phylum Chordata; class Lepidosauria; order Squamata; family Elapidae; genus Laticauda; species Laticauda colubrina. Next base: position 6,537,970 of record BLBF01000068.1, read on the forward strand.
TGGCTGGCTCTTCTTTTGTTGCCCTGCACAGGAGGACGGAGCTGGAAAGCAGGTTAGTGGGGGTGGGGAGGGAATGGGGATTTTGCAATATCCTTCGCCTGCCATGCTCACCAAACCACACCCACCCAGCCACGCCTAACAGAACTGGTAGTAATTTTTTTTGAATCCCACCACTATTAAACAGATATCCCTTATTTCACAAGAAATAAAATATTTCCTCACTCAGATTGAATGATCATTTGAATAGTTTCATAGATGATGTAGGCTCATCATCCCAGAAGGATATAGAGCTCTAAGTGTGTCTCGCCAAACATTTTAATTCTTCTTCCTTGATACCTGCATGTTGCTTTTAGCGTGCATGTCTTCCTGTTTTTCTGTTCTCCGTGGTGGCGAATGTCCACCCTGGGCTTCAAAACACAACAGTGGATTCAGCATTTGGGTTTCTGTGAAGGCCTTGTTTTGGTGGAATTTCAGGATGTGAGGTGGAATCTTGTCAAGCATTTTCTCCAGTGAATACATAGATGATCGCCTCAAACTGAAGGCAGTGAGACGTTGCCATTTTCTCAGCATCTGCTGCTTTGGCCTAACACTTCTCCATCCACCAGACCTCATATCACTGCCATGGGATACACTAAAATGACTGTTCCCTTCAAGTTACAACATCATTTGATCACAAGTAAGATCAGCTTATAGGAATATCAGCTGTGTGGCAATTACTAATGACCATCAGTTGACTCCCTCAAGCCTGATAAAGTGATAGACAAGTGAAGTTTTGTGAAAGGGGACATAACCCTTAGCATCCACAATGGCAATGGATGTCAAATGGACATATCAGATGATGGCCCACAACCTTCTCTTTCCTGTGGCCCTTAACTTTCTTCTTCTCTCTGATCTTTGCCATCCTTTATGAAGGATTTCCTGAAACAATCTTCTGAATAGTTTCATGGCTGATATAGTCTCATCCCAAAAGAATATAGAGCTCCAAGTGTATTTCACCAAACACTTTAATTCTTCTTCCTTGATACCTGCATGTTTGTTGCTTTTAGATTGTATTCAAAAACTCTTCACAGACTTCTCATTTGCTAATTTTTTTTTCCAATCAGCCAAGATTCCTTCATCGACTTAAACCAGTGGTTGCCAAGTGGTGGACCACAAGAAAATTTTGGTGGTCCACAGAGAAATGTCACCCCCAAAGCACCCCCCCCCCAAAGCAACTAATCCAGGCTGCACAGGAACTGTGCCGCCCAGATGGCCCAAGGGAACACACGGGAACACACAAATTGCATTGCTTGCATTGAGAACAACATGAGGTAGTGAGATGAGGGAGGAAAGGGTGGGGGGGGGGAGAAAATCACCCCACTCACCTAATGCACCTGTTCTGGCCACTGGGCTGCTTCTTTCTGCTTCTTTCTTCTTCTGCTTTTGGCTGCACGCAAGGAAAGTAGCCAAAGTCTTTCTTTCTCTTCCCCAAACTCCTCCAGAAATGAGTCTTTGGGACCCTGCAAGGCCTCCTGCTCCAAGAGGCTTCTCCGGCAAAGACTCAATTCTGGTGGAGTTTGGGGGAGTGAAAGAAAGACTTTTGCTGCTTCTGCTGCTTTCCTTTCATGAAGCCAAAAGTCTTTCTTTCTCTCTCCCTCCCCCCCCTCTTTTGCCCCCTCCTCCCACCAACATCAGCAAGCTGCCGTCAGTCAAAATTCATATTAGTGGTCTGCAGGATTTAAAATTATGAGTTTGGTGGTCCCTGAGGTCCAAAAGGTTGGCGACCCCTGATTTAAACTGACTAACAATTTTATTCCTCCCTGAGAAATGTCCTTCTTGAGTTGGCTTGCCTGAGACCAACATCTAATGAAAGCAAAGGCCATGATGGGGGTTGATTTTTACGAAGAAAACAACATTCTCAGCAGTCATTGCAGATTGAATTAGAAGCAAGTGCTGCCAAAATTCCTCCTCTTCAAGGAATTTTTGGCAACTGCCTTCTCTGTGTACTTTTTTGGGGATCTTGTGACTCTGACTAAATACATGATGTGACTTTGCTAGCATTGATATTTTTTGCTGTGTGCGCTTCAAGTTTTTTTTTTTTTAAATTCCTTTCTTAAATGCTAGTCTTGCTGAAACAAGATGTAGCAATGTAGGTTCTCCTAGTTCTGGCAGACACCAAAAAATATCATAAGATTTTTAGCTGTTTTTTTTCTCCAAATAGAGAATAACTGAAACAAGGTTATTTTAAAAGCAGAAACTCCTGTTTCAAAGTTAACCAGAGGTTAACTTTCTCCTTGTGAAAGACAAAGACCCTTCTTTTGAAGACAATGAAATCCATATTCTGGACAGAAGATGATTTGAAAGAGGGGTCAAAGAGGCCATCTACATTAATATTGAACAGCCCTCTCTCAAGGGTGTGTGTGATACAATACCACCTATCTCCTGTTTATCTTTCTGTAGTCCCAGGAAGTTTCCACACTCATTTGCACTATTCCGGTGAGCCTGAAGGCAACCTCCAGCTGGCCTCAATGACTCCTAGAAACAGTGCTAAAGACCAGATGATTGCAAGGAATATAAATCCTCCATCATTCAGTCAAAACTATTCTTGGATGAGAAATGAAATGTCTTCAAGGAAAAACAAAGAAAGCTCAATTGTCTTTTGAAAAAGCACTGATGGGACAACCATGACCAGGATGTCTAAGAATCTCCATAGACATTTAACTAAAGGCTGTGAGACATCTGGGGTGTCAACTCATAAAACATAACCCTAACCCTATGCCCATTTTATAGTTGCCAACAAAAAGGAGGGGGGGAAGGAGTTTGAAAGAGTAGTGCAGCAGTTTGGAATCGAAAGTGCATTCCATTCATAACTTGCAGAGATTGTAACTAGGTGACTGGAGTTTCTGCTGAACAAATCACTAATTGGAGTACATGATTAATGACTCTTGGCAATGTGTTTCAGTTGGAGAATATGAATTATGATGCACCCAAAAAGGTGGAGGAAAACCAAGGTCAAGGGTGACAGTAGATTATGTGTCTCAGAACCGGCTTCAACCAGATCCTGCTAACATGTTCACTCCTAATAAATTCATTATAGGTTTTGAAGTTTGGCTCGAGGCTGATGATTTAATTAGGGCAACTGCTGGAATCCTGAAAGTGGGCTAGCTTCATTTGTTGTGAATCACTCAAGTGAAGATGCAAGTCTATGGATCTTCTTATATCAATGACTTTCAGGAATCAATGCATGCTCAGTCACAGGTGAAAACTATGGCTCTTTGGAATAACCAAGTTGTAAAGGGGTATCCAGAGTTCAATTTTTACCGTTCACAGTCAACATGTTATGAGTTGAAGCCCAAAGGATCTCTGGAACTCAAATTAGGGAAGGTTTAATTTGAATATCTGTACTGAGTCAGTTGTTGAGCTTCATATTCTAAAATATGATTTTTCTCAATTCAACGATTTTCATTTTTTTTCAAGTTGCAAAAATTTATAGCAGAAATGACATGTTGGAAGGGTCAAAACCATTGATTATGTTGGCTAAGGCTGCTGGAATTTATAGTTTAAATTTTATTTTGAGAAAAAAGAGAATCATCAGAAAGACCAAGGGGAAGTGAGAAAGAGAGAGAGAGGGAGGGAGAAAGAGAAAGAGAAAAATATATGTTGGAGTAATGGGCATGTGGACTGATTAACAATAACTTAGAGAATGAATAAATGGAATGGTGCAATTATAAAAATGAGGCAATTTTTGGTGACATATTGCCAAGCCAAGAAAATGCAATGAATACTAAGCAGAAAATTTCACACTGCGGTGTATATTGCTAGTCAGTTGATGATGTATGAATGTTCTTCTTTTTGGTATTCCTCATCTCATCTTCCTTCTGCTTTCTGTTTCCAGTTTTTCTCTAACATAAGCAACATTTTAATTCCTCTAAATTTCTTGGGATATTTTCAGTTTGACCAACTGCATACATTGCTTCCTCCATGTTTCTTCACAGAAAAATAAAGCACAACATTCAATAAGCATGTCCTCAGGGTTTGTTACTCCACAGAGCCTGAAGGAGACGTGGTAGAAGGTGGTAGAAGATGTTTTGGTTCCCATAATTGGATCCAGGAGTATCCATATTTCTATTTCTATTGGTCCCAAGAACTTTTGTGATTGAATAATAGAACGAACAGAAAATATGACTCGGATAAAATCCACTCTCCCCCTTTCCGGCCACAATTATTGATCACTATCTGATTATTCCTGAAAAAGTTGCTATCCTTATTTGCAGGAATACAGGGAATCCTCAACAAAATCAAGCCCAAAATTTCTGTTGCTGAGAGAAACATTTGTTAAGTGAATTTTGCCCCATTTTTCGACCCCATTTTATGACCACAGTTATGAATCACTACAGTTGTTAAGTTAGTAACATCGCTGTTAAGTGAATTTGGCTTGTCCCTTGGTTGTTGCTTGGTGATAGGTCTCAAAAAGGGATCCCATGACTCCAGGACACTGCAATTGTCATAAATATGAGCTGTTCTGTATGGAACTTGGTAGGTTCCAAGTGCTTCATTCTGATTGGCCGAAAAGGCCACATATGGATTGGTTCGCTAGGAACCAATCCGGAAAGCCACCAAATGGCGGGAAGAGTTAAATGACTGCCATTGGCCATAAGCTGGCAGGCTAGTCACTATATAAAGGGCTGCCGCTGCTTGGGCTATGTTCCGTTTCTTAACCTAGCGGTTTGAAATAAAGAGTTGTTATTTGGAACCTGGTCTCACGCGCTTCTTTCCAGACGGAACATGAGCCAGTTGCCAAGTGTGTGAATTTGATCCTGTGGCCAGGGATGGGATTCTACTAGTTCACACCCATTCGCTAGAACCGGTTGTTAACCTCCTAAGCAGTTCGGAGAACGGTTGTTAGAAGAAATTACTGGTCTAATCCTGTAAGGAAGGCAGGAAGGAAACATTCTGGTGTTGCTTACAGAAACTGTCTCTTTGTGAAGTGTTATTACAACCCTAATCCCACCCCTGCCCGTGGCCATAGGGAGGCTGCAAAAGTGATAAGTGTGTGAAAAGCAGTCACAAGTGAACTTTTGCCCAATGCGGTTGTAAGTTTGAATGGTCACTAAGCAAACTGCTTGTAAGCCCAGGACTAACTATACACACTTTTAAGTGGTTTGGATGATTCCTTGTTTCCTTCTATTGGAAGAATTATCCTTCTGGGTTCAGTTCCAAGTGGTGAAAAAGAGACTGGAAACATGGAGGCTCTTTGGAAAGATGGTTTAATGATGGACAGGAAGGATCACATGCCTTGGAGCTCTTGGGCAAAGAGAAAGGGAAGAGATGCTGAGAGTCCCTGGGTTTTATACCCTCTCTGGGCTTTGAACTTTCTGGGGCACAGGAAGAGTATCCTGATTGGTTTCTGTCAGAGGTCATAGGTAGCTTTGTAGGTTGTCTGTGTGCTAAGTTTGGTTGAAACTTGGTGGGTGGTGCAATGAAGGGCAATGCAATAAAATAGTTCTGCCTGAAGGCGGTAGATCTTTGTTATGTAAAATAGACTGGCCTAGGCCAGAGTTATGGCCCATTAAAAAGGTGGAGGTGGGGCTGAGTTTCTGCCTCTATGAGTTTCTACTTCTCTTTTAGGGGAAATATTCTGCCTTTTTAATATTTCCTAAGATATTTCATTTTTTTAGGAGAGAGGTGGGTTTTAACTTCCAACACTTCCCATCAGAGTGAACATCTGATGGAAGTTAGAATCCACCCCTCTCCTAGGAAAATGAAATCTTTTAGGGTATACTAATAGGACAGAATATTTCCCCTAAAAAGAAAAGTAGAAACTCAGAGATGGAAACTCAGCCCCCACACCATTGCTTATGGGCCATTACTCTGGCCTAGGCCAGCCTATTTTACATAACAAAGATCTCCAGGTAGAGTTATAATAGGAATTGCCCAAAGCCCTTTCATTAAATGATCATCCAGGAAGGCTCAACCAAGCTTGGGACTTGGGACAGCCTACAGAGTTGCTCCTGCATGGCCCCATGGGAGTTTGACCACCAATCAGAATACAAGCTCAAATTCAAATCCCAACAAAAGGTATAAAACCCAGGCAATCTCAGCATATCAGCCCTTTTCTTTCTTTTCTTTCACCCAACCTCTTGAAGCATGTGATTGTCCTTTTCGCTTTGGAGTGCCAAGCCATGTGGTCCTGCCCACCATTAAACTATCTTTCCAAACAGCCTCCGTGTTTCCAGTGTCCTTTTCCCCACTTGGAACTGAATATTTCTTTCAACACATCCAAAGCAAGAAAGCATCCACTAAGTGTCCTCTCTCCAAACTGGGCACCTCGAAAACTTGTGGACTTCAATGCCTAGAATTCCTTTGCAGGAATGGCTGGCTGAGGATTTCTGAGGAATCCATAAGTCTTCAAGTTGCCAGGTTTGGAGAGCCCTGGGATAGACCAACAGGTTTTAGCCAATTCTCAAAACTCGCCCTGCCCTTGGGCAAATATTTTGCAATGTTGTGTTTGAAAGGAAGTCTGACTCTCAGCTGATAATCACGATCTTCGGTGACATTAATGATATTGCAGAAGAGAGCCAAACCCATCTTTCCAAAACAGCCCAATCGCTGACGGGCACAAAGAATATTGGGCTCTGGAGGAGCAAACAGAGAAAGAGAAATACTAAATTTATCTACTGCCCGAAATAGAATGGACTTGGAGGTTGGTTGCTGTTTGCTCCAATGTGAAATGGCCAAGGATTGCTAAGCTATTCCCACCCTTTAGAACAGTGGTCGCCAACCAGTGGGCCAGGGACCACTGGTGGTCCATGAGAAAATTTTGGTGGTCCGCAGAGAAATGTCCCCCCAAAAAGCAATTAATCCAGGCTGTGCAGAAACACAAGTCTGAGTTTCCCACATGGCCTGCCACCTGCTGGCCTCCACCCTTCAGCCAAGTGCAAACCTTACCTTGAGTAGAGCCACAGGAGCTGGAACTGGAAGGTATGACCAATGATGGGGGAGGGAAATCTGCTCCGGGGTGGCTTGCTGACGTCGGTGGGAAAGTCGGTCCCATATTCCAGAGCTGCAGGAGTCACAGGCTTGGCTCTTTGGTCATCCCAGAGTAGCTCCTCCAGTCCATGGCAGGCTGGTACATCCAGGTGGAGGATTATGTGGGTGTTGGTCTACAATGTTCCCTTCCTCTCTGCAAGTCATCCTTCCTTGAAGATCAGCAAGGTGCAAGGAAAGCCAGCATGTCAGAAAAGCTCAGACTTTTTCTAGAGTCTCAACATCTTTTTTATAGCGTGGCGACCAAAACTGGATGCATATTGACTGTTTCCTAGTATGATTTGATTGTTGATTGTTACCCTATGACTATCATTAAGTGTTGTGTGTTATGATTCTTGATTCTTAACAAATGTATCTTTTCTTTATGTATACTGAGAGTATTTACACCAAGACAAATTCCTTGTGTGTCCAATCACACTTGGTCAATAAAGTATTCTATTCTATTCTGCTCTAGGTGTGGTCTTACTAAGATTTTTATAGAGTGGTGTTATCAACTGTTTCCCAGCAGACTCACGGGTCACACCTCCAGCCACATATTTAAACCCCAGCATTCTTGGCATGAATCGGTCCTGATGTTGCAATAAATAAATAAAAAATCTGATGAATGAAACAAATGGATGAATGACGGGCAGGGCATGAAAATGGAAAGTGAAAATGCACCCAGCACAGTCCTGGAGTCCTGGAGAATGCAATGAGAATTGTGAGTCATCTTGCCAAAAAAAAGGGGTATTTTGTTTTCTGGAGGGATGCTGCCCTTCCACACTTGTCTTGCAACGAAGTACATGATGTCATCGGGATAGTGAACTTACACTTCGGCTCAGAGGAATTTGTCAACATTTGAAAGGCAGGCTGCCAAGACATTGCTTTCAGCACAGTGTTTGGACACAAGAAGTGGGAAAAGAATGCTAGGAGACAAGGCAGGCCTATTTTAGATGCAAGTAGTCCTCACCTGAACAACAGTTCATATAGCGACTGTTCATAGTCACAACAGTACTGAAAAAAAAACTGATTTATTTTTCACCCTTATTACCTTTGTAGCATCCCCGGAATCATGTGATCAAAATTCAGACCTTTGGCAACTACTCCATACTTATGACCATTGCTGTGTCCCAAAGTCATGCAATCACCTTCTGTCAAAGTCACTTAACAACCGTTGTGAGCAGTTGAGCCACCGTGACAAGGGCAAAATGGGGCAAAGTCACTCAGCAACAGAAATTTTGGGGTCAACTGTGGTCATAAGTTGAGGTCGGTCTATCTGTCTGTCTATCTATCTATCTATCTATCTATCTATCTATCTATCTATCTATCTATCTATCT
>BLBF01000068.1:6564972-6592860 GCA_015471245.1 Laticauda colubrina
TATTCTATTCTATTCTATTCTATTCTATTCTATTCTATTCTATTCTAATTCTATTCTATCCTATTCTATTCTACTCTATTCTACTCTGTTCCATTCCATTCTATTCTATTCTATTCTATTCTATCCTATCCTATCCTATCCTACTCTACTCTGTTCCATTCCATTCCATTCTATTCTATTCTATTTTACTCCAGTCCATTTTCCATTCTATTCCATACTCCCCATTCTCCATTACAGTCCAATCAGGTTCTTTCTTTCTCTTTCTTTCTTTCTTTCTTTCTTTCTTTCTTTCTTTCTTTCTTTCTTTCTTTCTTTCTTTCTTTCTTTCTTTCTTTCTCTCTCTCTCTCTTTCTTTCTTTCCTTATTTATTTATTTATTTGTTTGTTTGTTTGTTTGTTTGTTTGTTTGTTTGTTTCCTATTCACCCATGGCAACATTTTTTTGGGTAGATACTCCATCACTGGAAGCTTTCAAAAAGGGACTGGACAACCATTTGTCTGAAACGGTGTAGGGTTTCCTGCCTAAGCAGGGGGTTGGGCTAAACCTCCAAGGTCCCTCCCAACTCTGTTACTCTCTGTTCTGAACTGTCTAGGTACTGTTTTTGTAGGTTGCAACAAGTTGGGTTGATTGTAAAAATGACCGCTAAAACAATGACCCTACAATGGTCTGTTGCCAGCATAGGTCTCATAGAGTGATTAATGAGTCCTGGGGCTTTTGTATCAGGGTTACAACAAGAACTGTGCATTAATCTCTTAAATTGAGGTGTTGACTTTTCATCCTCTCTCCAATATTGAATTCTTAAGTATAATTATGGAAAGTCACATTCCTGGAATAATCACTTGAATTATAAAAAGAAGCAGTTCTCTTATGGTCTCCCAGACACACTTATATTAGAAAGATGAATCAAATAGATATTGATTATCCTGTGATAATTAAGACCCAATGGCTGTGGGGTTAATTTATCAATGAATCCGAGGTTCTGGATAATGGCCTTGCCTGCATTTGCCTGCTTTTCGTATCCTGCATACTATCGTTCCAAGGCGAATCCATTAACTGCTCTGAGCACTACTTTACGTTGTTCCAAGAATGAGCAATTTCTTCTTTAATTATCTGAAACGGAGCCGCTGCAGCCCATAGGCTCCCAAAATGCTGAACTGCATCGTGACTAAGAACGTATTTTTAGTAGCTGCTCAAGATGAGTCAATGTGGGCTTTTTTTTTTAATGCTTGCCAAGACCTCCAGGGAACTCTGGCAAAGATCAGCTTCCAGAAGAAGTGACTGAGACATCTTGGTTGCCACAGGGTAGAGGAAGAACACAGCAGGGGATGGGAGACAGTGTGAAAAATAAAATGTGTTGGACCACCAGCCATGTGGCCACAAGTAGCCTTTGACTTACAACCATAACTGAGCCCAACGGAAACATATCACATGCCCCTAGGACACTGCAATTGTCATAAATATCAGTCAGGTGCCAAGCATCGGAATTCGAACCATGTGAACATGAGGAGACTACAAAAGTTGTGTGAAAAATGGTTGTCATTTTTTTTCAGGGTAACTTTGAATGGTCACCAAATCAACTGTGATAAGTCGAGGACTATTTTGTACTTCCTGTTGCAAATGCTGATAAACTATCACTTTGCATGAGAGAGTCTTATCATAATCACTTGCCCCATCCTCAAGTTTGTCTAGTTGTAAGATCTTTCAGAACAGAACAGAGCAACAGAATAGAGCAACAGGAACCTTGGAGGTCTTCTAGTCTACCCCCCTGCTCAGGCAAGAAACTCTATAATCTGTTGGTTTTTGCCAAGAACTAGATCTTTTAATCAATAAACCAGGCAACTCACACTTGTAATGTTGCAATTGTAGAGTTTATTGCTGTATTCCCAATCGTAGCTAAGAGCTTCAACAATGGATAACTGTGAAAAGTCAGTGTTGAAAATAGTTAAGTCCCAATATTGTTTTATCCACCCCTGCCCAATTAAATTGGATTGCCACAAATGGTAATCCAACATCTTTTTAAAAACTTCCAGTGTTGGAGCATTTACAACTTCTAGAGGCAAGTTGTTCCATTGATTAATTGTTCTGTCAGGAAATTTCTCCTTAGCTCTAAATTGCTTTTTTCCTTGATTAGTTTCCACCCATTGCTTCTTGTCCTGCCCTCAGGTGCTTTGGAGAATAGCTTGACTCCCTTTTCTTTGTGGCAGCCCCTCAGATATTGGAATACTCCCCTAGTCCTTCTTTTCATTCGGCTACACTTATCCAATTCCTGCAACTGTTCTTTATGCTTTAGCCTCCAGTTCCTTGCATATTTTTGTTGCTCTTTTCTGCACTCTTTCAAGAGTCTCCACAACTTTTTTTTTTTTTTTCATATCATGGTGACCAAAACTGGATGCAGTATTTTGAGTGAGGTCTTGTCCCATCCCAGAGCTGAAATAGAACAGAGCTGTTTCCACATGATTCAACAAGCAAGAAACACTCAGCTGCTACACGAAGGGGGGAAAAAATGGAAATTCAGTCAACGCGTCACTTCCTACCTCAATGGGAGCAACAGGCTGGCTGCCCAATTTCAGCAAAGAGACTCATTTGCCCCAAAATCGTTTCTGAGAAACGCTTCTGTGCCAGTTTGCAAAAGCACACCCAGTCAAAATCTTTGCCTACATCAAAGTCTGAGTCATAATAAATCTGTTAGCCTGCTCATATGATTTTTGGTCACACCAAAACTATAATTAGTGAAGTGCAAAGGAAAACACAATCGAAGTGTTTTCTTCAGTGCTTCATGTAGCACAAGGTAGTTATTTCCTACAGTATTTTTTATGTAAGAGGTGAAAAAAGAAATGTGCTGTTTTTAGACTGCTTCGAGAAAGTCTTTTTTAAAAAGTAAGTTACATAATCATAATGCATTATATTTAATGCTGATTTGAAAAAAAAAGAAGAGACTGAATAACGTACATTTTGAAAAGCAATGATTTTTAGGTTGGTACCTACAGAAACAACTGTATTGCATCAAATTACACAACTTGTACAATTTGCGAACACACTCTGAATTATCATTGCAAATGCAAACCGATTATTTGCCTATTTGCATGCATGACATCAAACTTGGTTGATGTTCTCTCTGAAAACTTTTTCCAGATCCAGGTTTTTGGATTAAGGCAACACATTCTCGGTATCTACAAAATTGCATCATTTGTTTTTCTAGAGCCAAAATCAAATTTGAGGCACAGCAAACTGGTGTTGATACAAAAGTGTTTTGGAAGCAATCTGTGATGTGACTGAAAGCATCTTGCAGTATGAAAATAAAAATTGGAGATTTTGCCTGAACGTGATTCTCGTCTGAAAACACTTTATAAATGAGGTACTAACCAGTACAAGTTTATTATTAATGGATCAAAGGATGTAAACTTTCAATTATTAAGAAAAAAAAGGGAAGGAGGAAGAGAGAATAAGAAAATTAAGATCTGGAAATAATGTAAAACTGGTATGCTTTGGGGAAATACCAAGGAAATAATAATATAGTTAATATAGTAGATTTACCATATCTACTTTGTAGAACACACCTTTCTCATTGTTATGAAATAGTTCAGAATTCCATATCTGAATTGTTGCCAACCTGCACAAGTCAAAACAAACTGATTTATATAATATACACTGCTCAAAACAATAAAGGGAACACAAAAATAAGACATCCTAGATCTGAATGAATGAAATATTCTCATTACTTTGTTCATTACATAGTTGAATGTGCTGACAAAAAAATCACATAAAAATTATCAATGGAAATCAAATTTAGCAACCCATGGAGGTCTGGATTTGGAGTTACACTCAAAATTAAAGTGGAAAAAAACACTACAGGCTGATCCAACTTTGATGTAATGTCATTAAAACAAGTCAAAATGAGGCTCAGTAGTGTGTGTGTTGCCTCCATATGCCTGTATGACCTCCTTACAACGCCTGGGCCTGCTCCTGATGAGGTGGCGGATGGTCTCCTGAGGGATCTCCTCCCACACCTGGACTAAAGCATCCCCCAACTCCTGTGGTGCAATGTGTTGTTGGTGGATGGAGTGAGACATGATGTCCCAGATGTGCTCAATTGGATTCAGGTCTGGGGAACGGGCGGGCCAGTCTGTAGCATCAATGCCTTCGTCTTGCAGGAGCTGCTGACACACTCCAGCCACATGAGGTCTCACATCGTCTTGCATTAGGAGGAACCCAGGGCCAACCACACCAGCATATGGTCTCACAAGGGGTCTGAGGATCTCATCTCAGTACCTCATGGCAGTCAGGCTACCTCTGGCAAGCACATGGAGGGCTGTGCGACCCCCTAAAGAAATGCCACCCCACACCATTACTGACCCCCTGCCAAACCGGTCATGCTCGAGGGTGTTGCAGGCAGCAGAATGTTCTCCACGGTGTCTCCAGACCCTGTCATGTCTCTCACATGTGCTCAGTGTGAACCTGCTTTTCATCTGTGAAAAGCACAGGGCGTCAGTGGCGAATTTGCCAGTCTTGGTGTTCTCTGGCAAATGCCAAATGTCCTGCACGGTGTTGGGCTGAAAGCACAATCCCCACCTGTGGACGTCGGGCCCTCATACCACCCTCATGGAGTCTGTTTCTGACCATTTGAGCAGCCACATGCACATTTGTGGCCCGCTGGAGGTCATTTTGCAGGGCTTTGGCAGTGCTCCTCCTGTCCCTCCTTCCACAAAGGCGGAGGTAGCGGTCCTGATGCTGGGTTGTTGCCCTCCTACGGCCTCCTCCACGTCTCCCGATGTACTGGCCTGTCTCCTGGTAGCACCTCCATGTTCTGGACACTATGCTGACTGTCACAGCAAACCTTCTTGCCACAGCTCGAACTGATGTGCCATCCTGGATGAGCTGCACTACCTGAGCCACTTGTATGGGTTGTAGACTCAGTCTCATGCTACCATTGGAGTGACAGCACCTCCAGCATTCAAAAGTGACCAAACCATCAGCCAGAAAGCATAGGAACTGAGAAGTGGTCTGTGGTCACCACCTGCAGAACCACTTCTTCGTTGGGAATGTCTTGCTACCTGCCTCTGCTTTCCACCTGTTGTCTATTCCATTTGCACAACAGCATGTGAAATTGATTGTCAACCAGTGTTGCTACCTCAGTGGACAATTTGATTTCACAGAAGTGTGATTGACTTGGGAGTTACATTGTGTTGTTTTAAGTGTTCCCTTTATTTTTTGGAGCAGTGTATGTCTCCTGTGTTGTTGAGGCAATAAAATCAGAGCAGCAGAAACCTAGCCAGCCACTTGGTGGCAGCCACAGATTTCTCTTTGTACTTTGTCATCATCTAGTGGTCACAGAGTTGTCCAGTTGTTCTCTTGATTTTAGCTAAAATTCTTGGGGAATGTAATTGTAATACATTTCAGAAAATTCAAAATTCAGGATTATTTCCTTAGTAATGCCCTCCCTGGAGACACTCAGCCTAATCTCTAGGGGTTATCACCATAGGTTAAAAAATAAAAATAAAAATCAACAGTTAGAACAGAAATACTTCGGCTTAACTAAGAGTCAAGCAAGACAAATAGGATCAAAATGGCCATTTTGAATCTCAACGAAGCCCAGCTCTGCTTCCATGCTATGAAGAAGGGAAGCAACAGCTTCTCATTGCTGTCACAAAAATGTAATTTATTTAGATCTCATTTTGCTGCTACAGGGAATGTACACATTTTTTTGCAGAAAGCTCTGTGTGGGAGCCATCACGATGAAGCCCAATCCATTCCCTGTGGGGATGTGGAATGATGAATTGAGCATTGAGAGCTCACAAAAGACCTGATAGAGTAGGGGAGATTTGGGGCCAATATTGTCTGGTGTATGCATCTAGCTCACTGCCTAGAAAAGGAAACAGTAACATGAAATCTTTTTCCATATAAATCCCACTAAGCACTGGAGATCCTGCCTTAGATCCTCTGGATTCAAGAGCATGATTTTACATGGTAACACCGCCGCAGATTGAAATATCTTCAAATGAAGTATTTTTACTGCCCACCTAAAGAACAATAAAAAAGGATTCTGTTTTAAAGGGGATTTGCCCAGAATTTAATTACTACTGGTGTGTTTGGAGCCCATTTTATTATATTTCATTTAATCCCACTGGCCTATTCAGGCCTCTTTGCAGCTTATGAGTTAAAAATGATAATGCAATATAGCTATGATGATTCCTGCAGTAATCTACGAAGCAGTCACACAGAGAACACATCCGTCTCTGTAGTGAAAGCTATACAATAAACTTGATTCAGAGGAAGGAAAAGGAAAAATTAGAAAGGAGCATTTTCACCAGCACAGCATGTAAAGCTGAAATTGGAGCAGAATAAAAATATGGCAGGGAAATTATTTGCTTTTTCACAACTCTTCCATTACCCTGAGCATTTCCTGGGTGTTTATACCTACTATAGGTAGCCTGCGACTTACAAGAGTTCATTTAGTGACTAAAGTTACAACAGCACTGAAAAATGCGACTTATGACCGTTTCTCACCTTTCTGACAGTTGTGGCATCCCCATGATCACGTGACCAAAATCCATATGCTTAGCAATTGACTCAGGTATATGACCGTTGCTGTGTCCGGGTGATCATGTGATTCCCTTTTGCGACTTTCTGACAAAGCAAAATCAATGGGGAACCCCAATTCACTTAACCATGTTGCTAACTTAACTGCAGTGATTCACTGTGGCAAGAAAAGTCGTTAAATGGGACAAAACTCACTTAACCAACGTCTCACTTAAATCAACATAAATGTTGGGCGCAATTGTGATTGTACGTTGAGGACCACCTGTCGTTACTGTGGGTAAGGTAAAGGTTCCCCTCACATATACAAGCTAGTCTAGGCTCTAGGGGACGATGTTCATCTCCATTACAAAGCCGAAGAGCCAGTGCTGTCCGAAGACGTCTCCGTGGTCATGTGGCTGCCAGGACTAAACACCGAAGGCGCATGGAACGCTGTTACCTTCCCACCAAAGTGGTCCCTGCTTTTCTACTTGCATTTTTACAGGCATTTTTACCACCAAACTGCTGACCTTTCTGATCGACAGGCTCAGCATCTTAAGCCCATGTCACACTGAACCAACGGATGCAAAGAGGATGTAAAACGGACAAAAAACCTTGCCATCCGTTTGAAAACGCGATGACCTCACTGCCTCCATTTGGCTTCCTATCCGTCCAGCATCCGTTTATGGACGTTTCATCCGCTCTGAAAGTTTTGGGCTGCCTAAAACTTTTGCGCGGAAAATGTATCCAGTTCGTCCGTTCTGCATCCGCTACGCATCTGCTATATCCGCTAGGCATCCGCGCAACTCGCATCCGCCCGGACGCAGGGAGGAAGCGGAACGGACGCGGAAGGGTTGCAGAACGGATGCCTAGCGGATGCAGAACGGAAACAAAGCGTTTAAAATGGAAAAAACGTTCGCAGAGGGGACCTATCTTGGATATTAAGCATGTCTACAGGATGCCTAGCAGAAAACCTATACTGCCTATAAAAAGGGGGAGCAACTCGCCTGCATCTCACTTTCAGAACAGCAGCCCAGCGGTGCAGACCTCTGCAGCCTTCATCTGCCTCTTCCTCTTCCTCTTCCTCTTCCTCTTCCACAGCATCCAGTCATGTCCACCGTGGATTGTGACAAAGTCCTTTCGGCAGCCACCATCGTTCTGCAACAGTGCGAAACCATCTACAGGCTCTGTGAACTCTACTACGGGAAGAAAAGGAGGCACCCCAAAAAAGTCTGGGTCCGAAGATGGTTCGCCAGAAGAGCAGAGGACAGACTGTACAACAAGCTGATGGTGGAGCTCAGGAGCGAAGACCCTCGGGCATTCCAGAACTTCATGAGGATGCCTCCAGTCATGTTTGACGAAGTTGTGCAGCGCCTGACACCCAGGTTGAGCAAGACAAACACCAACTTCCCGCCCAGACTGGAACCTGGGCTCAAGGTGGCACTCACTCTGCGCCACCTGGCCTCAGGGACCACCTACAGGAGCATGCAGTACGGCTGGAGGGTGCCATCCAACACCATCAGCTTTGTGGTCAGAGAAGTGGTGCAGGCCATCATCGGAGAATACAAGGAGCTCCTCCAGTGCCCCTCCACTGAAGAAGGATGGAAGAAAGTTGCAGAGAAAGTGGTATCAGAAGTGGAACTTTCCCCACACCATTGGAGCCATAGATGGCAAGCACGTGGCCTGCAAAGCGCCAGCCAAGTCGGGGTCCACTTATCACAACTACAAGGGCTTCTTCAGCATCATCCTCTTCGCCATGGTCGATGCTGACTACAAGTTCATGTACATCGATGTTTCAGGCAACGGCTCATCTTCAGATGCCCAGGTATACAACGCCAGTCACCTCAAGGAGGGGCTGGAACGCAACCTTATGGTGGGCTTCCCAGATCCAGACCCGCTGCCCAATGACACACAAGATGTGCCCTACTTCATCGTGGGGGATGACACCTTCTCCCTCACAACCTACCTCATGAAGCCCTACACCTCCAGACTCCTCACCCGTGAAGAGAGGATCTTCAACTACAGGCTGTTCAGGGCAAGACGGGTGGTGGAGAACGCCTTTGGCATCCTGGCCAACAGGTTCCAGGTACTTCTCACCAACATGCAGCATAGGCCAGAGACTATGAGGATCGTGGAAGCTTGCTGCATCCTGCACAATCTCATGCGCACCCGCTACCCAGTCTTGCAGAACAGGCTTGTGGACCGTCACCAAGGCAATGGGGACATGGAGGCTGGGGAATGGAGGCAAGGGCAAAACCTGATCGACACTCAGGATGTGCAAGGCCAGAACAGAGCCTCATGTGAGGCGAAGAAGCAGCGCAACCTCCTGAGACGCTGATGCAACTCCCCAGCTGGAGCAGTAGAGTGGCAAGACAGGATGGTAAATGCTTAATGGATGCTTCCTTCAGCCTGTCTCATCACACAGATGAGATTGGGCCATGTATGTTGGGTTGGCCTACAATGAACATGGCGTTTAATAAAGAGTTGTGTTTATGTTGACATGTGTGGATAATTATTACATTATTATTCATAATAAAGGGCTGTAGGTGTGGCACTTGGGAGGGTGGACCATACAGTCCCATGATGCTTGCACTGGAGGTTTATCTATCCCACAGCTATTACCCATCCCAAAGGTATCCCTGCCCATCCCACAGGTATCCCTGCCCATCCCACAGCTATCTTAACCCATCCCACAAGCATGCAAAGGCTTAAACCATTTCTAAAAGTTTCCAGCAAGACTTTATTAAAAAAAAGAAATGAAGCAAGTGTGTGAATCATAGACTTTAAGCTATAAGACAAAAATGAGTCTCTGGCACTCCTCTTGGTCGCTCAGTCCCAGGGGTGAAGGGTGCAGGTGCTGTGGAGGTGGCTGGTGCTGGAGTGCTTGTCATCAGCTCCTCCAGAAGCAGAAGCAGAAGCAGAAGCCCCAGCCCCAGAAGAGCGAGCCCGTGCTGCAGAAGCCCCAGCAGAACCAGAGTGAGGGCCAGGGGGCGGGATGGTAGCCCTGTCCCTCTTGCCAGGGCTGGCAACAGATGGCTGAGGCTTGCTGTGCTTCCGCATGGTTGTGGGGTTGCTGGCTGGCAGGAACCAAGGCTGGCAGCAAGGCTGGCAGGCAGACATGCAGGCAGGGCAGTCGATGTGTCCGGCAGCAGGTCTTTCCTCTGAATGGCGACCTGCTTCCGAGCTGCTTCCGTTATATCCGCGGGGCTGACGCAATGCATCCTCCCCGCATGCGCAATTAACGCCAGGCACCCATTAGGCTTCCGCTGTACATCCGCTGTGCATCCGCTTCATCCGTTCGGCGTCCGCTCTGCATCCGCTGTATCCGTTCCACGTCCGCTTCGCTGAGGCCCCCCGGAAGCCCTGCGGATGTGCCATCCACTCCCATCCGCTGGGCTTCCGTTCCGCATCCGCTTTGCATCCGTCCTGCGTCCTTCCCGTGTCCGTGTTATCCGCTCCGGTTATACAAATTTTTGCCCCTTTTGAGAGCGGATAACAACGGATGGAACATTTTGCTCGTCCGCAGTGTCCTTTTTGCATCCGTTGGCCAGTGTGACATGGGCTTTAGCTTCTGAGCCACTGATACTACTGTTACTGTAATTATCTCAAATTATCTCAAATTATCTCAAGAAAATTATCCAAGAAATTGTCTCAAATTATCCAAGAAATTGAAGAATGTTATTCACTGGTTTTGAACTGGGAGCCTTGTTAGATCAGCTCCATTCATGGTCCTGTCCCTTCTCAGAGGGTTTTCCAGTTGGCATCTCTCTTGGGGAGGGAAAAAAGGGACTTGCCAATTGTAGGTTTCCACTCACCCACCCACGCCATCCGCCCCACAAGGCAGAACCACTTCTGATTGTGAAGGGGATGTTTCTCAGATGTTGCAGGGAGAGACTTTGGTTAACGGACCAGGGACACGAGTAGCATCTTGCCCGGCAGCGATGAAGGTGTTATGCAAGAGGGAAAGATCATGAAACAGGTCTGTGGCACACCGCTCCCAGTCATCCATTGGTGGGAGAGTGCAAGCATCATTGCACAAATGATAGGACTGACCTTGCATCGGACGTAATAGTGAGATTGATACAACAAGGAGGTAATTGTGCCACAAACACAGTATGAAGCAGGGAGTGTCTTCCTGACATCATTGTGGCCAGGAATTAACTCATTAATAAAACTATTTATCCATATATCATAAAATTAATATCATAAAATGAATTAACTCATTTTAACTCATGGATAAAACTATTCGGCCATCAGATAATGGATCAGTGCAAAATTGTCTCCCTCCCCCCCCCTCCCCAAATTTTTTTCCCCCCAAGTGTGTCCTGCACACTCAAGAAATCCAGAGTAAGATTTTGGTTAGGTGCAACGTAGAAACGGGAAGTAGCACTAATGCTTGTTCACAAAACTACACACTTCAGATATTGAAGGCCCCGGGAATCCCTCTAGCATGGGCCAAAGATGTCCAGGGTTGGAACAAATCTAGTAAAATGTGGTGCCGTTATTGTATTCTTGATCGGATATGGCTTAGGACAAGAGTCTTCAAAGTTGGCAAGTTTAAGACTTGTGGCCTTCAACTCCCAGAATTCCTGAGCTAACATGACTAGAGGAGGAATTCTGGGAGTTGAAGTCCATAAGTCTTAAAACTGTCAAGTTTGAAGACCTCTGGCTTCGGAAATTCATGAGGTAAACATTCAGGGTAACTTAAGTTTATGGAACATCAAGGATTTTTTCCCTAATCACAGCAGCAAAAAGAAGCCAGATCAATTCTCCTTACGGTCCTGTGTTTATTCTTTTGGACAAAACTCTGCAACTCAAGTGGCATTTCAAATATAAAAACAGAGAGCCACATAAAACTTCATAGAAATGCCTCCAACTTGATGGCCCCTGCAGTGCAGGTGGAGACACATTCATCTAAAATCAAGCTGCATTTTATCCAGATGTTCACCCCGGCTTTGAACACAAGAGAACATCTGGATTTAAAATTCACTGGCCATGAGGAGCTATCTCCCTCCCAGAGCACTACAATGGTGGCCACGCGCTCTCAATCCATACAGGTAGTCCTCGACTTATGACCACAATTGAGCCCAAATATGTGTTGATTTTTGTTTCATTTTATGACCTTTCTCACCCCAGTTAAGTGAATCGCTGCAGTTGTTGAGTTAATAACCCGGTTGTTAAATTGAATCCGGCTTCCCCATGGACTTTTGCCTTTCAGAGGGTCACAAAAGGGGAATCACGTGATTTGGGGCCACAGCAATGGTCATAAACATGAACCAGCTGCCAAGCATCTGAATTTTGATCATAAGGGGGATGCAGTGGACATTAAGTGTGAAAAGCGGTCCTAAGTCACTTTTTCCAGTGCCGTTTCAACTGTGAATGGTCACTAAATGGACTATTGTAAATCGAGGACTACCTGTATTAGCAACTTTAAGCCAGGCAGACTTCGGCTCCCAGGATTCCCCAGCCAGCAAGCTCTAAACTGTGTTAAAAACAAAAACAAATGCAAGGGAAATTTTTCAACTTTGGCTGTTTACAAAGGCCCTGTGTCCAGTTTGAAGACCTCCAAACAGGCGCCAGATTTTGGCTGCTCAGGTTGGGAAGATCCCAAGTCTACCTGGGGCATTCACCTGTGGAGACGAGATTTGTTTTTTGCTGGCCATGTTTTATTTCATTCGTTTCTTTGAAACAGGGGAGCCAATGGTACATAGTTTCCCAAATATGAAAGCAAAACCCACCCCATTCAACCCCAAATCCAGCAGGCAAAACGAACTGCCAGAAAATTGAGATGCTACATGCTACATTTAACCTAATTAAATACTCATGCTTATTTGGGGAGGTGAGACAAAAAGCATCATTCATAAAAACATACAATTAAAAACAAAAGGCCTGACCATATAGAACTTTAACCTACAGTAATGTTGTACCCTAATTGTTTCCATGCACACAACTAACATTACAAAAATTGCTTGTTTGTTTTAAAAAAAATAACACAATTAAGACTTCTAGGAGCATTTTGTGATTAAAAACAATTCCTAATTCCTTTGGAGAGAGAGAGAGAGGGAGGGAGGGAGGAAGGGAGGGAGGGAGAGAGAGAGAGAGACAGAGAGAGAGCACCTCCAGATTGCAAATTCCTATACACATTTTACTTGAAGGGAAATCTTTTAAAAAAAAACTCACACGGATCACCTCAAAATAAGGGGATGTTATTTCAATCTCTATTTCAGCTATGTAGGCAACAAACCAACAGTGCTAGTAAGAACTTCATATGTAAAGCAAGTCCAAAAGAATTCGACTTTCTACCGTTACAGAAAATATAATCTGCTAAAATAAATAAAACCGCTGCATATTAACATTTCCACTATAAAGTATGCATACCAGAATATTTATAAATATTGAATGGTTTTTCTTCTTCTTCTCCGTAATACCACCTACTACAATAATGCTGGCTAAATAGAAGTGCATTATGATAAGCACTACGGGTGGTTGAATGCTTGCCACATACTGCGGTTACTTTGAGGTAGAGCACACATGCGTACCAAATTCTGCATTCATTTACAGTTGCTGCTGGTATCATGTGTTGAAGAAATGTGTACAGTATGAAAAATTATAAAATACATATGAATGAGGGGGGGGAAATGTTTTGAGGGGAGAAAATATAGATTATTTTTCTCATGCAACTATGAATAGTCTCACGGTGTGATTTTTTTTTTCAAGGCAAGATTATTTTTGTCTGCAAAGGATGAGTTGTTTGAAAAGGTGAGTGTTTCTACTGGTTTTAGTGCATTTCTTTCGTTTACTCCTCTAATTTGCATTGTCAAGCTCTTTTTTTTTTTCTTTTTAATATACCCTTGGTGTGCAAACGACATGCCAGTTTTAACAAAACATTGTCATGTTAAGAGGGGAAAAAAAGGAATTTTGGATCGTTAAAAACAATGGTAAACAGGAAAACTATAAGGAAATCCATAGCCAAGTTACATCATTTGATTTCAAGTAATAAAAAAGACTACTTATAATAATAATAATTAAAAAAAGGAACACATTTCGCAAGTACAAAAAAAAGGAAGAAATGCCTGCTGTTTTAGTTCAGGTGTTTCAGGATGCTGCTGTAGGTCTTATGGGGGATTTGAGGAGATGACTTCATGGCAGAAGGGGTAAGGGTGGCCTGCAAAGACTTCAGGGGTGAGCCAACCGGGGTGGAAAACTGGGGAATAGCTATCGCTTCAAGGTGCTTGTTAAAAAGAAATTCTCCGCTATTGCTCAGAAAGTTCCCCTCTCTCTCTTTCTCCCCAAGCTTCCCATCTTCGGCTGGCTCAGCTTCTAAGGTCTCGGGCTCATCCTTCCTGCTAAAGAACCTGTCAAGATAACTGGGGTAAGAGGGGTTCTCCTTCTCCATCTGCTCATCCTTCCTGACTTCGCAACAAAACTGGTCTATGAGGAAGCACTCCTCCCCACCGCTGACCAGCTGGCTGTCCCACGAGCTTTGGTAGAGGGCCTCCAGCTGGGCCAAGTTGGCCATGCCTTTCTCCTGCTTCTCCCTGCTGACCGATTTAGAGATGCCTTTGGATTCTAGGTGGGACACTGAGCTGTTGAGGTCGTTCAGCTTGTCGACCGCGGCCGACTCGTGCTGCAAGCTCAGCTGAATCGTTCCCGCTATGAAGGAGTCGAAGTCAAAGGCTTGACTCTTCTCCTTTTCTGTGAGCTGCTGGGAGGCTTCCTTGAGAGCTATCTGAGCTTTCACCCATCCGTTCTTTTCGCATTTGGACTTGCCTTTCTTATCTGACTTCTCTTTGCTCTGCTCCTTCCAGTTAGAAAGGTCTATGATAAGCTTGGGCTCATAGTAATGGTTCACTTCGCTTTCTCTCCAGACTAAATTATCTAGGTAGGACGAGGACCTCATTTTGTAATTACAGGTATGGTTACATTCCAGATCACAATACTTGTTTTCGTGGTGATCTGGGTACTGCCAACAAGGCTCGGTGGAGAAGTGGGTATCAAAAGCCGGGTCTTCGAGATACTTTTCGCGATCACCGTCCAAATATTTCCGCGGGTCCACCTGAACTTCCTCCTCGTCGGTTCCATCCGAAAGGGCCCTTGGGTCTCGCTGGACTTCATCAGCTTCGAAGTTGTTGTGGACGGGCCATTCATGGTCTGAGAACTGGCTGTCGTGATACCTGTAGTAATGAATGCCTGACATGAGCCAACAGTAAGTTTCTGCTGAGGAGCAGCTTCAGAAGGATGAGGTATAACACCACACTTTTTAAGCTTAGCGGTTTTGCAGTTCATCAACAGCCATGTGCGTGTCTCGCGTTTTTAATTTGGAGAACTTCTCTGTGACATCATGCAGGCAAGTCTAGGTAGTTATGACTAGCCATAACAGGTAAGTTATGACCAGTCACGTAGTGACCATTTGAAGTCACTAGAGACAATCCGCTCCCCCAAAAAAGCTACTTACAACCCGGTTTCGCTTAACCGCTGCCAGAAAAAGTGCTGGGAAATTCAGATCAGGCCACTTGATGCCTTGACTTTACAACTGCAACGATGACTATTTCAGGGCTCTATTATGGTCCTAAGTCAAGGACTATCTTTGCATGCAACTTAAGAAAATACCTGGTTTTCAAGATGCCCTGAAATGTTTGTGTCAGATGTGTATTTTACCAGCATCTGTTTAACACCACGGGGCATTCTGCTTTCTTATCAGCTGTTATTTCAAATATTACTACAAGGGTCCAGAAGCATCTTCTTTTAATGACCCCATAATTCCTTGTAGGGTGGAGTCTGGGCAATTGAATGGAGCTGAGTGTTTACTGGCCGGATGCCCTTCCTGTTGCCAATGCAGAGTTTTTTTTTCAGCAGATATATTTTCATCGTGCCCTGACAGAGAAATAATTGCCTCTACCTCGGATCGAACTTACAGCCTCCAGATTGTGAAAGCTCCACCTCTAGGCCACCTCACCACTCACTACAAATATCCAGAATAATTTCCCAAAAGTTTACCTTTCCCAGTTATAGACGTGGCTATGACTTTCATCCATCAACAGAATATCATCCACTTCATCCTCAATGTGGAAAGGATGACTTGAAATGGGCTCATCAGTTGGGAAGGAATAAATACTCATGTAAGGGTGAGACAAAGCTTCTTCCGCTGTCAATCGGTCCATGGGACTGAAGGTCAGTATTTGTTCCAGGAAGTCCAAAGCTACAGAGGATGAATCCAAACATTAAAAAAAAAAAACTTTTGAACACAATATGAAGATTACATCTTTTATTGTCACACTGGGTTTCGTATTTCTGAAACCAGAACAGCAATAACAATAGCACTTATATACTGCTTCATTGTGCTTTACAGCCCTCTCTAAGTGGTTTACAGAGTCGGCATACTGTCCCCAACAATCTGGGTCCTCAGTTCACTGACTCAGAAGGATGGCAGAGGCAACCTTGAGCTGGTCAGGATCAAACTCCTGGCAGTGGGCAGAGTTAGCTTGCAATGCTGCATTCTAAACACTGGGAAGGGAGGGAGGGAGGAAGGAAAAATAGCAATAGCACTTATATGCTGCTTCACAGTGCTTTACGACCCTCTCTAAGCAGTTTACAGAGTTAGCCTATTGCCCCCAACAATCTAGGTCCTCATTTTATCAGCCTCAAAAGGATAGAAGGGTGAGTCAACCTTGAGCCAGACAGAATCAAACTGCTGGCAGCAAGCTGAATTAGCCTGCAATACTGCATTCTAACCCATTGTGCCACCACAGATTTAATGATGAAAACGTAATGCAAACAAGTGGTTTCTTTTCTTTTTTTCTTTTCCTTCTGACGTAGGACACCTTCTCCATTGTGGCATTTGTGTAAGCATCTGTTTGGCTACGTCTCTCCTTGCTGTAACTAGTAATATGGTGGAACAACAGAAAACAAAATGCACGGATAATAGGGGACTGGCAACAAACCAAACGAACAATTGTAGGCTTAAAATATCAGATGCGTTCCTGAACACTGTAGCCTATAAATTCATATATGAAATACTTGTTCACTCAGTAGCCTTCCCCATTAAAATATCACCTGCAGTAGCTGGGCAGAAACACTTGCAAAAGCTGCCTGTCTTTTTTAAGCCACAGATAAGTAATCTAGGATGTGTTGAAAAAGCAGGCATATGTTGGGAGATTTGTTTATTCATCACGGAAAGCTCACTGCCCATTGTGATGCAAATGTTACAGCCCTTTATAGAGAACAAGTCAATTCCCTCCACTTCCCTCCATGCAGAGTGCTGAATTTCTGTTGTAACTCTTTTGAGTTAACAGGACCAGGAGAATAATAGACGCATACATACATTTGGCTCCAGGATGTTCCTGGATAAAGGAACTGGATAAAGAGAGGGTACATGGTATGCCCAGAGGTTTGTTCTTTGTTTTAGAGGGCCTTGTACACTGGGCGCCACAACAATCGAAGTCATCCTGACCACACGCTCAAAGCCTAACATGTAAGCAAAGAGGAGTGAGGAAGACAAAAAGAGAGAGAGACAGACAGACAGTGAAGAGCTGCGTTACCTTCGGGGCTGACGCCTGGGAGTAACTGAGTTAAAGGTTTGTGTGGCTCAGTCATGTCGTTTTTAATGTAAACTGGGATTACATTAAGAAGTTCCTGACGGTCTTCCTCATGCACAACGGGAATAGATTCCAAAATCAGCTGCATCTGTTCAAGTTCATGGGCGCCTAGAGAAGCAGACAAGAAGCAAAATGTCAGCTGCGTTTGAGAATATTCCAATTCAAGGTTACTGTGATGACCCAAAGAGGCGTGGTCCAAAGGCAACACAGTCAAATAAGCAAGAAGTGTCCCTTTAATACCTCCAACTTTGCCCCCAATGTCCAGGTTACCTTTGGCTGGAGAAAAAACTCTCCCAAGAACAGCCTTTAAGTGGAGAAAATTCAGTCAGAAAACAAACTACATACAAACTGTAAATAAAAATCCACACAAACCACGCTGCAGCAATTAACTTGACAGGGCAGGAGAAGGAATTCCAACCTTGAAAGGCCAGCAAAACACACACAGTTGGGAAGACGCCAGGAACCCAGATAAGCCTCGACAATACCAGATAAATTCATAATTTGCTCCCAACAACTTTGCTGTGTGCAGCCTCTCCCTTTTTAAACACTGTGTTCCCAGCTACAGCTAATAAAGGGAATCGGGGCCCTTTCCTCCCCTGTAATCCACGCAAACCACATTGCTCCCTTCTGTTCCTCCCTGCGTGCTCTAACATGAAGGTGTGGGCCTGGGTCTTCCTCCAAATTCCCTCTTCCCTGCTCTGCCCAGCTGACTTTTGCCCTTCCCCAGTTTCTTCCCCAGCCAAGGGAGCCACACTCCCGTTTCCTGTCAGTTGCTCCGCCTCCCCCCTCCGAGTCAGATTCCGACACAGGGGCATGACAGCTACACTCCATTGAGAGTTGGATGAGCAATGCATTCAGAGTGGATAAAAATTGATGATTAAAAATAAAAAATAAATGGATTTTAATTTAAACCGATTTGATTTAAATTGGAATTTTTTTATTTTTGCCAAACTTATTTTAATGAAATGCTTTTGGGGTAAAAAAAATCTTTCTAAAAATAATTTTCTATTTAAGATGCATTCATAATTTAGTTTATTCGGCATGAAATGGAGCTTAATTCTGCAGCATGAGGCTGTATCTTCTGCAATATTGAGACTGTCAGTGAGTCAACAGCGGGTCAGAGGAGAAGTCGCTGTGGGACAGAGATGACAGTTGCTCTCTAAAAATTAGGATTTACATCGAGTTGATTTAAATCAAGCCTTTTCACTAGTGATTTAAATCAAATCCACTCTGAATAGTAAATATGACAGGATTCTGGGATTCCTTATTGTGCCACCCTCAGCAGAGACCGCTGCCCTCCTGGGACCCTCCCTTAGCCTGGATGTTGCTACCCAAACCCACCTCTTGGCAAAAAGGGGCACCCGTGGCATCCATTGCTGCATGTTTTTAAGCGGCAGGATTGTACCTGCTTGTCTTTACCAACCTGCAAAGAGAGTTTTGCCTGTCAGCATTTCAGCAAAGATGCAACCTGCAGCCCACATATCAATGGCTTTCGTGTAGTTGTTGGGTGACAGCAAGAGGCGAGGTGATCTGTACCATTTAGTTACTAGTCCTTCAGAAAGATGGCCCTAGAAGAGAGAGGGGGAGTTTGCTTTTGATTTGTCCCACATCCGCTCAGCCCTCCTTCAAGCTCTTCGTGCAATTTATTCTGCTGCGGTGCCACAAGCATTTGAGAGAGTCTTTCAAGTCTCCGTGAGTTCTGCAGGCTTTGGCAAATGGGCCTAAGACCACCCCAATACCAAGCCTCTATTCAGACCCAGTTTAGCCTGCGTTCATAGGGTCATTGTGGTTGCCAGAGCGGTTTTTATGCATTCTGTGGAAGAGCCTTCTTACGTCATGAAATATTTGCACAATCAAACAAAGTTTTTAAAGTTTTTGTAAACTAATTTTGCGCTTTTGTTTAGGTAACCACGAGAGCCAGTTTGGTGTTTTGGTGAAGGGGCTGGCACCAGAAAACAGGCCTCCTTAGGCATGAAAACCAGACTTGGTTAATTTAACATCAGCCCCCTCTCTCTCAGAGTTGTTGATGTGGGGAAAGTAGGAAGTGAGAGCATTACAGATGTTTGTTCTCTTAAGTTATGCATTAAAAAAGGCAGGATAAAAATCTAATGATGATGATGTATGCGGGCAAGGTAATAAAATCTGCTTTTCACGAAAGCTTTTCAAGTTACTTTTTGTATATGCACAAAAACCTATGTAGGATCCATTCGGGACTTTTTAACTTTACTGTTGTAAATATACATTGAATCAAGAGAGCTGTATCCCTATACATCTCAAATGCTTTACCTGTTTAGGAATGACAAATATATAACTGAGAACCAATTATTTCATTTTATTCCTAGAAACAGACAGCAGAAAATCCCTGGCCTTGAGGAACGTACATGACAAGTCTTCAGGAATATCAAAGTCTACAGCAAAACTCTAAAATGCCACTATATTTCCTGCTGGTGGAGGGATCGGTTTTATGGTGCTTTTATAGATAATGATTCCAGCTAGACCTTTAAAGCTTAACATTGTTTGTTCTGTAAGGGAACAGAGACTATTAGACAGCCCTTGTGGTGCAAGATTCATAAATCAATCAAACATCAGAACTGAAGCTGTCTTTTCTAAGACTATCAAGGGCTGCCTTCCTCAACACCTCCCCAAGTGTTAGAATTGATGGCTGGTTTTTGCACCCGTGATTAAAAACATCTCCAACAAATGCCATAGATAGCAGACTGTCCACGAAAGAGATGGTACATATCTAGCCACGCTAAGATAAAGGAGTTAAACAGGGTTGACTGAAGAACAAGATTTTAGACATCCCTTTTATTAAAGGGCACAGAACCTTGCTAAGGTTCCTGTGTGGTCTGAGCAAGATTCAAAACGCTCAAAGGGTGGAAGCGATTAACGTAAGGAAGATGTGACTAGATATCAAGCGCTAGCCCGATACTCAATGCTTCGCTACAAAATTATATGGCCGGGCTTAGTTTTGGGGCAGGAAAATAAGGGGGGGAAAAATCTGCCTCTGCCTACTAGCATCCATCGGTATTCACCTGGCTAGTGTCCTCTCAGTATAGGAGTTGAGGGCTGTTTGGAAACTGAAACAGAATTTATGTGAGCAAGGAGACAGCAAGGAGCCTGGGCGTGGCTTAGCTCAACTGATCTATATTAAAGCCGATTGCTGCTGTGAAAGTAAAACTGAAACTCTTCTCCTCTACTTGTGTTTTCCATTTGGAGCAGATTTTTTTTCAGGTGGGGAGGGGGAGTAGAACTCCTTAGTATCAGAGCATGTTAATAATAGTAATATATGAAATACTAATGCTCTGATGGTCATTTTGAAAAATCCTTTCTTAGTGGGTACCTAAGAGCCAAGAGGAACAGATGTGCCACATTTCAAGTTTGTAGGCTTTACGGTTCTGGAGATTTTGTGATGATGCGTGAGTGGTATTTCGCTTTTATAGAGAGAGAGATACCCTGCAATCAACTGGTCTCCAAATCTGACTGTCCTCTCTGTTTTAAAGGAGAACAGCCATTTATTTCCACTTACCTTATGAGAATAATGAGGGTCCATGATCCGTGCCAGGCCAAAGTCCCCGATTTTCAGCACCAAATCTTCAGTATTAATAAACAGGTTTGCTGGTTTGAGATCTCTATGCAGGACGTTGGCCGAGTGAATGTATTTGAGACCACGTAGCAGCTGGTACATGAAGAGCCTGGCGTGTTCTTCCAGTAAGGGCCCCTGCTCCACCAGGTTCGCCAGGTCGGTCTCCATGTACTCCTGGACAATGTAAACACAGTTCAGTTCTGTCAGAGAGCCGACGTCATCCATCAGCTGGCTCCCGTTGGGGCCAAGGATTTCAAAAACTTTGACAATGTTGTCGTGGTCGAGCCTCCGGATAATTTTGATCTCACGCAGGGCGTGCTTGACGCTCTGAGGGTCAGAAAGCATGATCTTCTTGACGGCCACTCGCTTGTCACAATCGTTATCGACAGCGGAAAAAACCAAGCCATTGCCACCACAGCCCAGAGGTTTTAAGTCCATATACCGAGAACCTACATCGAAGCCATGAATGTTCATCAGACTTTCAAACTTCTCTGCCATTTTTTTTTTCCTCTAAAAAGAATTTTCTATATCCGGTTTCCTCCCTCTTAAAAACTATTCCCGCTTCTATGAATAGAGAGAGAGAGGCTTCCACTGATAGACTGGGAGGCTCTCTTAGGAGAGAAGAACTCCGGTTTGACTGCTGGGTAGCTTCTTGATGCTCTCATTGCATGGTCAGCCAGCCAGGCCTGGTGTTTCCTCGCTTTTAGGATAAGCACTTAAGACTCTTTACAGATCACGGCAGCGAGGAGAGACACAGAGAAAGAGGTTGCAGCATTCATAGTTCAAAGAAAGGTGCAGCACATCCACAGACATGGAAAGAAAACACCAGGGAAAATCAAATGGAACGAAGTGGCATCTTGGGGCGCCCTTCACTCTACTGTGCCAAACTGATTGACGTTTAACAAAAATGTGAATAAATAGGCATGTAATAGGCTTGCGTTAACATCCTCCTCACAGTGCAGATACATTCAGTGTTGGACTGGTCCTGAGCAGCTTCATTCTAGGGTGGATGGTTTTCCCTCGTCTCTGTTTTACAGTCTAGTTCACTAAGAGGAAGAGGCAGCTCTTTTCTGGGTACCAAAGATGCTGTTAGTTAATGATCAGGTGGCTCCAGCTCACCACAATCACAATCAAAGCTACCATCCATCTTATTCTGTGAAAACCTGCAGAAGAAAAGAAGAAGGAAAGAAGAAGGAAAAAGAAGGCACACGTTAGCAACCCAAATCATTAGACAGGCATATAATTTAAATTACATAGTGGTTTTACTGCAAACTAAACTTTTTTTGTTTTTTAAATCACACACACACACACACACACAAAACTAGGCATTAGGAACCCTCTGATCTGCTGGATAAACTGGATCTATCACCGATCTCATTCCAACCCAGTAGATTCTACCTCATTATGTTCTTTTCATGGATAGGAGCGTCTATAAAAAGACACAAAGGCAAAACAAATTTTTGCCTGTATAAACACAGTGTCCATCCATTGGGGAAACATTCTGTACTTCTCTGTACTTTTCCCCCCCAAAATGTGAAACTTTAAGGAAACCGTTTCATTACTTGAGACAAGTTGCTATGTTCAATACTTTCATTAAAAAAAAAAAAAAACATGGTCCCACCAGGGGATACTTCCTAAAAAAAATAATAAAGTGACGAAACGATTGAAAAAACCAAAAGATTAAGCCCATTTTACAAAGAATTAATCTGAAATAACTCAATTTGCCAATCAGTCCTGGATAGGACCTTCTGTGTCCATATCAACAAGCATTCGTGTTGCATTGGGGTGAAAACAGAATTAGAAATCAAGATATTCTGCATGCCTAGCTCATTCCAGGAAATACATACAATAATAATGATTTTTAGATAAAAGTGGAAGGTAGAACAGAGACTATATAATTGAACAGAAGAGTAATCACAATATAGGGTGTTTTTTGCAGGGAGCAAATCTAGAAATATTGTAATGGAGACCAAGAACCCCGATTATTTCTTGGTTATATAAAAAAGTTATATAAATTAGTTATATAAAAAAGAATTGTCGGTAGTGAATCATACTCAACTGAGTAGAATGTTAATAATCCGTAAAGCTATTTTCTGGTACAATTAAAGCAACCCTTTTGTGGATCTCTATATACCAGCTCTGGTTTCCAGGGGCTCCTCTCCAACAGTGCAGTTGCATAGATTGTGACTTCACCTGATGATGAAGTCACTTTCTATGGAGATGGCATTATTTTGGAAAGTCTTCTGTTACCTTACAGCAGAGGTCTCCAAACTTGGCAACTTTAAGACTTCTAGACTTCAACTCCCATAATTCCTGAGCGAAACTGACTGGAGGAGGAATTCTGGGACTTGAAATCCACAAGTCTTAAAAGTTGCCAAGTGTGAGGATCTCTGCATTACAGTGCTATCTTGGTTTGCGTCTATTCCCTTTTTACTTCAAGAACTTCCGCCTCCCATATTTGGCTGCAGGCACCAACTGCCTGTTTCTGAAATGTGGCTGAGGTTTTTAACAGGAAGAAAAGGCTTATTGCGAGAGAGAGAGAGAGAGAGAGAGAGAGAGAGAGAGAGAGAGAGACAGAGACAGAGAGAGAGACAGAGAGAGAGACAGAGAGAGAGACAGAGAGAGGGAGAGAGAGAAAATGAAAAGGAACGGGAGAAAGAGTGCATGGGTATATAGCTCACTAGCTTAAAAACAAATATATCGGTCTCAGAAGAACAACTGTCTCTATAAAACAGCCCATATTTGGCAGCATGAAAACTGAATCAACAGTCCGACAAATGGATAACTGACTATTAAGATGTAAAGGATGTTCTTTGATAGTCAAATAAAAGATACGCCTTTCAAATAACGCGCAAGTTTACACGGCCTTTTATTGCAAACTGTGTGGATTGTCTACAGGGAGAGAAAAAAAAAACCCAGCCCAGTTCACATTTTCATCATCTCACAGAACTTCTGTTTGAAACTAGTTTCCAGTGAACCACAAGTTCTTGATGCGTATTTACTCACAAAGTGGGCCTAGCAAAAATTTGGGGTTGTTTGTTCTGACGCTAGGCTATGCTTCAATCCTGGCTTTAAAGTTTTTTTCTTGTAACTGAAGACAACAGGGATTTTCCTTCTGAGTTAGTCACTCCTGTGTATTTCACAAGAAGAAAGAATACCATTAAATAAATACGGCTCATTAACTCTTCCCCCCCACCACACCAGTCAAACTCTGACCACAATATATATTAAGCAAGCACAAGCAAACAAATGAAAAAAGCTTTCTGGCTCTTCTACCTGGAAGAAGCTACTCTCAAACTTACCCAGAGCTTATGACATGATGAGTCAAGGCTTCAAACTTTCCAATTCTAAGAACAGTCCTACCCAACTTTAAAACTGACTGGAACAAAACCTCCCGAAATAAAAAAGCATGAGTAACATTTGTCCTGTGCTATTTCTCACCTCTTTTACATTTACAATAAGCCTCCCAAAGGCCAAAAGGGTGGTCAGGACAAATTGCCTTACCTAGCCTGAAGTCAAACAAGTCAGTTGGGAGAACCGAGTGAGCTGGGCTTTTCATGGCCTACCTTTGTTTGCTCAGCCCACAGACGTGACTGACCCTCAACAAAACCTCTGAGTTGTTGTGGTTATGATACAACACAATTAAGACTTCAAGAACAAAGAATATCATAAAGATGTCTATGGCTTATAGCAGAGGCCACAATGGATCTCTCTCTCTCTATCACACACACACAAACGCATACAAAGTTTTACAGTATTTACAGTCCTTTGTTTTCAGTTCTGCTGTTTTAAAAGTGTTGCTGGGAGTGGGTGGGTGAGTGAGTGAAGCAACTATGACAACTTTATGACCTGTGGACTTCGACTCCCAGAATTCCTGTGCTGACTCGGGAATTCTGGGAGTTAAAAGTCCATAAGTCATAGCCCTAGTTGCCCATCCCTGGTGTAGTCAATAAGTCAGTTTTTTATTTATTGGCAGCTCCAACAGACACCTATTCTACTAGAGAATTAGCTATGTCCATGGTGTTGTTGTGCAGCTTTATTTTTGATCTAAATACAGATTTCCATGCCAGGCACAAAGCACGCGCACACATACACAGCTTTAAAGAGTTCAGCATGCTTTACAATGTGGTCCTTCCAAACTGACCTTAATTTTCCTGCCCACTTTTGCTGGGAAAGATTACCTGCAGCTGGCCATTTCCACACACTGCCCTGTAGGGAAGGCAGGCTGGGGAATAGAGGTAGTCCTTGACTTACAACAGTTCATTTAGTGGCTGTTCAAAGTTACAACAGCCCTGAAAAAAAGGGACTTGTGGATGTTTTTTCCAGAGTTACGGACCTACCTTCCTAGTGTCCCCCAGGGTCGCGTAATCAAAACCCAGAGGCTTGGCAACTGGCTCATACTTATGACCACTACTGTGGTCCCAAGACTACAGGATTCCCTGACGCCAGTTTCACTTAACAACTGGGTGACTCACTTATCAACTGCAGGGATTCCCTGAACAGAAAGGTCGTCAAATGGGGGCAAGACTCACTTAACAAAACATCCTACTTCAAACAGAAATTGTTGGTCCTAAGTTGAGGTCTGCCTGCATTAGGGCTTATTTATTTAGGAAATTTAGAAGGGAGGGAAAAAAAGCTCCCAGCGTTAGCTTTCCATAAACTTATTAGATAATCAGGCCAAGTCTTTCTGGAAGGAATTGGTAAGAAAAAAGCTGTTATACAACCTGATAAAAACAAAACAAAACCAAAGCCCCATCTGTGTAACACGGTGAGGGTGCTTATGTAGATTTAAATATATATATATATATATACCAGCCACGTTGCAAGCTGTAGGCGGTGAGTCATTGTAAGGACTCCTGAAACTGCAGCCCTTTCTCAACCTCCCACTTAGTCCCCACACATTCTGAAGGCCAAGCTATTGTTAATTTACCCATGCTCCCCCTG
The DNA here is from genome assembly GCA_015471245.1 of Laticauda colubrina. Taxonomy (NCBI): domain Eukaryota; kingdom Metazoa; phylum Chordata; class Lepidosauria; order Squamata; family Elapidae; genus Laticauda; species Laticauda colubrina. The sequence continues at coordinate 6,590,610 of BLBF01000068.1, forward strand.
ATTAAAAGCCATTTAATACTTCATTTTTCCCACTGTAAACCAAAGAGTATGCATCCCATCAACACTCGGATTTCCAAGCTCTTGAAGAAAGAGATACAGGTTTGATCTTGGCCTGATTTGCTTCCAAATAAACTTTTACTTTATAAATTGTGAATAGCTGGGACATGTTTCCCACTACTTCAGAAAAGTGAGGCCGACCATACACAAAAAAATAAAAAAGGGTAGCAGCATATAACAGAAACTACAACTAAATGGAATTGTTTTTCTGCTGTGTGGGCAGGCTACTCTAGAAATTAATATACATTTCAGTGAGAATTTCTTGGGCTGACATAAACCTGAGCTGAGACTGATTTTAGTCTTGAGAAAGTACTGTGTTCACACAGCTTGCTAAACCACAGATCCAGCAGAAAATTCCAAGCTAAGAAACAGACAATAACTAAGCCACCTTTATTATTAATTATTAGTCCACCTAGCCTAAGAGGCTGGGTTAACACAAACTGTCCCAGTTCAGCTTTCCTACTTCACTGGGACCAGTCTGATATAGTAGTAAAGGTACCAGGTTTGAAACAGGGAAGCTGTGAGTTCTAGTCCTGCCTTGGGCATGAAGCTAGCTGGAGGATATTGGGCCAGTCACTTTCTCTCAGTCCTAAGAAGGAGACAACGGCAAACCAATTCGGAAAAACAATACCAAGAAAACTGCAAACTAATCCAGGCAGTCACAACCAGGAAATAAACACCAGTTTAAAACTACGTACTCTTAAACTGTGCCGATCTTTCCAAATGAATGAATGGCCCTTTTAGAACAACCAACTTATTCATTTATTTATACAAACATCCCAGCCATGCATAAATCCCACTGGGTCTCTGGAGAGAGTGCAAACCAAGAATGACAGCTCCTCTGTAAAGATGGTCATAAATGTAAGAACAGAGTTTCCTTCTAGAGGAGAATCTTGAGTTGACATTAGAGTTTAGAAGAATCTAAGCCCTCTCTTGGTTTGTACCCTTTGCAGAGGGGCTATGTTAAGACTAGTATTGTTTGAATTAAAGACCCAACAAAGAGCACTTTCTTAAGACAAGACGAATTCAAATATTCAGTTATCTATCCACCCTTCCTCAGGAGCCCAACGCTACTCACCCAGCTGTAAGCTGCTTCTCCCTCCTGGCCAGGTGCAAATGGTCTTCTGAAAGGGTTCTACCCAGAGCAAAGACCACCCCTCTATTAGCAGGATAGGCTGCTAATATCTATGGGAGGGTTGCAAAGAGGAGGAGTCCTTTTCAAAACCCAACTACCTTTCGAACCAAGGCGGATCCTATAATCCCATCAGGTCTAAGGACTCAATAGGAGAGAGAGAGTTTGTTGTTGTTGTTGTTTTTAAATTTTAATCTGCAGAGGGCAAGGCCAGCAACATCCAGGAGGGAAGAGAGATCTTAATGAGCAGCGACTTTAAAAAAAAAAAAAAAAAAGAGAGAGAGAGAGAGAGAGAGAGAGAGAGAGAGAGTGCCACCATCACCACCACTGGATCCCCTCTGTAACTTGACACAGATCCCCCCACCGGGCAGCTGCTGCGGCCAAGGAGGCCCAGCAATGGATGAAGTCTGTCCCAAAAGGCAAAGTGGGGGTGGGGAAGCTGCCAATGCCGCAGTCTTGGCTGGCCGGGGTGGGTGGGTTGGGAGGGGGGACAGGAACCACCAGAAACTTTCACCAGGGACGTCGTGTCACACCTGCCACCTTGATGCCAACATCTGCCTGGAAACCCTCCCCCCCCCCTTTTCCAGGCAAAGAGGTAAGGAGACCCCACTTTATTTACTGAACTGAATGTATTGATTGGTTTGTCCATCTGGTAGCAGACAACCACTTGGAAGCGGGAGTTTTTTCTAGAGGGGAGGAAACTGTGGCTTTCCCTCCAAAGCCTCTCTTGGAAGCCCCTTCCCCTCCAATGGCTCAGCCCCAGATCTTAAGGGGGGGGGGGAAGGTCCCTTCCAGGCTGATCCGGGGCTTTGATGGCCACTTTTGGCCAAGAAACAGTTGTGGGCAGCCAGCAAAAAGGCCTTTCCTTTGAGTTGGGTTTTCCCCCCCCCCCCCAAAGACAGCCCCAAATATCCCCCTCCCACCACGACTTTGAACCCCTCGCCTTCTGTCCCCACGACCACCTTTCCCCGGGTTGCGTCGGGGTAGAGAACCCGGGAGGCCAACACGTGGCGTCAGAGCGCGTTCCCGGAATCGCTGCGCCCCCCCCCCCCCCCCCCCCCC
>BLBF01000068.1:6599105-6611797 GCA_015471245.1 Laticauda colubrina
TATAGAGAGAGAGAGAGAGAGAGAGAGAGAGAGAGAGAGAGAGAGAGAGAGAGAGATTTGTATATATGTATGTGTATATATACATATTGTACAGGTATATTATAGGTATATGTATTGGAGTATATGTGCGTGTATTATGTTTGTGTATGCATAAAATGTCCTGTGACACACAAGCACGTCTGCATATAATATATATAATTCCATAAGATAAAATAGCCCATAACCCACACAAATGTACACATATGTATATGGACACACATTCTATACATAAATACTCCATAAAGCATCCTGCAATACCACATATAGAGATTTGTCTATGTGCACATTTCTCTATCCAACTTACTTTTCTAATACTTTCATAAATGTAGAAGATACCCATAGATAGGGCTGTCTGTATTTAAGTATATGTATTTGTGTATCTTGATGTATCTGTCTATTATTCTCTCTTATCTCTTATCTATCATCTATCCATGTATCATCTATCTATATCTTCTATGTCTTATCTGTCTATCTAATCTGTCTATATCATCTATCATCCATCTTCCACCTATCATCTCTCTCTCTATATATATATGTGTGTGTGTGTGTGTCTGTGTGTGCTGTTCAGCTTCCTTCGGGTATTATCCCACATCACTGTTGTGCTTTTAAAGTTGTACAAACTCAATACCGAAGCCTGATGATGGCAGATGAGATTCTGCTGAAACGTTGCGACAACTTTAAAAGCACAACTACAATGACGTGGGATAATACCCGAAGGAAGCTGAACAGCACACATGTAAGTACCCACGAAAATATATACGTATATGTATATGTATATGTATATGTATATGTATATGTATATGTATATGTATATGTATATATATCTGCTTGCCTGCCTGCCTAGTCTCTCTCCCTCCCTCTCTCTCTCTCTCTCTCTCTCTCTGAGAAAACTGGACCAGACAGTGGGAAACCTTACTTCACTTAGATTTCCTTATTTATTAGACTTCTGGACTGGTTGGTAACTTCAATTCCTTGGGTGGTGCACCAAATCAGTGCACCTGGCTGCCAGGATGGCATTTATTTCTGTGTAAACAAGTTTAGGATTGCGGGGTGCAGCTCTCAACTCCACTGCACCTTTGCCATTCATAATCCTACCTGCTGTTGCCTGGTGACTCAAAAACCGGCTGTGTTTAGCCAGGCTTACTGGGGTTAGCGCAAATAGGGCTGGAATCTAAACATTTTTTTTTAAATAAACCCTCGCATCTGAAAAAACAGCAGGTATCTTCCTCTGTTTTATTTCTTTCCTTTTATTCTGTTTTTCTTCCTCTCCCTGATAATCTGTTTTTTCCAAATGACACCTCTTGAGAACTCAGATGTAAAATGGGGGCAGTGCAATCTTTTACACTGTTTAATTCAGCTTTTTGTGTAATTCCATGATTGTGCTGTGTCACTCATAGAGGAGGAAAACAGTCATTTGGAAGGACAGGACATGCTTTGCGTGCAAGTGCAAGGTTTAACTGTTTTGTTAAACATGAACTATTTTGACTGAGCTGGAAAAGCTCCAGGCTGAAACAACAGTTGCCAGATGAGGCAGAAAAACAGCTCCCTATTTCCCTGGGGTGATGATCTTGCTGATATTAGGTGCCAAAACAGGGCATTTATGAGTTTTTACCTCTTCTAATCATCTCCTGCTCCCAAACAAGAATAAGACTTCATAACAGAACGATGTGGGGTCATATTATGTAACCAAACAACCCTGTGCCACCTATTAAGCCAAACCTAAATATAACCACCACATTAAATATAAAGAAGGCTAAACTAATGGCCACAGCTAGAACAACCCACCTTAAAACCAACAGTGGTGGGTATCTCCTGCCTTTTAGCATCAGCCCTCAACAGTGCAGGAAGAAGCAGTCAAGAAATATGCCACAGACTAGCACTTTATAGAACAGCCATGAAGACCTTGGAAATGATACTCGGATGCCATGATGTGCCTTTATTACAGAGATCAGAATTTGTTAAGCCGTGTCCCAAAAGTTTCTTTTTCAAAAGGCAACTGGACTTTTTGTTTTTCCTTGAAGACATTCCACTTCCAAGAAGCTTCTTGAGATCTGTTCAATTCTGAAGACGCTTCTTGGATGAGGAGCAAAATGTCTTCAATGAAACTTAAAAAAATAATAATTAAAAAATGTCCAGCTGTTTGGGACAAGCATGATCCGGATGATTGAGAATCTCCATAAACATTTGGCAAGCCATGGTGTTCTCTCTGTGATACTGTATGGAAGTGAAAGTAGGATTTTGAAGGAGAAAGATAAGAAGAGCATGGATGGCTTTGAGCTTTTAGTGTTGGAAAAGACTCAAGAATACATGAATATCCAAGAAAACAAACCAATGGATCTTCAAACAAATCAATCCAGAGTTCTTACTTATTGCACGTATGACCATATCATATTTTCCTGCATATTATGGAAGGACCTAGTTCTCTGGAAAAGGCTCTAATGTTGGGAAAGTTGGAAGGAAAGAGAAGATGACCAGTAGCAATGCCGTATGGACTCAGTTGCCATAGCAATGAGTTATATTGATGGAAGAACTGAAGGAAAATTGTGGAGAAAATCTAACTATTTGATCATTAAGAGCTGACAATGACTTGATAGCATGAAAGTGATCAAGAAACATAACCACAATATGGCTAGGTGCAAACAATGAATGCAGCATTGGGTTAAGCCATGGGTGTTTTTAATGATGGTTTATGAAATAAATCCCAGTAGTCCAAAGGGATGGTTTATAGTTCACAGCAAAATACATAACTACGAAGCCCAAACTTAATAAAATATATTACTCTTTACAGCATATATAAGCCTATCAGATGCATTCCTTTTGGAAAATTCCAGATGTGTTTTTAAGGTATAATTTGGGGCCTGGAAGATTAAAATGGGTGGGTTTGGATGACCTTAAGATAGTATATCTGGCTATTTAACAAACTGGCTGCATGAAAGTAATGCCTAATCATCTGGAATTCTTTCTGTTATCAGATTTTTATGACAGCGGGTTGACAGAAAGACAGCGTGCAAAATTAGGGGCTGAGCCTATTCCTACAAATAACAAACCTTATTGTTATTATTGTACTAAAACATTTGTTACCTAATCAAGGATGGTCATGATGCTTTTTGGAAATATCAAATCAAGAACAGCGAATGCAGACTTTACAACCAATGACAGTTCCAATCGATTAAAATCAAAGCCCCGGCTCAGGGAACAGAAATGAAACAATCCAATACCTGGCAAGGCCCAAATTAAATTGGCACAAAAAGATCTCCCTTGATATTTTTAGAATCACATGAAGGAAGGGACCAGACAGAGCAGGAGATTTCACAACTTTAACCAATCACAAAGAAAGTCATCTTATCCCATCCTTGCTGGCTAAACTTCAGATCATGGAATCCTGGATGAATTTCAGAGGTCACATACACAGCTTGTGTTAAACTAGAGTTTTCTCACCTTGGTTGGTTAATTAAACCACCATTGGCTGTGTCTACAAATTACATTGTCTCAAACATGGTTTATGATAGGATATAAGAAAGGCATTATACAACACATTAAAGTCACACCAAATAAACAAAGATAAAGTTCAGGGCAACATTTTTCAACCTTACCAACTTTAAACATATGGACCTCAACTCCCAGAACTGGGTAAGGAATTCTGAGAGTTGAAGTGCACGCATCTTAGAGTTGCAAACAATATTTGAAAAATATTGCAGTGGGTCATCTTGTTTACTCACAACAGCTGAAGTCACCCCATCAGGGATAATCTGGAAGAAAGGAAATTAGAAGCCAACCAATAAAAAGGCAAAATATTTTATCATAAAAGAAGTTAGGGCTGGTCCATGCCATCAATCCGATTGAAAAAGGCAGGAAAAACTACTGCACCAAATGGTGGATGTGTATCAATTGATCAATTGATCAATCAATCAATCAGTTGGCTCAACATTTTGAACCGAATTGACTTTAAACTTGGTATTCCTCAAGTATGAACAGTTTTTGTAACTCTCTCTCTCTCTGATTTCCTAGCAAATTGAGGCACTGAATCAGCTCTGCAGGAAAAAAAACCAGCCTGTTCCTTAACCATCATCACCTTAGCTCAAGTGAAGATCACAGTTCAAAGCTATTGCAGAAAGTTAACAGGTAAAGAAAAGGATAGGATGATAAAGATGATCAGGTTGTCAGAGGTGTGTACATATTTTCCACAAAAACCCTGTTGAATTAGATTAGGAAAATTCCAAAGTTTCCAGAAATGCATAACAGAAATCTATAGGCTATATTTAATTTAAAGAGGGATGGGCCGAAGGCAGAGACAAATGGAATGAGCCTGAATTTTTTTTAAAAAAATTGATCCCGCCTTTATTGTTTTTATAAATAGCTGAAGGCAATGAATCTCTTTAATACTCTTTCCTCCTATTATTTTCCCCACAACAATAACCTTGTGAAGTGAATTGAGCTGAGAGTAAAGGACTGGCCTAAAATCACCCAGCTGTCTTTCATGCCTGACGCTGGACTAAAACTCTCAGTTGCCTGGTGAATAGCCCAAGGACACCCAGCCAGCTTTCATGGCTAAGATAGAACTAGAACTCATTTCCTGTTTGCTAGACTGATGCTTTAGCCTTTAGACCAAACAGATGTCAAAGATTTGATAGTATTTAATAGTTACGGCTACTTAGAAGTGCAATGTGGAGAGTTCAAAAGTATTGGTCTCAAAGCAGTTTTTTTTTTTTTTTGTAATTATTCCATTGATTTAAGGCAGAGGTCTCCAAACTTGGCAACTTTAAGACTTGGGAATTGAAGTCCACATGTCTTAAAGTTGCCAAGTTTGGGGACCCTTGATTTAAGGGATACTTAGAATGGAAGCCAATGAGTTTAGTGACTGATTTTTCCTGTACAACCCATAGCTTTTACTCAAGTTTTTTCCAGATGACTCATGTTTTCCATCTCTCCCACGAGACATACTTCTGTTGACCCTGATGCTCCATTAACCCTGTTCACCTCCTGACTCTCCCAAGCCTGTCATCATTTCCTCAGTACGGCACTTTCTGCACAACAACATAAGGTCTACCTTTTGCACAACCCTAAAGTAGAATGAAAGGTGGTATAAGAAGCGAAGAAAAATAGCTTCTCCTCAATGCCTAGGAGGTGTCATTTGCTGTACCCATCTGGACCTACTCTATTTTGCCTGTATCATTGCTCCATCTTCTTTGGCCCACAGTAAACATTACAAGGCCTTCTTCTACAAGACCTTGCCACATGGCTTTATCCAACGCGAACTGCTTTTCTCTCTGAAAAGCAACAAGGGATCTACAATCAGGATTGGGATTCTACTGGTTCGCACCGGTTCATGCGAACCGGATGTTGAAGTTACAGCTGGTTCATGAACTATTTCAACAGACCAGCTGGACTTTACAGTAACCTTCTCCTGCCACGCCCACCAAGCCAAGCCACGCCCACAGAACACCACGCACACCAAGCCATGCCCACAGCTGATTGGCTGGGTCTTCTTTGGTTGCCCTGTGCAGGTGAATGGAGCTGGAAAGCAGATTAGTGGGGTGGGAATGGAGATTTTACAGTATCCTTTCCCTGCCATGCCCACCAAGCCATGCCCACAGAACTGGTAGTAACATTTTTTGAATCCCACCACTGGTGGCCACTGGTGAATCCCACCACTGGTGGCCTTCAGGATCTGTCCTTCCTTCAACAGTCAGAGTTGAACTAATTGGATCTCCCTTCAGTCCAAGAACATTCAAGAGTCGTCTTCTCCAGCATCACTGGATTCACATTGTGGCCTTAATTTGATTAGTACATTGATCCATCACCTGAGTTTTCAGACTACTTATGTATTCCCTCTGGTCATTTGGTCACCAGGAAAGTACAAGAGCAACATGTTCTCCACCCATGAGAATTTCATCCTAATTCTTTTTTCCCTGGCAAACATTTCTAAAGCTAAATTCTTTTTATCAGATTGACTTAAGAATTGGTAAGAAGAAGAAAAAAGCCTCAATTCAGCCCTACTTATTACTCTTCCTACATTTGCCCATTATCATGGTTTCTCAAACCAAATGTCCACTGAAATTGAGAAAATTGCTTGCTTGGAGATTTGCAATTACGTGTAGCATTGATACTATTGTATGTTCCATCGCTGCCTAAGAAACCCTCTTTGCAAGATTCCGAGGTCATTCAGATTAAAAAAGCTAAGGCTGTGCATTAGGAATTCCCTGAAGTTTATAGTGGAAACATTTCTGGCAGGAATTTGCTATCCTGTTCCAGGTCTCCCACATTGTTGAACTTTTTCACAAGTAAAGAAAAACACGATCCAATCTTTCCTCCCCCTTCAAACACAAGGACCATAATCACGTTGTCTAGTAGGTTTTTCTCAATGGAGGGGGCTCACTTACCATATTTGGATAAGTTGCCAAGAACAATTAGAGCATTGTGGTTGTTTAAATGTGTGTGTGTGTCTGTGTGTGTGCGTGCATGCGTGTGTGTGTGTGTGTGTCCAAAATCAGAGAGGATGTAGAAGTATGTAGAGAGGATGTAGAAGCATCCATTGTGGACACATTTCTTCTCGTACATTTTGCACGTAGCGTGAAATAAAACCTACTAGGTTATTACTTAATTCTCTTCTCAAGATGCAATCCAAACATTTGGTTTTTATGAAGCATGTTTCATTTGACTTGGGTGTCAATTACTTCAGAGTAAACATATTCCGGATGATCTTATTAATCTTCAGCAATTTTTCCTTCTCATGGTGCAACCACATTGGCCAACTAGCCAAACAGGTTGCATACAGGGATCCATAGCAGATTCAACCATGTGAGCTGCAGTGTCATTTCTTTTCACTCAAAATTAGATTGAAACCCAAGGTCACAATGAAGAAAATCCAGACCCGACCAGAGAGTTATGACATATTATTGGTAACAACATATAAACCATTTCCAGAGGAAGAAACATGTTACATTTCTTCTCCTGTGAACATTTGCAATAAGGATAAGTTTTGGCAACAACCGTACTACAATAAGCAAATTATCTCTCAAATGCTGTTTAATTTCCTGCCATTTGCAACCTGCCCAGCCAGTTTCCAACAAGCAGAGTCAACGAGGGAAGCCAGATTCACTTAACAACTGTGACAAAAAAAGTCATAAAATCGAGCACAACTCACAGCTTGCTTAGCTACATAAATTCTGTTCCTAATTATGCTTCTAAATCAAGGACGACCTGGATGGCCCCTGTCTCTCTTATTTGAGGCTCCAGACAACCTGTGAAGGCTCACCTACCTTACCAGATACAAGAAAGCTCAACGCTGTGAAAATAATTTCTTTGCTCAGTCTTCTCATCACTACTACATCTTTTCTCCGAGGTAGATTCAACATTCACAGGCAAGCCATCTTGCTGTCATTCTTCCTTACCCTGAAGTATTCCGTTTTCAGCATTCCCGCTATTTGCAACTGTGCTCAGGAGAAATTTATGGTAGCCCACCTGAGCTTGATATTAAAACACGGAGAGGAAGAGAGAGTTCTTATGTCTCGTACTAAAGATATTTAACTGCAACAAAATCCAATCCCTTACCTGGAGTTTTATGGCAGCAATATCTGTCTCATATTATTGAGAAAGAAACATACTTCCTTCTAGGTAAAAGATGTAACATTAACTGCAGTTTAATTACCGCTGGATTGAACTACCCAGATAAAATTCATTGTCGTGAAGTTATGGTTTAAGAAGGGAATTGCTGGAGTTTTCAGGCCAAAGGCCCATTTCAAAATCCTCTAGAAACTCGATTTCAGAGCCTCAAGGAAAGCTCCATATAAAACCTGCAATGCAAGCATTCCATTTATGGAGACAGATGTAGGTGCTTTATTGGGTAATCACCTTTGTTCCTTCCCAGTTGCTACTTGGAAATGTAGAGGCTTTTTAAAGCAGAAAGAAAAGGCACCAATAGATTTAGTTACCGGGCATCAATTACACTTTTAAGTATTTCTTACAGAAGTTAACAATACCTGTAAACCAGCCTACAGGAAGCCCTGGAGGAAATTTCAGCTGTGGATCTGTAAATAGAAGAGATGCATACCCCCAATTGGCTTAAAGTGAAACCAGGAAACTCAAGTCGAATTGTTAAGACTGTGCAAAAACCAATATTCCACCCCAGGCAGTGGAGATCAGTTGTCCAAGGTGATCTGATTCTGAGTTAAATTAGTGCCAGCTTTAAAGATCAGCTTGTGCTATGGCATTTGAGACAGTCTTTGAAACAGAAGCAATCAGTCAGTTTTGTTGTCATCCTGGATGAAGGCAACAGAAAACCACTTCTGTATGGATGCCAAGAAACCCGTATGAATTTGCCCACGAAACCCCCAGAAGTTAAACTTTTGAAGGGAGTTATATTTATATTAGTATATGTAGTAGCATATTATGTTGCCAGAGATGGTAAACTTCCAAAGCACCTGAAGGCAGTATAAGAAACAATGGATGGGAACTAATCAAGGAGAAAACAAACTAGAACGAAGGAAAATTTTTCTAAAAGAATAATTAATCAGTGGAACAACTTACCTCCAGAAGTTATGAATGCTCCAGCACTGGAGGTTTTAAGAAGAGATTGGACAACCATTTGTCTGAAATGGTGTTGAGTTTCCTGCCTAAACAGAGGGTTGGACTAGAAGACCTCCAAGGTCCCTTCCAACTCTATTATTCTGTTAAACCCATTCCCCTTTGAGATACATCTTCTCTTTTTAGAAAATAGTGTTAAGGACAGAAGGTACAATAAATCCAGAATCTAGGTTTTCAGAGTGGTCAATATTGACCCCCAAGGGTTCATGGGCCTATCTAAGGCCCATGTGTTGTAATTATTATACATATTACTAATTGTTAAGGTATATTATTAAATTATGTTCATATAATAAATGCTTGAGGGTTGACGAACAACCTGCAACTTCTTGAAGAGTTGAAGAGTTTGGGGACTTCTGATCTAGAATGTCCTCATTTTTCCACTGTGCCACTTATTTCTCACCTCCTTGTGCCCTTCAACCCTTCTTCTCTGGAAAACTGACTATGCCTGTTCTAATGTCTATGGAGATTCTCCATCATCCAGGTCATGGTTGTCCTAAAGATGCTTTTTCCAAAAGGCAACTGGGCTTTCTTGGGTTTTTTTTTTTTTCTTTGAAAACATTTAACTTCTCACCCATGATGTTTCATCACTTCTTGGATGAGAAATGAAACATTTTCAAAGAAAAACCAAGGAAGTCCAATTACTTTTTTTGGGGGGGTGGGGTGGGGGGGGAACCACCTTTGGAACATCCCTTTTCCTGGATTCTGCTGGCCACTTTCTGGGTGCAAGACATTGCCATTGAAGTAGACTCTATTGTTCCTCCTGTAAATTCCAAAGAAATGAAGGTCTGTATTCCTAGTGTGCTACCATATCACATATCAACCTTTATGACAGCTTAAGTTAAGTGACCCTGCATGGAATGGGATGTCCCATCTCTGATTTATAACCCAGCTTTAGTTTATGCTGCCATCAACTCCAAAGGCAAAGTTTGGATGTTGACCTGAAACCCTTCAGGTGCCTGATACTGGATTTATTTTTGCACTGAGCAAAGTCCTAACTGCAGCTTATCATAAATACATAATTTGCAATAGCTGCACCACAGGTTTCATCTGTGTTGATGATCATAGTGCATCAGGAAGCCAAGGATATTTCTCCTCCCACCCCTCAGATGCTTTTGTTTACATCTTTATATGATTTTTATGATTTTATCATAATGGATCATCTTGATAATCTTTATTCATTGACATTGCTTCCCTGTGTCTGTCTGCATCGCTTCACGTATTAATTTTCTGCACGCAAGGAAAGTACGGATTGTTCTGCCATCTCTGGGCCCCTCATTCCGTTGTAAAGGATAATTTGATTTGGGCTTCAGATATGAGCATTGCAAACGAGAAACGGAGAATTCCTGTAAACATTTCCCTGCATATTTTTAGGAAATGCAGAAGGGGAGACAGAGAGAATTAAAATAATTCAAGGCTTGATATTCTGCCTATCTCAAACCAATGAGAAAAGTCATAAGATACCAAGAAATCATTAAGGCATCATCCTGTTCTTTGTACTAGCCTAGAGTGACTTTTAATCTGATAATGATTGTCTGATATAAGCACTCAAGTTTTTTTTTTAAAGTGCAGTACACAAATTTGAGGTGGTAACATTTAGTGGTTATCGTTTAGTATAATTAATCTCCTGGGATCTGGAGATTATTCAGCTATTACTTGTCGGAGGTGGCAAGATCAAGAGAGGTTGGGCTGATTGCATACATGTTTTCTGCAGCACAAAGTTGGCTATGGTTGAAGAAGAGAAGTCATTGGACTTCATACTCTACTATGCCAGGAATAAATTTCCCTGTTGAACAGCAGAATACCTGCAAAGAGCCATCAACAAAAGACAAACAAGAGGGACACTATTGAGGTTGAATCAACTGGTGCACTGTAGCAATTGGGTTTGTAGGAAGTGCTTCTTTTCTCTTCTTGACGTGGTGCCTGTTCAGTGGAGAGCATCGCTTATTGCAGAGATTTCAGTTTCTCATTTTGGGGATGATGGTGGAGGTGGGGATGAGGACAATATAGCCTTTGGAGGAATAAAATGTGGCTTATGTAAGCTTGCGAGCAATGCCTAATTGAAGGAAGGCATTGAGGCACCAAGAGAAAAATCAAAAGGATGAGATGATGATGATAAGGAGGAGGAGGGGAAGGGGAAGAGGAGGAGCAGGTGGAGGAGAAGGAGGAGGAAGAGAAGGAGAAGAAGGAGAAGGAGAAGGAGAGGAGGAGGAGGACATGGAGAAGAGGAGGAAGAAGAAGTGGAGGAGGAGGAGGAGAGGAAGAATGAGGAGGAGGAGGAGAGGAGGAGGAGGAGGTGAAGAAGAAGAAGGAGAAGGAGAAGGAGGAGGAGAGGAGGAGGAGGACGTGGAGAAGAGGAGGAAGAAGAAGTGGTGGAGGAGGAGGAGGAGGAGAAGAAGAAGAAAACAACTTTGCTTGGAACTTTCAATGTTGCACTGCACTAAGCATTGGCTTAGCAGGTGACATAACCCCAGACCTTGTGGCTTATGAACCATGTTTTATAGCAAGTCTTCAAACTTGGCAAATTTAAGACTTGTGGACTTCAGCTCCCAGAATTCCTGAGCTAACATGACTGGAGGAGGGATTCTGGGAGTTGAAGTCCACAAGTCTGAAAGCTGTCAAGTTTGAAGACCCCTGTTTTACAGCTTAGCCTGCGTGTAACCAAGCCAGCTGCAGCACAAACCAGTAAAGCCAATCAACCCAACTGCTCTTTAACACACAGGAAAAGCTGTCCAGAGGACATTACATCCCCATAAAGTCCAAGAGGTATTTAAGTCCATTTTCAGCAAAAGGCCATTTACTGCTTTCACAGGAGGCGAGACTAAATACCACTTAACAGAAGAAAACCAACCCCCCCCCCCCAAAAAAAAAAAAAAAAAAAAAAGCTTGCAAATAAAAAGACCAGCTATTTTACTCCACAATTTTGTCTCTGGAAGTTTTTCAAGGCACCAACGCTGTACTGTCATTTGTAACATTGCCTTCAAAGTTATCTATCATCACAAGGCATCTCTGTGACACTGGAACAAACAGGGTTTGGATTGTAACCAGAGAGTCCTTTTTTTCATTATATCTCGCAAACAAAAGCCTTCACATCATGTCTGGAGGAAAACAAGCTTCCTTTTGCCTTCCCCATTAATAATGGCAGGGAGACAACTTTCTTTTCATCTGCCAATAGCTAACAGAGGCACAGCCTAAGACAGGGGTTTTTTTTCTCTTTCTCTCTATTTTTAAATTGTGACTTTGAAAGCAAACGGGTGTTTAACTGTGAAGAAGACTGACTTAACTTAGGACTCTCCCTTTCAAGTTTATTTTGAGGATAAAGGGCCACAAGAAACTGGAAGAATCAGCCCTTGGAGGGATCCAACCCAAATGAGCTCCTGGGCAGAAAACTAGCATGAGACTTCCTGATCATAAGTCTCCCTTCCTCCTTCAGTTCTTTTAAAATAGCATTCATTGTGATACCTGGAGATTCAGCATCTGCTACGATGACGCAAGTGTATATTTCATCTCTGGCAATGCATAGCTATAAATCCAGCATGTTTTCTTTTTCTTTAGTCCAGTTGGGACTCGAGCAGGACAGAAAACCAAGGAGATTTACTTACCCTTCTTGTAAATGACTAGGACTTGCTGGGTTCCCATGGTTGGGTCTTAAATTTTGCAAATAAATGGACCCAGATTGAAATTTTTAAGACCAAATCTCCCCACAGAGCATAGGAAAAGGTCAGCCAGAAGATGGTTGATCAAAAATAACCGATCTAGAGAGAGAGAGGGACAGGAAAGTTCAAGGGGTGAAATAGATGGCCGGTTCTATATCAGCAGAATTCATTGTAATATTTAAATGAGAAGAGGTGGGCAATCTGTTTGTGCCTATGTCTGCCTCCCCTAGAAACCGCCCACTTATTAGTTCGAGCTGATCCAATCCTGGAAGGCAGCAGAAATGGAGGTGGAGGAATCACAGCTTTTAAAAGAGACTCATGGCTTCTGATGTCATTAGGAATGAATAAGAGTGCACCAACAGTGGGTAAAAAGGAAGGAAGGAAGGAAGGAAGGAAGGAAGGAAGGAAGGAAGGAAG
>BLBF01000068.1:6627394-6656346 GCA_015471245.1 Laticauda colubrina
AAGGAAGGAAGGAAGGAAGGAAGGAAGGAAGGAAGGAAGGAAGGAAGAAAGTAGGGTGGGTGGGAGGGAGGGAGGGAGGAAGGGAGAGAGGGAGAGAGGGAGGGAGGAAGGAAGGAAGATAGCAGAAGCACTTAGACTTATATACCACTTTACAGCCCTCCCTAAGTGGTTTTACAGAGTCAGTTTCTTGCCCCCAACAATCTGGTTCCTCATTTTACCCACCTTGGAAGGATGGAAGGCTGAGTCAACCTTGAGCCGGTCAGGATTGAACTGCTGGCAGTTGGCAAAATTAGCCTGCAGTATTGCATTCTAACCACTGTGCATGATGGATAGATGGATGGATGGATGGATGGAAGGATGGAAGGAAGGAAGGACAACAGCAATAACACTTATACCTCTTCACGGTGCTTTTACAGCCCTCTCTAAGGAGTTTACAGCCTCTTGCCCCCAACAATCTGGGTCTTCATTTTACCCACCTCGGAAGGATGGAAGGCGGAGTCAACCTTGAAGTCGAAGACTACCTGTACACTTCTTTTGCTGGCTTTTGCAGGAGTTGTGACACCAGCAAAATCGTGTTAAGAAAAAGGATTTCTGGACCAGGTGTTTTTTGTTTGTTTGTTTTGTTCTCTTGAATATATTTGACCAGATCAAGACTGATACTAATGGATGTTTTAAGAGATGCTTCAGGGCTGGGGGCAGAATCTGTTTTAGCAAATTGTTCAGAGGACCAGAGCAGACTTATCACAACATCTCTGTGGAACTTTAACAGAAATATAATTCCCTGCTAGCAAGGGAGAATGTGGCTTGCATAACAAGGAGTTCTTAAGTCTGAAATTTTAGTTTAATCTTACAGAAATGTCTGCCTTGTATGCTCCTCTGATGGTGTGCTAGAAAGCAGGAGGAATATTCTTGTCCTCCTTGAAATGCCACATTGCCAGCTTGCAATTGTTGAAATTGTTGCCTGGAATGCCAGAAGCATCTTTCCCCCAGAATGAATGAAGTAATTGCAAGCATTTCATCTATTCCAATTTTTCCCTGGCATTTATTTTTGTGTGCGATGGTTGGTCATCCTGGGAGCTCACAATAAGCTTCAACAGCCAATTAATGAATGAATATTGTTGTTCCCCCTTAAAGCAGGGGTCAGCAACCTGCGGCTCTGGAGCCACTTGTGGCTCTTTCATCCCTCTGCTGTGGCTCCCTGTTGTTGGTCTGCTCCCCAATTGATAGGCCCTTCAGTTAGGACAGGTAGAGGAAAAAGGATGCTGCGCTAGGAGGAGACTCTATGGTGGAAGAAAGGGACTTCCGGTTGGCTCCACAATTGTGAAGGCTTTTGGTTAGGACAGGTAGAGGAAAAAAGGACACCACACTAGGAGGAGACTCTATGGTAGGGGAACTGCCATAGAGTCTAGTCGGCTCCAGAATAGAACAGGTGGGCTTTTGGTGAGGACCTTTGTGTCTCTTTGAGTGTTTATGGCTGCTGACCCCTGCCTTAAAGCAACAGGATGCAAATTTGAACATGGAAAATACGGTTTCCATTTCCCTTTCGGGATCATTCAGCAGCCAAGTTCTGTCATCTTCACGCGTTGCCTAAATATAACTTGCTTGATAAGGTGGTAGAAGGCAAAACATTTTTTTTGCAATTGAGTTCTTCCACTTCCACTCACTGGAAGCCTCCATTCCTGCCCGTTCCATGCCAAAAACTGGTGCTTCAATAGATAAAAATCCCACTTGTGAACAGTTTGTGCTTCTAAATAAGTCTTGAAACATTCAGCCCTCTGACAGGATCTGAAAAGGATGGGACCTTGCTTTTCTTGGGCTAGAAGCCACGAAGCCAAGGTAGCAATTTCAATGATGGTTAATCCAAGAAAGCAAGACCACCGAAAGTTTGCAGGTCATTTCTCATGACAGGTCAAAACTCTGAGCAGGGCAGGCAAGGCAAACGATGATGTCCAAGTGACCATCATTTGGTAAAAAAGTAGACAGTGAAAACTATCAACAGTCCTTGGTATTTGATGTGGGGTATTTCCCAGTTGCTATTTTAATCAGCAGAATGCTGTAGATTAGGTTACACATGTCGATCTGTCAGAGGGCTGAATGTTTCAAGACTTATTTAGAAGCACAAACTGTTCACAAGTGGGATTTTTATTTGCTGAAGCACTAGTTTTTGGCATTCTTTCTTTGGGATAAATGGCTTATTTTTAGGGTATCAATTTAATAAATACATAAAGAAAAATGAAGACCAAGAACTTTTATTGCTTGCTTGGCTTTTTGGTATTTCAAGGCCAGCCTTACTGTCAGGAAGGGCAAAATAACCTCCTCAGACATTTCCTCTTAAGGGATCATCATGAATTCACAAAACCTCTTTTTTTTTTGGTCTCAGATATAATTTGATGGACAGCAAGATCATTGATTTGATAACTGGTGAACTCAACACTTTCTGACACCCTTGCAGGTTTTTCTTTCATGCTTGTGGCTTTTGAACGTTGGGGTCGATTTTATTTTTGTGAAGTGCACCATTAAGTGCACCAGCAGCATGATGGTGCAGTGGTTAAAGTGCAGTACTGCAGGCTTCTTCTGCTGAGTGCCGGCTGCCTGCAATTTGGCAGTTCGAATCTCACCAGGCTCAAGGTTGGCTCAGCCTTCCATCCTTTCGAGGTAAGTAAAATGAGGACCCAGATTGTTGGGGGCAAGAGGCTGACTCTGAAAAACCACTTAGGGAGGACTGTAAAAGAACTGTGAAGCAGTATATAAACCTAAGTGCTATTGCTATCTTCCTTCCTCCCTCCCTCCCTCTCTCCCTTCCTTCCTTTCTCCCTCCCCCCTCCTTTCCTTTTCCTTCCTTCCTTCCTTCCTTCCTTCCTTCCTTCCTTCCTTCCTTCCTTCCTTCCTTCCTAGTGCTTACAATGCAGCACTGAAGGCAAACTGCCCATTGCCAACAGTTTGATCTTCACGTGGCTGAAGGTTTACTCAGCCTTCTATCCTTCTGAGGTGGGTAAGAGGAGGATCCAGATTTTGGGGGGCAAATATATTGATTCTGCAAACCCCTTGGAGAGGGCTGCAAAGCACTGTGAAATGGTATAGAAGTCTAAGTGCTATTGCTATTGCTATTGCTATTATTGGACATCCGGTTGGCACGATAAATTATATCCACATTTTATTCCTTTTTGGTTCCTGCCGTAGAGCTCATTTCCTGTGCTGCTTCCTGCTGTGTATTTCCTTTTGTACTCAACCTTTTTTTTTTTTCCTTTGGGAAACTGGCTTTTCTTCCAATTGTGTGACATCAGCCGAGTGAGCTTGAAAGCTAGTGATGAATCAGTGGAGTCTGAAATTTGAACCCGCCAACCCCAGCATCTGTCTTGGACCACAGTTGCTCTCGTCTGGGGAAAGGCTGGTCCAAAGACAGTGGCAGCAGCCATCGCAAGAGAGACGCCAACATCTGTTTTGACATCCGAGATTTTCTGCTGCCCTGCAGATGTTCTTCAGCAACATCCCTCCTTGTCGCCACAAAGCACATTTGAGAAGGATGATTTCCCAGCTCATTTGAAATTTGCCAAGTTGGGGGAAGGGAGAAAACAGAGTGAGGAGCCGAGATAGGAAATGTTCCCAAATCCGTCATGATCAGAAAACAGAGAGCCTGACTCAGTGGAAGCCACAATTAGCCATTTACAAGGAAATTATTCCACTGTCTCTTCTGTTAAAAAGTCCTGTCTTGGCCATGGTGACTCACCCTGAAGCTTCACAAGAGATGACGGTTATGACTAAATCCATTTTATTGATGAATGTGTCACTGTTTCTCTCTCTCTATCAGGACATGTGCGCGATTTTCTCAAGATTCACAAGGCAGCCGACATGGCTATTCAATATGCGGTATAATCATAGGCTGATCGCACAGAGGAATACAATTATCTTGGAATAGACAGCTAGTGGCTATCGCGGATACTCTCTTGCACATTTTCCTACATCTATGAGGCTGAAAAAAAGAAAGATAAGAAAGGTATATAGCCATGATTACGAACCTATGGCACACATGCCACAAGTGGCACACAGAGCCATTCGGGCTGGCACCTGAGCCACAGGCAAACCTACCTCACTGTGCATGTACATGCTTCACAGCTGATTTTTTTTTTCCTGGCTGGTTTGAAGCCTTTTTGGCCTCCCAGAGGCTTAGAAAAAGCCTCTGCAAGGCTTTTCAGGATAAATTATAGGCCCATTTCGTCACTTCCTGTCATACTGGAAGTGACAAAACGGGCCTATAATTTTCCCTGAAAGGCCTTGCAGAGGCTTTTTCCAAGCGTCTGGGAGGCTGAAAAAGGCCTCAAACCAGCCGAAAAATCAGCTGTGAGGCGCAGTGCAGGTAAGGAGGTGGTGGTGATGGGGATTGTGCATGTATGTGCAGGGGGTGTGGGGTGTGTGCATTGCATTCTGGGTGCTGGCATGCAAGTACGGGTTGCAATTTTTGGCACAGGAGCCCAAAAAGGTTAGCTACCACTGGTATATAGAATATCTGGCTCAGTAGCATTAAACAGATCTGCCATCCGAAGGAGAGTAAAGAATTATGATGGCGCAGTGGTTATAGTGCAGTACCACAGGCTACTTTGCTGACTGCTGGCTGCCAGCAATTTGGCAGTTCAAATCTCACCAGGCTCAAGATTGACTTAGCCTTCCGTCCTTCCGAGGTCAGTAAAATGAGGACCCGGATTGTTGGAGGCCATAGGCTGACTCTGTAAACTGCTTAGAGAAGGTTGTAAGGCACTGTGAAGCAGTATATAAGACTAAGTGCTATTGCTATTCATGGAACCAAGCTATAGCCCTCATGAGCTATGAATGGCTATTCTCTGAGAGAAAACTAGTAGACTACTGTGAGAGAAAAATCTGATGTGGGGAAGATCCTTTATCCAAGTCATAAAGAATCCTTGGTCCTCTCCAGCAGCCAACATGCAGATGTGCAGGGATTAACACCAGACAAACAATCAAGAAGAAACTCCTACCCCCAACAAAACTACAGGGCAAGCTGCTGTATATCAACAGGGAGCAAACCCCACACTCACCAGCATCAATGAGATTGTGTAGCTTAATAAAAAAACATCTGCAAGCAAACAACCAAGTTCAGGAAACAGCAAGAACTCCACAGTTCAGCCCTGAGCTACAGACATTCTCTTCTGATGGGAGCGCCAAGATAGTTTTGGCAAAGTTAATTTCCATACGGCGATGCAGGGGGAAGAAATCTAGTGTAGAATGGACGTTTAAAATTTCAGCTGTTAAGAATCAGAACAAAAATTTCCAAGTCACACTGAAACTATATGGCATGTGGGACTTCGGTTCACAACTTGGATTGTTTCCTTCCATTCATGTTCCCTAGCAAGTATTTTTTTTAATGCAAAGTGATTTGGGAGGAGAAATAGCATAACGTCCTCCATGAATCCATTTTTTTTTTAGAGCCATTAATTTGGTGGCCAGTGCATCATTTGCTGACAAGTATTGTCACCACTTAATTCTGCATTGTAAGCTGCCCAGGGTCACCTGCATGAGTTGGGAGGTTATATGAATTTGTTGAACAAATGCAAATAAATTTTATTGAGAAGTCCTTTTTCCATCATCCTACCTTTACTTTCCTATGTTAAGCATCTTTTTATGGAATTCATCCTGTCCCTCCAGAAATTCTCATCAAGTTGTGGGCCACCAACAACTGAAGAGCACCAAATTCTTGATTTGTAAGCCTATTCCTAGCACAGGTAACAATTTTTGAAATTGCTGCAATATAATATAACTATGATGGCAACCACCCCATTAATTTTAGAGTGGCAACAGCCTATGGAATGAATCCCAGAGGGAAAAAAAAAGAAAAATCATAGAGACTAGATGGGTGGGATAAAATGAAGGTCCATTAGTATCCCAGCCAGATAAAGACTACAGAGATAAGTCAACCTGTCTGAGCCCTTTTTAAAATATTGAGCATCAAAGCAGGTATTCCTGGAATGGAGTGCTTGGAAGAAAGCTATTCTTTTCTGATAAGTCAGGAAAGGTCATCTTGATTTTTACAGCAGTAAGTGGGCTGATGGGTTGTTGAAAAGAAGCATCCAGTGTGTTGTCACGTTAAGCCGATGATGGGTAAACAAGGATGAAAGGAGAACAAAAAGGGTGGAGATTGGAAGGATCTGTTGCCTCCCAGCAAAGTTTGTTAAGATCTAGGGGATGTGCGTGCATTTTCAAAGCCCGAAATGCCAGGGTAATATCAATTCACTTCCATTGTGTCGTGGTTTTTGTTTTTGTTTTGTAAAACTCAACTACTTAAAGGGGAAGAAATCTGAGCAAAACAACACAGGGCCCTGGAAGGCTCTGGGATATGGAATATCTTCAGGAGGGGCTCAAAGTCTGTAAGATGACAACCACAGAATTGCAATAGAACCCCCTCCCCTTTTGAAGGACCCCAACTGGAAGTCTTTTCAAGAAAGATGGCCTTTCTACAGTATTTGGACGTGGCAAAACTGGGATGGCCCACCCAGAACATTCTGCAGACACCTAGGTCAGTGTTTGCTCCTGGACATTATTGCATATCAAAAATAGGTCATAATTCCTCAAATGACAAATTGTCGTTCTGCATGCCTTGGGAACTAAAAGAGAGAGGGAACCCCAGAATTCCACACTCTTGGTCCTGGAATGGTGTGCCAATATAAGCAGTTTGGTCTAAGTGGTTAAAGCACCAGGCTAGAAAGTGGGAAATTGTGAGTTCTAGTCTCATCTTGGGCATGAAATCCAGCTGGGTGACTTTGGGCCAGTCACTCACTCTCAGCCCAACCCACCTCACAAGGTTGTTGTTGTGGGGAAACTAGGAGGAGGAAGGAATATTAGATATGTCCACCGCCTTGGGTTACTCATAAAAATAATAAAGGTGAGATTAAAAAGAACGTCTTAAATAATCCTAAAGCTTCCTGTCCTGCAATGGGTGTCTTCTGAAACCTTCTCACCCCAAAGCTTTGGATTACACTTCCCATCATCCCCAGGCTGCCATGTTAGATATAATGAGAGCTGGGATCCCACACACCCATCACAAACAGCCACGTGGGGCTGTCAGAATTTTTGAAAGTAACTTTTAACGCACGGATATTTTTTTCTTCCTGACACTCTTCCACAAACCTCAGCGATGCAAAAAAGAAAAAGAAAAAAGCAATCAGGATAACAATAATAAAACACATACATGTTTCTTCTTGTTCCCTTTTATAGTTTTAATTGTCCGGGTGGGGCGTATTTTTTCCAATGGACTCTTGTGTAAATGGCTTGATGTGTCATGTTTTGTATTGTTTTTAAGAGGGGGGAGAGACAAATAGGAGAAAAGAAAGGAAGGAAGGAAGGAATGCAATGCAAGCGGGCTTTTTTTTCACAGGGTTGTGTGACCTTTTATGCACATAGAACACCTTCATGTGTTGTTATACATTATCGGGGATAAAAGGACCCAAACATACCCTGGAATTTTATCGTTGGAAACCATCGATTGTTAGCAAAGTGTAGCCTCAGGAGAAGCAACTCTGGAGGGGAGAGTGAGTGGGAAGTGAAATGAAAAATCGAATTGATGGAGGGGGGAAGAGGGGGAGTTAATTGATCAAAGAGGAAAGTTTGCAACTGGTTGTAAGTGGTATGGCTGTTTTGGCTCTGCTTTTGCCAGCTTGGAAGGTTTTCTATTGGCCTGTCATGGCTTGGCTACCTTCTCTAATCTTGCTCAGCTGAGCTGGGATTGAATCATCTGACACCCAGCCTATGCAAATAGTGTTAAATTGCGCCATTGAGTTGTGACAGGGCGAACCAATTTTATTTCTGCACGAGGTCAGCTTCCCGAAAGGTCACAGTGCTACCACAGGGTGAACAGCAGTTATTGATTTGCTCCCAAGTCTTTGCAAGAAGCAAATTCCAAGCCCAAAGGGGCAGCTCCATTAACAATTGACCAACTCAATATCGGATTTCAAGAGAGTTTGCAGTGTTAAATTGTTTTTCCAGTCATAAACCTTCGCTGCAGGTGCTCATGCTTTAAGCTGTAAAAAATAAAAACCACATCGGGATGAAACTTGGCAAACTCTGCCCATGTTTTTTTGAAAATTTAAAGAAGGAAAGGTTAATTATTTTCAGACATGGAAAAGCTGACTTGACCCTTGTCTGACCACAAGAAAGGACTTTGTTTAGCACAACAGATTGCTCTTAATAGCGTACAGTGCTTTGTAAAATGACTAAACACTGTGAGATTGTGTTGCTCCGTGTGTGTGTTTTTAAGCAGGAGATGAGTACAGAAATTAAGGCCTTAAACTTTGAAAATAAAGAGATATTGTGAGATAAAGTGGGGAGCGAGGGGAGAAACTCTCAGACAGCAGCAGGGGAAAAACAAGATCAGAACAAAATACCTAAATAAATAATAATGCAGAGAGATTCAGTGCACCCACCATACATCAATGAAGGATACGCAATTGCTAAAAATATACAAATCCTTTAAAAAGGTGCAGTACAGGTTAATTAAAAGAGAAATAACCCTATGTATCTAATTTCCTGCAGTGATTTCTATTGTGTTATTGCAAGAAAGGAAGGAAGAAAGACAGAGAAAGAAAGAAAGAGAAAGAGAGAGAGAAAGTAAGAAAGAAAAACAAAAAAGGAAAATACATATAAACACATAGAAGAGTCCAGAAAAAAGAAAAAGATTTTAAAAATCCATCTGGAAATTGGTTGTTTCAAATCTGGGAAAGACACCATTTCTTCTGGGGAAGACTCAGCATTTTGGATAATCTAGGGAATTTTGTCATCTTCATTAGTTTCCCCAATCCGGAGTTCTCCCAGTGGAACATTTGTAACTCTACACATAAGAA
Source organism: Laticauda colubrina (assembly GCA_015471245.1). Taxonomy (NCBI): domain Eukaryota; kingdom Metazoa; phylum Chordata; class Lepidosauria; order Squamata; family Elapidae; genus Laticauda; species Laticauda colubrina. The sequence goes on from BLBF01000068.1 coordinate 6,636,238, forward strand.
GCATACTGGTGAGGTTTAGCTGTCCCAGTTAGTAGCTGGCGAGGAAGAGCTGTTCCCTGGACATTGGTCCCCCTGGCTGGAAAGGATGCACAATGCAGATGGCATCTGACTGGGCAAGGCTGGAGTGTCCAAAATATGGACATGACTGGCAAGCTTCACACATAGAAGAAGCCCTCAACACACGCATACATAGCAACTTTATTTGGAGTAATATTTAACTCAGCTGACGGCAGAGAGAAAGTCCATATTGACTTTGGATGTTTGGCTAACAGCTGCTTAGCAACCAGCAGTGCCCAGGTGCAGAATCTATCAGGGGCCGAGAAACATTCAAGGATCTGGTGACGGGTTCTTCAGAAAACAGATGCTTCCTCAGAAACAAAGAAACAAAACAACAACCAAGCAAGCAAGGGACACTCCTTTCTCTACCAGAGACCCTTGGGTCATGTCCAAGGGTAGGCAGTTTGGATGTCAAATCCACCAACCCCCCCAAAAAATTTGCCTTTTGGTACATTCCAGTGGTGGGATTAAAAAACTTTTACTACTGGCTCTGTGGACGTGGCTTGGTGGGCTTGGCAGGGAAAGGATACTGCAAAACCTCCATTCCCTCCCCATCCCCCTAACCTGCTTTCCAGCTCCGTTCTCCTCTGCAGGGCAACCAAAGAAGATCCAGCCGATCAGCTGGGACTCAATGGGAGGCGGAGAATAGATGAGGGCGGGGCCAGTCAGAGGTGGGATTTGCCGGTTCCCCAAACTACTCAAAATTTTTGCTACTGGTTCTCCAGAACTGGTCAGACCTTGCTGAAGATCACCTCTGGCACAATACCGTTGTTGTGCTTCGCATAATGTGCCAAACCCAGAAGGGTTTTGCTTTTTGATACACTCCCATTGTGAGACAGGACAGCCGTTTGTCTGAAATGGTATAGGGCCATGATGGCGAACCTATGGCATGCATGCTGGAAGTGGCACACAGAGACATCTCTCCAGGCATACCAGCAACATTGCCCATTGTTCTCCCGGTTTCCAGCCTGCGCATGTGCACCAGCTAGCTGGTCTTTCTGAACCCATGCACGCCAGAAACCAGAAGACTAGCTGGCACATTGGGGAGCTGCTCTTCTGGTTTCCAGCACTCCCACACACACGCACGCTCCCGTTTTGGCACTTGGTGCCAAAAAGGTTTGCCAACATTAGTATAGGACTGTGATGGCACACATGCCACAGGTGGCATGCAGAGCCATTTGTGCGGGCACGCGAGCCCCAGGCAAACGTACCTGCACTGCGCATGCGTGCACCTCCCAGCCGATTTTCAGCCTGTTTGAGGCCTTTTTTGGCCTCCCAGAGGCTCAAGGGAAGCCTCTGTAGCCTTTGTAGGCTGAAAAAAAGGCCCATTTCATCACTTCCTGAATTTCCAGAAATACCAGAAGTGTCGAAATGGGCCCATTTTTCGGCTTCCAAAGGCTGCAGAGGCTTCCCTTGAGCATCTGGCAGGCCAAAAAAGGCTTCAAACAAGCTGAAAATGAGCTAGGAGGCACAGTGCAGGTAAGGGGGGGGGCGTGCATGCGCAGGGGACATGGGGGGGCACGCACATTGTCTTCTAGGTGCTGGCATGCAAGCACATGGACGTGACATAATTTTTGGCACAGGAGCCCCAAAAGGTTAGCCACCACTGGTATAGGGTCTCCTATTAGAGTAGGAGGTTGGACTAAAAGACCTGCAATCTCCCTTCCAACTCTGATGTTCTATGCTCTTATGTTCTAAATTTGAAGCCCAACCTGCAGGATGCCAGATCAGTAAAGCCTGAACCTTAAATTCATCCCTACAACTTTCAAACAACTCACTGAGATCCAGTTTGCTTAACTACGGTTTGTGCATTGAGCCCAACTAACTTGGATTTGCAAAACACAAAGTTATAAATCATGGTTGACCTTTCAAAGGTTGGAAGAACCTGGTAAGACAAACTGAAATAGATCGTATTGTCTTCACACATCACACTGACCCACGACACAGTTGGTTTGATTTTGTCTCGAACTCGGTCCAACCGTGGTTTAGCCAACCATGGTTTAGCATATTCTCTGAACCCTCTGCAATGCGATTTGGTATAAAGCAAATTCTTCTTGGCAAATACTGCCTGGATGGCAACTGATTCTGAGAACTTAAATCTGGCATCAGAGAACCTGCATAGGTGATGAGTTTTGGGTGAAATTGGACCAGAGCTTGACCTGGCCTTCCCTTTGCTCCATTCCCCACATGGTTCAGTGCCAACAATTCCTGGCTGAATATAGCAAGCTATTCCAAAGCAATTATAATTCCCACTCAAGTTGCAAAGACAGGTAAGGTTACCTTACCTGACCTGCCAACACCTTTTAACGTATCTTCACACTTTGACTGCAGAGCCAGCACTGCAGATGAGCTGTCTCCCTGTGGCCTTTCAGCACCTTCTTCTACCAGAAGATTCTGGCTGCTGCAGCTGGGAAGCAGGCAGAGATCCAATAGAAGCCACATTCCACGTTTCCTATGCCAGGAGGACAATGGCCGTGTTTGAACTTTGGCTGGATGGGTAGCTATTCAAACATCTGCCTTGCAGTTGGAGCTCGCTCCGTGTTCAGAGCAAGATTTTGAAGCTTCTCCTTCCCCTAAATTTGATCATGCAATGTAGGACCATCCATGGGATGCGGTGGGAGTGAAACCAAGACAAGAAGACAGCCACTGCTGGAAACTTTGTGTTCTGCATGTAAAAGAGCCACAGTGGCACAGTGGTTAGAGTGCAGTACTGCAGGCTGCTTCTGCTGACTGCTGACTGCCTGCAATTTGGCAGTTCAAATCTCACCAGGTTCAAGGTTTACTCAGCCTTCCATCCTTCTGAGGTGGGTAAAATGAGGATCCAGATTGTTGGGGGCAAGAGGCTGACTCTGTAAAACCACTTAAAGAGGGCTGTAAAGCACTCTGAAGCGGCATATAAGTCTAAATGCTGTTGCTATTGCAAAAAAAGGTAAGGTTTCAACCACATCATGATGGCTGCCATCTTGACTGTTTCCACATAAATCCACACAAGTGGTCTTCTATATACAGCTTGGTAGGAGGCATGTTTTTATGGGCTATTCAACCAGCTGTTGGAAAGTCATTTAAGTGGCATGTAATAGGGTCATAATAACCCCTAATCCTGGCAATCCTATTAATTCAGGCCTCCCATCTAAGGAGGGAAAGAAGGCTCAGATGGACACATTCAGAGGTGCTATTCAGTAGGTTCTGACCAGTTCTGGAGAACTGGTAGCAGAAATTTTGAGTAGTTCGGAGAAGTGGCAAATCCAACCTCTGACTGGCCCCGCCCCCATCTATTCTCCACCTCCTATTGAGTCCCAGCTGATTGGCTGGGTCTTCTTTGGTTGCCCTACACAGGAGAACAGAGCTGGAAAGCAGGTTAGTGGGGTGGGGAGGGAATGAGGATTTTGCAGTATCCTCCCCCTGCCATGCCCACCAAGCCACACCCACAGAACCAGTAATAAAAAAAATTGAATCCCAACACTGGTAGGAGGCATGTTTTATGGGCTGTTGGAAAGTCATTTAAGTGACATGCTAACAGGGGCATAATCACCCACAATCCTGGCAGTTCTATTAATTCATGCCATCTAAGGAGGGAAAGAAGGTTCAGATGGATGTATTGCCCTGAAAGTATAAGATATGAAGGTTGAGTTTACCCTTAGAAGGAAGCCAGGGTTTGATCCTGGTTGGGTTCACCTAAGGTGCCGAGTCATAAATCACAACTTTCAAGCCAGAGTGGCATCACACTACCTCCACAAAGCCGAATAGCATGGGGGGAAGATGTGACTCCAGTTACAAGATGTGACTCCAGTTACAAGTCATCTTCAAGACGCACAGTCCTTTCGTCACTGGTGTCTTTCGGTGTGGCCTGCATCCTCCAGCTCTGTAGAAAGCTTGGCTGAGCCTCGGAGAAGCAGCTCCCATTCCAGCTTGCGCCAGCCAGCCCTGTGTAGCAACTTGCAAACTCAGCTCAACTGACAAATCTCGGTAGGTGATGCTTGCCGGGGAGCTGAGCAGAATACAGAATCGAGGCATTGCAGTTCTTGATTCTCTGCATGGCAAAATGAGGCCCTGGAAATAGCACAAAAGAATTCCTTCTTCCTCTATAAGAAATAAACCAAGGATGACCTGTTTTGTTTTTCATCTGGTGTATTAAAACTAATAGGACAATTGATTGGAGGAAAGGCGATAATTCACTGACAAGAACTTGCAACAAGCTTTGTGATAAGTATTTACAATGTCTTCCCCCCACCCTCCTTCAAAGATGCTATCGCAGTCAGGATTTCAACAAACTCATTCCACCATGGATTGCATTTTGCTCTGCCTTTCACCTAGATTTCTACTTTCCCTTTCGGGCTCCTTTCTCCATAACTTCCTTGAAGTGAGGAAATTAAGGGATCGATCCTTGCCTACTTGCAAAACAAGTTTCATCTCCTGCTGCACTTTGTTCTCTTTTCATCCCAACAACTGTGGCCAGCGATAATTTGAATTCCCAGGCAGGCACTGATATTCTGCCTCGAGTTGAATCTGAATGGCTTTCCTAGGATAGAAGCCTTGGCAACTCTACATTGCAAAAACGTCCTTGATCCCATCCTAAAAAGATCCTTCCTTGGCCAGTCCACATGGAACAGATTTCTCTTAACTCAGTGGTTTCTTGCTTTATTGGACTCTAACGCCTAATCATTCTAGCCAGTGTTTTTAAGGGATATTACAAACATTTATCTATTTAAAAAGCTGGAGGCTAAGACTTTGAGGCACAACTCCACCTACATGGAGGAAAGAGAACATGATGGCCTCGGAAAACCAAACATCAAATGAAGGTCTTAAGATCTTTAATATCCCTTGGAACAATGCTAAAGAATGCTGCAGATGATTGAAACCACTTTCCTGTACAATGTGCTCTGCAGAAGACATGATATCAGATAACAGATAATAAGAGTTCGAAGGGACCTTGTAGGTTATCTAGTCCAACTCCCTGCCCAAGCAGGAGACCCTACACCATTTCTGAAAAATGGCAGTCCAACCTCTTCTTGAAAGTCTCAAGTGATGGCGCTCCCACAACTTCCGAGGGCAACTTCTGTTCCATTTGTTGATTGTTCTCACTGTCAGAAAGTTTATCCTTATTTCCAGGTTGAATCTCTCCTTGTTCAGTTTCCATCCATTATTCCTTGTCTGGCCTACAGGCACTTTGGAGAATAACTTGACCCCCTCCTCCCTGTGGCAGCCCCTCAAATATTGAAAGGCTGCTATCATGTCTCTCCTGGTCCTTCTCTTCATTAGACGAACCATGCCCAGTTCCTGCAACCATTCATCATGTGTTTAAGCTTCCAGTCCCCTCATCATCCTGGTTGTTCTTCTCTGCACTTTTTCTAGAGTCTCAACATCTTTTTTCATACTGTGGTGATCAAAACTGGATGCAGGACTCTAGGTTTGGTCTTACTAAAGGCCTGGTCCCACTGGCCAATGGACACAAAATGAATGCATAAAGGACACAGCGGATGAGCAAAATTTCAGGGGTGGCTCCATCCGTTGTTATCCGCTCCAAAAAGTGGTGAAAATTTGCATAAACAGAGCGGAAAAGAATGGAAAAGAACGGACGTGGGTAGTATGTAGCGGGGATGTTAAACGGATGTTCATAGGAAGCCTAGCGAATGACAGTGGATGGAAGCAGATGACACATCCGAAGGGGTTCCGGGGGAGAATTTTGAAGCGGACGCATAGCGGATGAAGCGGATGCATCACGGATGCCTATAGGAAACAAAGGGGATGTTGCGCGGATGTATATCGGATGCAAAGCGTTCACTGCGCATGCAGGGAGTATGAATTGTGTCAGCTCCGCGGATATAAAAGGATGCAGCACGCATGCAGTCAGCATACAGGGGAAAGACGTGCTGCCACATACATCTTGCAGGAACACCACGGTTTGTCAGTCAGGCAAGAAGAAGAAGCCTGTGCCTACTTGTTCCAGCCCTGGCAAGAAGGCCAGAACCAGCATCCCACCCCCGGGCACTGACTCTGAAGCTGCTGCTGCTGCTGCTGCTGCTGCTGCTGTGGTGGACCAGCCCCAAGGCCCTCAAAGCCCTGCTGCTGAAGGCCCTGCTGCTGAAGGCCCTGCTGCTCAAGCCCCTGAAGGCCCTGCTGCTCAAGCCCCTGAAGGCCCTGCTGAAGCCGCTGCCAGAGGGAGGAAGAGGCAAGGGAAGGAGAAGGGAGAGAGGAAACAATACACCGTTTCCCAGGAGCATGAGGATGAGGTGCTGGAATGGCTGAGGGAGAACGAGTACCTCTGGAGAAAGGGCCACAGACTGTATTGGGACACCAAGAAGAAGCAGGCAGCTTGGAGAGACAAGGCAGAGAGCCTGGGGTACACTGCAGAAGTACTCCTTGGATGGTGGAAGCATATGCACACCTGGTATGGCAAGCTACATCTCAAGAAATCCGGGCAGGCCGCTGTCAAGCTCACTGACCAGGAGATGTACGTCATGGCCAAGTGCAGTTTCCTAGAGGGTGAGATCCGCCACTGAGGAGTAGCCCCTCTGACACCCCTCTCCCTCAGACAGCCCACAGACCGCCAGTCCTCTTCCAGCCAGGAGCCAGCTACCCTGTCCAGGCAGGTGTCCTCAGAGGGCCCCACGGCAGAGACCCCCCCAACAGCTGCACTCCCCATGCTGGCGGACTTGGAGGATCCCGTGGAGGATGATGTCCTGCTGTCACAAATGGAGGAAGAAGCAGCAGCCACCAGAGGCCAACCCACCCCCAGCCCCAGCCCCAGCTCCAGAGGATGCAGGCAGAGAGGCAGACTGGAGGGCCAGGACCACAGTGTGCTGTTGGAGATCAGGGACACAATGAAGACCAGCACAGAACTTCTCTTTCAGCTGATCCACTTGGACAGAGCATCCTCGGGCCAGAACACCTTCATCACTTACGTGAGCCAGACCCTGAGGGACCTGCCTGAGGCCCAGTACCAGATGATGAAGTAGAAGATCATAGCACTTCTGCACAACCCTCAAGGCCCAGCTGAAGCTGCTCCTACCCAGTCCAGGTCTGCTCCTCCACCCCAGGCGATGTCACAGCCCTTCCATGGCTTTCAACAGCCCCTCATCTACCCAGGCTACGACTACCAGGACTTCCCACAACAGAAGCAGACATTCCCAGTCCAGGCCCAGGTTCAGCGCACACCACAAATGCCAGTCCTCACCCAGCTGCAGACCAGACAGCCCCACTACACTCCTCCTTCCTCCACTCCACAGCCAAGCCTGTCAACAGACAATCTGTCATCAGTATTGGGCCTGACATCTCAAGCCCTTGATGAAGGGCCTCTCAAACTCATGGGACTGAGTCAGCTCTCGGATAGCTTCCTGAACACACCATCCCCTGTTGTACCCTCGGGGCCAAGCACTCCAATGGTGCCTCAGACCAGCACTCAAGCCACAGCCACCTCCACAGTCCCTGCCCGCTTAACAGCTGAGACCATGGACATGACTCAGAGTGACTGAGAATCGTGTCAGAGACTGAGTTGTTTACTTGTTAAGTTTATCTTTGCTTAAGACACTTTACTTGGTTCATTTTGCTTATTTAATAAAGTCATAAAGTTTACCTAAGAAAGTTAATAAAGGTTATCTTTGCTTAAGACACAATACAGTTTACTTGGTTCATTTTGCTTATTTAATAAAGTCATAAAGTTTACCTAAGAAAGTTAATAAAGGTTATCTTTGCTTAAGACACTTAGTTTACTTGGTTCATTTTTTTTTTACTTAATAAAGTGTTGGTGAAAACTTTGAAAAAATGGTTAAGCCTTTGCTTGTGGGATAGATAAGGATAGTTGTGGGATAGATAAACCTCCAGTGCAAGCATTGTGGGACTGTATGGTCCACCATCCCAGCTGCCACACATATGGACCTTTATTATCTATAACAATTTATTCATTGATCAACACATTTTAAAATAAACAAAGCTCTTTATTAATGCCCTATTCATTGTAGGGCCACTCAACATACATGGCACAATCTCATCAGTGTTATGCGACAGCTTCAAGGAAGCATCCATTAAGCATCTATCATCCTGTCCTGCCACTCCACTGCTCCAGCTGGGAAGTTGCACCAGTGTCTCAGGAGGTTGCGCTGCTTCTTCCCTTCACGTGAAGCTCTGTTGGGACCTTGTACATCCACAGTGTCTATCAGGTTACGTCCTTGCCTCCATTCACCAGACTCCATGTCCCCATTCCCTTGTTGACGGTCGACAAGTCTGTTCTGCAACACTGAGTAGCAGGTGGGCATGAGATTGTGCAGGATGCAGCAAGCTTCCACGATGCTCCTCACAGTCTCTGGGTCATGCTGCATGGTGGTGAGAAGTATCTGGAACCTGTTGGCTAGGATGCCAAAGGCATTCTCCACCACCCATCTTGCCCTGGACAGCCTATAGTTGAAGATCCTCTCTTCACGGGTGAGGTATCTTGAACTGTACGGCTTCATGAGGTAGGTTCTGAGGGAGAACACATCATCACCAACAATGAAGTAGGGCACATCTTGTGTGTCATTGGGTAGGGGGTCTGGACCTGGAAAACCCATGATGAGGTTGCATTCCAGCCCATCCTTGAGGTCACTTGCATTGTATACCTGGCCATCTGAAGCTGACCCATTGCCTGAAGCATCGATGTAGATGAACTTGTAGTCAGCATCAACCATGGCAAAGAGGATGATACTGAAGAAGCCCTTGTAGTTGTAATAAGTGGACCCTGAGTTGGCTGGAGCTTTGCAGGCCACGTGCTTCCCATCTATGGCTCCAACGGTGTGGGAAAAGTTCCACCTCTGATACCACTCTTCTGCAAGTTTTCTACAGCCTTGTTCAGTGGTGGGGCACTTGAGGAGCTCCTCCACGTATTCTTCGATGATGGCCTGTACCACTTCTCTGACCATTTTGCTGATGCTGTTGTGTGGCACCCTCCATGCATACTGCATGTTTTTGTATGTGGTTCCAGAGGCCAGGTGGCGCAGAGTTAGTGCCACCTTCAGTCCAGGGTCCAGGTTGGCACAGAAGTTGGTGCTAGGCTTGGTCAATCTGGGTCTCAGACCCTCTACAAGTTTGTCAAACATGGCTGGTGGCATCCTCATGAAGTGATGGAATGCACGAGGATCTTCATTCCTCAGCTCCACCATCAGCTTGTCATACAGTCCAAATTCCACTCTTCTTCCGAACCATCGTCAGACCCACACAGCTCTTGAACGTCTCCTTCTTCTCCTTTTGTATAAAACTTTAAACAGTCTGAACAGGTTTTGGTTCTGTTGATGAATGAGCGCAGCTATCATACAGACTGTGTCATCATCCATGGTGGAGAACAATTGATGATGTTGAAGACCAAGACCAAGGGTGAAGAGGTCTGTACACCACGGCTGCTGGACTCATACTGAGATCCAGATGATTTCCTCCCCCTTTTTATAGGAAATATTGGTTGTCCGCTAGGTGTCCTTCTACATACTCTAGACATACTGGAGACATCCTAAATATATGAGATACATCCCAGATACAAACGTTTTGTCCATTTTGAATACTTTATATACGAGATGCATACGCTTACATCCTTTCTATTTCCGTGCTACTAACGCTGCGTAGACGTTCCGTGTACCTTTTGTTTCCTCCCTCTTTCCGTTTTCATCTGCAGCGGATGTGAGTTGCGAGGATGCCCAGAGGATGCAGAGAGGATACAGTGGACTTTTAACATATGATAACGGACATAGAACGTTTGTTGCCCGTATATGTCGCGGATGTACATTGTACGTGGTGGAAAGTTCATCTGTTCACAAAGTTTTGTGCAGCTCAAAACTTCTTGCGCGGATGAAATCGCAGTGGACGGATGCTTGAGGGATAGAGCATATGAAACACGTATGCAATGAGTACACAACGGATGCATAGCATTTTCCAACGGATGGCAAGCTTTTTTTAACATTTTACATCCTCTTTGCATCCATAAGTGCAGTGGGACCGGGCCTTAAGGCTTTATAGAGTGCTATTAGTACCTCATTTGATCTTGACTGTGTCACTCTGTTAATGCAACTTAGATTTGCATTGGGTTTTTTGACTACTGCTGCACACTGCTGGCTCATATTTAGCTGGTTGTCCACTAAGACTCCAAGATCCCTCTCATAGTTACTGCTGTTAAGCCTGGTTTCCCCCAGTCTATATATGTACTTTTTCTTGCCCTAAGTGTGGAACTTTACTTTTCTCTACATTGAATTTCATTTTGTTAGATACGGGCCAGTGTCCTAGTCTGTCAAGATCCATCTGGATCTTCAGCCTATTTTCTCGGGTGTTAGCTATTCCTGCCAGCTTAGTATCATCTGCTAATTTAGTAAATTCCCCTTCTATTCCCTCATCTATCATGATGATGATGGTCATGGTGGTGATGATGATGATGCCTAAACCATCTTTTCATTCAAACCCTTGGCTAGGGTTTGGGGCAGATTTAGCCTACATCTTGTTAGCAGCTCACCTGTTTCATAACTCAGACGATCACAGAGTCATCCCTCTGTGTTAGACTCATTGTTAAATATCTTCCTCAGCTAGAAGAGACATTCATTAGTGAGCTGCCACCCACCTCTGAGAGTTGAATGTCCCCTTTAGCAGAAGTAAACAAGGAGTTATATAACCTTCATTAATTAGGATTGTGTGGCAGGGATTCGAGGCAGATCCTTCTGTTGGGCCTGCCAGCTCAGGGGACTGTCAAACGACCTATTCATTAGCAACACTGGAAGCTCAGGATGCATTGAAGGTGCCAGCTTCATGCTGAGGGACATTAATAATGGTTGCTAAGCATATGGAGATGCGGCATGAATACTTTGGTGGAAGAATATTCCAGACTCCCAACTTAATCAAGTTATTTACTCTGTGTCATGGCTTAACTCTTTGTCCCAAAAGATGTCTATTCTTGCTGTAGATCTCCTCTTTGGAGCAACAGATAATCTCTAGAAATCCAGAAACCCTTTCCTATCATAGTTTATCTTCTCACCAAAGGTGAACAAGAACCCAAAGATGTGAAAGATGGAAAAGGGGAAGGTTAAATATCTCAGAAAGAAAAGGTTTCATTCCTGCTTGAATGATGTTGAGACTCTAGAAAGGTGTTTTGAGATTTTAGAAAGAGTGCATAGAACAGCAACAAAGAGGATTAGGAGATTGAAGGCTAAAACATATTGCAGGAACTGGGTGTGTCTAGTGATGAAAAGAAGGACTAGAGGGTGACATGATAGCAGTCTTCCGATATCTGAGGGGCTGACACAAAGAAGAGGGGGTCAAGCTATTCTCCAAAGCACCTGAGGGCAGGACAAGAAGCAATAGATGGAAACTAATGAAGGAGAGGAGGAACCAAGAACTAGGGAGACATTTCCTGACAATGGGAACAATTAACCAGTAGAACATCTTCTCTCCAGAAGTTGTAAATGCTCCAACACTGAAAGTTTTTAAGAAGGGACTGGACATCATTTGTCTGAAATTATTTCCTGCTTGAACAGAGTTGAACTAGAAAAGGGGTCTCCAATCTTGGCAACTTTAAGACTTGTGGACTTCAACTCCCAGCTTTGCTGGCTGAGGAACTCTGGGAGTTGAAGTCGACAAGTCTTAAAGTTGCCAAAGTTGGAGATCCCTGGACTAGAAGACCTCCAAGATTCCTTCCAACTCTGTTATTCTGCTTAATCTGCTACTATTTTTTGTCCTTACCCAACAGCTTGATTTTTGTCCTTACCCAACAGGGCACAATTTACTTACCTTTATTTTATATTATATCAGTATTAGGTTGTTGCAACAGCCACAGGAATATAGCTAGAAAAAAAAATTGCAGCCATAAATAATGTGTCTAGGAAAAATACATAATAATGCCAGTTTGTTGTGCCTCAAGAAATGCCCCATTCTTTTAAATAATAGAAATGTTATTTTCATAAGAATAAATTAGAATCAGACAAGCGTGGCAGCTGGAGCTTCTGTTCCTGAATGCTCTTGTGTGTGAGAAGGAAAAATCTGCGGTTTTAAAATGGAATGAAAGTTTTCTCCCTAATTATATCTGTTTGTTTTTAAAGTTCAGTGATTTGAACCTTGAAGAATTTAATTGCTGATCTGTAATCTATAATCTGTAGCCTGAAAGGGAAACAAGCTTTACTGATGAGATCCAGATAAAGTTAATCGGCCAACTCAAACAGACCAGGTTAAGGCAGGCAAGATTTTTAGATCAGGGCCAGCTCAGTCCACCAAGTTCTGGCAGGTTATGTAATTTAGAAAGATCAAAGTTAGTTCTGGCAGGAAGGTGGAAGCAATGAAACACTGTTCTCTTCTGCCAAGATATTTTTCCCCTGTCTTCATCAACATTCAGCTACCATTCTTTGTCTAGTGAGCTTTCTGAACGGCCACTGATAAAATAATAGAATCGATACAGGATGTGATTAGTAAAACTGATTTGAAATTATCTGTTTCTCAAGGAAGGAGAAAAGTCTTTTCTAAAAGTTGACGGAATCATTGGACTGAATTGAAGTGTGAGATCAAATGAACTAAGAATGAAGAGTTATGTCATTTTTAGAGAGATCCAGGTTAGTTGCTTGGCACCTGGCTTAACCTTTAACACATTCAGACAGGCAAGAATCAGGACCTTGGAGAGTACTAAGAAAGCTGGACAGAAAGGATGAGGACTTCTAAGCAAGGCCAAGATGGCCTTTCCTTTCCTTTCTGCCCATTCCCGCAGGGCTGTAGACTTAATAGTTCAAATTTCGCCTGTTCATATTCTATTTTGTTATTCAAAATCATTTCCCTGCTCAAAGTCAACCCTTTCTAAATCAACCTGTTCTACCACATGTCAGAAGCCATGTCAGAATATCAGGTCTTCTGTCTTCAGGTATAGTCAGTTTTAAGAAGAAGTCCCAGCTTTCTAGGTGAAATGCCAAGGTGAGTCTGGTAGTAACTTTTCCAACTAACAAACTTTATTGAAACACATAAGCCTACCTCGAGTGCAACTCCCTTCATCTGATACACCTTCTGGTTTTGGTTTGTTTTTTCTAATCATAGACTAACCTGGTTCTTGTCCAACTGAAACCATATTGTGTTTGCCATAGGTCGGTGAGAAAGAAAGCAGGATATTTACTAGGAAATTACCAAACATGATGTTGCTATTGGATGATTAACCAGAGCTGTTCAGAAAAAATACTTTCTGAACTTTGAAACTATAGATTGAAATTTACGTCCGTTTGCTCAGTCTTGTTCAAACACTCATGATATAGCAAATATATATATATATATGCTAATTATTGTTGCCATGCAATTTGAATGTCAAACTAAGCAACACACTCGCTCCATGGGGCTACCATGGTAGCTGTGTTTATTCTCACAAAAAAACCCATGGATGAAACTGAGTCAGTAACATGCCCCTCACCCTTTAAGAGTCACCCTCTGAACTGCAGCCCAGTACTGACAAATTATTTTAGGGCTGGAAGTCCCATCGCCACCCCATCAAACATGGAGCTTGGGTTAATGGTGACCATCAAACTTCATGTCAAGTTTGGAAAGACCCAACTTTCAAAGAGGTCTGGTATTATTGTCAAAAGGGACATGGTGGCTCAGTGGTTAAAAATGCTGAGCTTATCAACTGGAAAGCTGACAGTTCAGGTTTGAGACCTGAGTGCTGCATGATTCCTTTCCCAGCTCCTGCCCACATAGCAGTTGGAAAGCATGCAAATGTGAGTAGATAAATAGGCACCACTTCAATGGGAAGGTAAAAGGGTCTGTGAACCCCAGTGTATAATCATGCTGACCACATAACCACGGATGTCTCCTCAGAGAATGCTGGTTCCCTCAGCTAAGAAATGGAAATGAGCACCATTCCCTAGAGCAGCGGTTGCCAACTGGTGGGCTGTGGCCCACTGGTGGTCCATGAGAAAATTGTGGTGATCCAGAGAGAAATGTCACCCCCAAAGCAACTAATCCAGCTGCACAGGAACACAAGGCTGCGCTGCCCATGTGGCCCACGGGAACACAAGGCTTGCGTCACTTGCATTGTGAACAACACAAGGTAGTGAGGGGAGAGGGGAAAGGGGAAAGGGCGGAGGGGGGGAACTTGCCACTCTCTGCCCATGTGCCTTGCCTGGCCACTGGCTGCTTCTTTCTGCTTCTTTCTTCTTCTGCTTTTGGCTGCATGCAAGGAAAGCAGCCAAAGTCTTTCTTTCTCTCCCCCAAACTCTGCCAGAAATGAGTCTTTGGGACGCTGCAAGACATTCTGCTCCAAGAGGCTGCGCCGGCAAAGACTCATTTCTGGCAGAGTTTGGGGGAGAGAAAGAAAGACTTTTGCTGCTTCTGCTGCTTTTCTTGCATGAAGCCAAAAGTTCTCTTTCTCTCTCTCCCTCTCTCTCTCTTTCTCTTTCTCCCCACCAATGTCAGCAAAATTTATATTAGTGGTCCACGGGATTTGAAATTATGAGTTTGGTGGTCCTTGAGATCCAAAAGATTGGCGACCCCTGCCCAAGAGTCATATATCACTGGACAGGGGAAACTTTTCCCTTTACTTTATTATTGTCAAAAGGCACTCACCCATAGCAGTTTCCTGCAACGGAGCCTTTTCAGTAGCAGCTCCAGCAGCTCTGGAATCCTCACCCAACAGCAACCATCCAACCCGCAAAACTGGTCCTTCAACTGTGTGATTTTAAGACTTGGATTAAGAGACAGATATTTTCCCTACTGATAGCATGTGTGTGCTATTACCGTAGGTTTCTGATGATACTTTGATAGGTCTCAACACTGGTAGGCCTATTTCTGCAGAGGTGAAGATTGATCTTCTGAAAAGATGCCCTAGGGAACATGGGAAGCATGGGAAGATTCCTAGATAAACAGCCCGCCTCTTTATTTGCTCATTTGTTCTTCAATAACTGAATTTGGCTGCAAATAAGCAGCTTCAGATACAGGTTTTTGTCATACATGAAGACTGTTTGGCCCTGCCTTTTCTTCGTCATAATATCATAGTCATTATGGATTAGAAACCCTCATTTCAGGGAAAACTGCCTTTGGTTAGCTCTAGGTTGCTTTGCATTGAAAATTCTCCTGCTCTTAAGGTTTCTATTTGTTTAATTAAATGGATTCATATTTGTTTAATTAAATGGATTCATATTTGTTTAATTAAATGGATTCATATTTGTTTAATTAAATGGATTCATAAAGCCACAAAGGGGAAAGGTGGGGAAGGCTCATTCATACATCTGAAGCTCTTGTTCTCATCTTCCATTCTCACCCATCAGCTCAGGCACAGAAGTAATTTTATCTTTGTATCTTGCCGTGTAACTTTAGCTGAGCACCCAAGATCCATTTAAAAGCCTATCTGTTAAAAGTTTCATTTGCAAGCTTTATAGCCCATTACTTTTCTTTTTCTGCTACCTTTTATTTGTGTGGAGGCTGGGAAAGGCTGCCAATTCCAGCTGCCAGGTCCAAATTGAATTTAAAGATAAAGTCTGTAAGAAGGGAGAGTTAGGGCTTTGAAACTGCCCATTATAAGGACAGTACAATAGGCATGGATGGTCCACTTACAAGATTTCCAAATAGCATAACTTGAAACAAAGGAACCTGGTCATTTGAAATTAATCCTCAACCACGAGAGCTCATGAGTGAATTTGGGACTGTCGATATAGGATGGGACAGAGAGGCTTACCAAGATTCTGTTACGATAACAATAATCCTTGTAGCATCTATTTCTTGACCTGTCTTATCTTAAAGAACTTTACATTAATCTTGAAAGTATCTCCAAGTGTCTCTCTGTTCCATCTTTCACATGAGCTGGAAGGGACTTTGGAGTTCTTCTAGTCCAACCCCTTGCTCAAGCAGGAGACCCAATACCATTAATCTGGTATTAATCAGATTAATTAATCTGCAACATCAGCAAGCAAGCCATTCCACTGTGTTCTGTTTTACTCCGTGTTCCAAAGGCAAGCGGTACTACTTAGTGGACTAAGATGAAAGATCTCATCCAGCTTTCATAAAAATTTCCAGTGATGGACTATTCCTATTTTCTGAAGGCAAGATGTTCTACTGATTAATTTTTCTGTCAGGAAATTTCGCCTTGGTTCTAAGTTAACAGATAACAGATAATTGGAACAGAGTTGGAAGGGACCTTATAGGTCATCTAGTCCAACCCACCACACAAGCGGGGGACCCTACACCATTTCGGACAAATGGCAATCCAGTCTCTTCTTGAAAGTCTCAAGTGATGGCACTCCCACAACTTCCGAGGGCAACTTCTGTTCCAGTGGTTGATTTTTCTCATTGTCAGAAAGTTTCTCTTTATTTCTTTAGAAAGTAGCTTGAATCCTTCCTCCCTGTGGCAGCCCCTCAAATATTGGAAGACTGCTATCCTGTCTCCCCTGGTCCTTCTCTTCACCAGACGAGCCAAGCCCAGTTCCTGCAACCATTCTTCATATGTTTTAGCCCCCAGTCCCCTAATCATCCTGCTTGCTCTTCTCTGTACTATTTCTAGAGTCTCAACATCTTTTTTATAATGTGTTGACCAAAATTGGATGCAGGACTTACTGGATACAGTAAGTAAATGGATTACTGGATACAGGACTTGCAGGACTTACAGGTGTGGTCTTACTAAGGCTTTATAGAGTGGTATTAGTACTTCCCTTGATCTTGATTGTATCCCTCTGTTAATACACCTTAGGATTGCATTGGCTTTTTTGGCAGCCGCTGCACACTGCTGACTCATGTTTAGCTGGTTGTCCACTAAGATTCCAAGATCCCTCTCATAGTTACTGCTATTGGGCCTGGTTTCAACCAGTCTATATGTGGACTTTTTTTTGCCCTAAGTGAATGACTTTACTTTTCTCCCCATTGAATTTCATTTTGTTAGATACGGCCCAGTGTTTTAGTCTGTCAAGATCCATCTGGATCTTCAGCCTATCTTCTTGGGTGTTGGCTGTTCCTGCCAACTTAGTATCATCTGCAAATTTGGTAAGTTCCCCTTCTATTCTCTCCTTGATTAGTTTCCATCCATTGCTTCTTCACATGCCTTGGTGAATAGGCACTTGGAAGTCTCTCCAAGTTTCTCTCTGTTCCACCTTGTATTAAACAACATCTAGACCACAGGCAAATCAAGATTGAGGGATAGGCTACAGAATAAGGGCCTTAAGTTACAGGAAGACAGACTCCAAAAGAAAGTTAGGAAAAACACCTTAATGGCAACAGCAATGGAGCTAATTCCAAACAGAAGTCATGCGTTACTTCCTTTTGACTGGGTGCTTTTAATGGAAGACTGGATAGCCATCTTTTGGGGATACTGAATTCCAGAGGATTGAGCTGAATTACTTTTGACCTTCTCTCCAAGTCTATGATTCTCTGAACATGGCCTGACCATCTAGAGGGGACCAGGTGGGAAAATACACAAGACTTGCATTTGCACCCCAATGCATATATTTACCATGTATTTTACGAGGAAATGTAGATAAGGCAGATTCAAAAATTCAGCACCCTCCTAATCTTACAAATGCACTAGGTATCCATTGGCAATGTCCATTTTTCTGTCTGAATTCATGGAAACCTAGCCCTAACTCTATGTGGGTTTGCCCCCGATGGGATTTTCCCATGTATTTTACCAGGATACATGGATAAGGCACTATTGGAAAGTCAGAACAATCTTTATGTGACTGATGCACTTCAAATCTATTGGTGATGTCTTATCCGTGCATGTAAATGGTGGATCATCTTTTTCCAACAAAGGGGAAACTGTCATGTTAAAAAAAAATGTTTTCTTCTACCCACAGAAACTACTGTGAATGTGGTGATATGTTCTCTTTGATAGGTATGGGGCTTTTTTTGCCTTTTTTTAAAAAATGACTTGTTTATAACATAGATGAGTTAATCCTACTGGAATTTCATGCATTATCTGTGGTAATCCTCTTGAATAAAATCATGCTCCTGAAAATCAGCATTTTCCACCAAATTGCTGACCTTTGGTGTATTTAGAGAAAAGGCAGACTAGACGTTTAAATCTGAAGAGACGGAAAAACTCTTATATCAGGACGCTCCCTATTCAAACTTTGCCACCGCAATGAACTTAATAAAAAGTTGGAGGATAGACATTCTTATTATCAGCTTCAGCCTCTACCTCATATCCCATCCCCACAAACATTCACCTACAAATCAATGTACAAAGGAGATGTTATACTGATTCTTGGTCAGGCACAAAGAATCAGGGCCATATACGTTACAATTCAGAAGATTTATTGCTCAAGCTATATTCGCAGGATTGTCACATTCACTTCACAGACTACTTTCCTTGTTCCCTTCTGGGAGGGGGCTTCATAGCAGAATATCTAGATTTGGTCAGTTTTGTTCCATATAGCAACAACCTTGTGAACTCTCAACTCTCAGTGTGGGTAGGTAGGTTTTCTCACTCCAGAGGTGACATTCGGTAGGTTCTGACCAGTTCTGGAGAACTGGTAGTGGAAATTTTGAGTAATTTGGAGAACCGGTAAATCCCACTTCTGACTTGCCCGGCCAACCCTATTTATTCTCTGCCTCCCGAGTCCCAGCTGATCGGCTGGGTCTTCTTTGGTTGCCCTGCCCAGGAGAATGGAGCTGGAAAACAGGTTAGTGGGGTGGGGAGGGAATAGGGATTTTGCAGTAACCTTCCCCTGCCACGCCCACCAAGCCACGCCCACAAAACAGGTAGTAAAATCTTTTGAATCCCACCATTGGATTCTATGCAATAGACTTCTGCAGGGAGATCTGAAGTCTCTTCTGAGACTTCAGTTCTGCTTGTTAAGTCAAGGACTACCTGTATATCACTTCTTGTTTTTACTTTCTGTGGAAGAGCAGGCCTTAATTGGAAAGTTCTAGAAGGGAAGAAGGAAGACAGGTTAACTCCCAGCGATGACCACACGTATTATTATTTTAAAGCACACGGCTCCATCCTTGTGTATTTTTAAGCACACGGCTCCATCCTTGTGTATTTGGAGACCTGGCTGGCCCAGTGGCATCAGGCAACGTGACTGTGGTATTTTGCATTGTGTTGAAAGCATTTCCGAGTTCCACCTGAAAGTTGATTTTATTTTGCAGTTTGCCTCCAGGTGTTCATGGGTTTGGCAACTTCACCCTCCTCTAAATATTCCTAGTAGTTGGGTGTGGCAATCAGTCTTAATAAAAATTTCATAATGATACCCATCATGCTATTTATTCCCCAGAGTCTTTTGCAATCATAAAAGCATAAGTCTCGGTCTGTTCCCTTCCTCGGGACAGGAAGGGATCCATTGGGTCTCAGGCGGTAATCCCAAAGGTTTAGGGTAGATTCCTCAATAGGGTAGACGCAGTTTTCTGCTGCCAAAGAAAAAGCAGCAATAATTTTGTCTCCTGGACATCTCCATATATATATATATATTTAGGAGTATGTTTTTCATTCCACTGTCAAGCCATTCCCATATGGTGGGCACATCTCCAGGTTACAAGGAGAGAAACTGGAGATTATCTGAAGACGGGAAAAAAGATGAGCACATGCTGAGCAATCCAGTTGCAATGGGGAAAGGAAGCAGAGCTGGTTTTGCCTAGAGGAGAAAGGAGATTAAGAAGCAGGATAACCATCTTAAATAGTTGGCACTGGCAAATCTTCCCACAAAGCTGGAAAACAATATACTATCAGGATAGAGATAAGGTCCATGGAGATTCTCAGTCAATCAGGGTCCTGTTTTTTCCTTGAAGATTGCTTCTCAGCCTATTAGCTAAGATCAAGTGTAGTATCCTTGAAGACGTTTCGCTTCTCATCCAAGAAGCTTCATTGGTTCCGGCGGGTGGGTGAGGGCGATGGAATTCTGTTCCCATCTACCAAAATATTATTTTTTCCCCTGTCCCCATCAACATTCAGCTACCATTCTTAATCTAGGGAGCTTTCTAAATGGCCACTGATAGTGGAATTGATACAGGATGCGATTAGTATAGTTGATTTGAAATTAGTTGTTTCTCAAGGAAGGAGCGTCTATTCTAAAATTCGACAGAATCATGAGACAATAGAATGGAATGGAATGGAATGGAATAGAATAGAATAGAATAGAATAGAATAGAAAATATGGAATGGAA
>BLBF01000068.1:6656356-6669728 GCA_015471245.1 Laticauda colubrina
AATAGAATAGAATAGAAAATATGGAATGGAATAAAGAATGGAACAAAATGGAACGGAATGGAATGGTATAGAATGGTATAGACTAGACTAGACTAGACTAGACTAGACTAGACTAGAATAGAATAGTTGGAAGGGACCTTGGAGGTCTTCTAGTCCAATCTCCTGCTTAGACAGGAAATCCTATACCATTTCAGACAAAGGGTTTCCAATCTCTTTCTTCTTAAAATGACTGAATTGAAGTGCATGATCCCATGAGTGAAGAGAAATATTATTTCTCTTTTGTTCTAAATAAAACCCAAATGGTATTAGGAGAAAATGTCAGACCCATTCATTCCCAAGGAAAGTATTATCCTTTTAAACCAAAGGCTAGATTCTTTCTTTCAAAAAAACACACAAGTAAATCTTTTTGTTCATTTAGCCTATTCGCTATTTTCGGCAAAATATCCCTTATTTTCATTCAGTGCTTTCTGTTGTTATCTAAATGTCACCCAAAACATTGGACACAAAAGAGGCCAGGCATACTTATTAGCAAATGGATTAACATCCTGCTCAACTAAAGCTTATGTCTTAAGGCCTCAGTAGCCTGTTACACAAAGCATTTTTCTTCCTTGCAATTGAAGGAGACAGAGAGAGAGAGAGAAAGAGAGGGAGAGATGCATGGGGTTGATCAAACAGACAAGAAAAACAAGCCCTTCGATATTTATTTCTGTCAAGCTTGGAGTCATTCTTGTCATTCAAAGGTCAAAAGTAAAATACAACTGGTTGCAACCCAACAATCCAAACACTTCTGGCATTTGAAATGGTTCTGCTCTCGGGAGGACCAGAGCTTCAGCCCAGGGGTGGGATTCGAAATGTTAAACAACCAGTTCTGTGGGCATGGCTTAGGTGGTGGGCGTGGCTTGGTGGTCATGTGACTGGCTGGGTGTGGCCAATTCAACATCACTCACATTGAGGCATGCATCTCCTCGCGTGGCCTCTCATGACTGTGGGGATGATGCAACAGTCATAAATGTGAAAAATGGTCATAAGTCACTTTTTTCAGTGCTATTGTAACTTTGAATGGTCACTCCAAACGAGCAAAGTACCAGCAAAGGAGGGGAAAAAACTCCAGAGAAGTTCCTGAGACAGGAAGTCTAGTCCTGCCAAGAATGTAATCAGGGTTAACGGAGAGGCAGTTTCTGTAAGCAACACCAGAATGTTTCCTTCCTGCCTTCCTTACAGGATTAGGCCAGAAATTTCTTCTAACAACCGGTTCTCCAAACTGCTTAGAATGTTAACAACCAGTTCTGGTGAATAGGAGCACACTGGGAGAATCCCACTCCTGCTCAAGCCATCCCTGAACCAGGGCTGGGCTGCTGGGGGCTCGGAGGGGTTCAGGAGAGCCCCCAGCTAAGATTCTGTGGAGTTTGGAGAACCCCCAAATCCCACTCCTGGCTAGCCCTGCCCACTTCACCCCTCCCCTTCCAAGAGTCCCTACGTGACCTGTTTTGTATGTAGGTAACTGAAGGGCACATGGGGAGGATTGGGGAGGGTGAAAAACCGGCCTCCCAGAAGTTTGGGAAGGCCAGAAATGGGCCCGTTTCCAACTTCCAGAGAGCCTCCGCAGCCCGGGAAGGTTGTTTTCACCCTCCTGGAGGCTCGAGGAAAGTCTGGGGAAGGTAAAAACTCCCCCCTACCATGGTGCAGGAGATTGACTAGACCACTCCTACCATGGCCACGCCCACCTAGCAATGGGACAGATAACCCATTGCTAAAATTTTTGAAGCCCACCCCTGACCTGAATATAGACTGGGGGAAGACATGCTCCGTTTTTGAGCTCTGAGGTCAGCAAACCAGAAAGCACTGTCCTGAAATGAAGGCAAAGAGCCAAGTTAAAGGATTGTTGGGCCCCTTCTAAATCCCTCTCATTTCAAGTTCACAACTATTATTGTGTCTGTGATCCATAAGTAGATGGGGACTTTGTCTGGTAGTGGCCCAAAGAATGGCCCAAAGAATGACCCTAAGAATATTTGCACTTGGATGCCTAGGACATCGCCTTGCTCATATCCTTGAGTTTTTCTTTCATTTTGGTCATTGTCTCCCTTTGATATTCCCTCAAAAGGCATCTCCATGGGGAAAAAATTGTTCAGGAAAAGAGCCCTCCCCTTTTAAAATTTTATTTATATGGCCTTGTCAATTAAGAACTAGAAGAGTTACATGAATGACGGTGTCAACTAACCTTAAGTAGATCAAGAAACAGTGTCTGTTTTCTATGGGCAAGAATGAAACATGCTGGTGGGGAAAGAAAAGTGGAGAATATCTATGGAGATTTTCAGTCCTCCAGGTCATGGTTGTCCCAAAGGTGGTTTGTTTTTTTTCAAAAGACAGCTGGACTTTGTTTTCCTTGAAGACATTTTGCTTCTCATCCAAGAAGCTTTTTCAGTTCAGAACTAAAGTGGAGAAATCAGCTATTTCTATATCTCCATAAATCCAATGGTCCTCCAGGTGTGAAGCAGAGGTGGTATTCAGCAGGTTCTGACCAGTTCTGGAGAACTGGTAGTATAAATTTTGAGGAGTTCGGAGAACTGGCAAATATCACCTCTGAGTGGAGATTTTACAGTATCCTTCCCCTGCCATGCCCACCAAGCCATGCCCACAGAACCAGTAGTAAAAAAAGTTGAATCCCACCACTGGTGTGAAGATTAGCTCTCCCATGAGTAAGCTGAACATGGCCATCTCCTACAATGTCCAGGGAGCCGTTGAGAGTCAAAGTGCAACCTAACAATAATTGCGCGACAACCGATTTACCCATTTTAGTCCCTTTAAATAATCGGCAGCATTTCTGAGATTTGATTGCAACGAGAGATTCTAGCAAAAGTTGACTTTCTGGATGAAGACACCTCAAGGATATCGTGTCACTGTGACAAATCTAATCCAAGGGTGTCCAACTTTCTCAACTTTAAGAGTTATGGATGTCAAAATTCCATCATTTCCCAGGCAGCTATGATACAGGTCCATGCTGGCTCAGAAATTCTGGGAGTTGAGGTCTGCAAGGATCAAAGTTGCCAAGGTTGGACAGTCCTGATCAAAACAGAACACAACTCCTTGAATTCAAGCATTGTCAGAGCCCTTCTTTTGATGAAAGAACCTTAGCTGGTTTCTGATTTGCTTCTGCCGGTTTCTTCCCGACACCATTTCTGACAAATGTCAATCCAATCTCTTCTTGAAAGTCTCATTTTGTTAAAGTGCAGTAAGATGTCCCTCCTCGACAGCTACTTGTTATGGGGAATGCTCGGTGTGTGTTTTTTTCCCTCCCTTCTCTCTAACTCCCTCCATCTTTGCACTGAGTGTTCCATGAGATCAGTCAGGAACGCCAAAAAACAACAGTCCCTAACTGGGTCATTTCGGACAACTTTGCTTCTCGTTGTTATTCAGAACACCAAGTTCTGCTCGCTTTGGGCCCTGCCAAGCTAGCTTGAGATAGGAATGAGATTTTCAGGCCTCCCACCCCAGTCAGGGAACATGATTTGCTGCCATGAGGTCATGCTCATTTGCTTGGATGGCTTAAAAAGACTAAGCGGCATCCTTGGGAGGTCAGGATTCATCGGCCATAACTAGATTGGGCCTCCGTTTTTAGCAGCAAAGTGACTCCGAATAGCACACCAGATTACAAGGA
Organism: Laticauda colubrina; assembly: GCA_015471245.1. Lineage (NCBI taxonomy): Eukaryota > Metazoa > Chordata > Lepidosauria > Squamata > Elapidae > Laticauda > Laticauda colubrina. The sequence goes on from BLBF01000068.1 coordinate 6,660,012, forward strand.
TAAACAAGGGGAAGTGGGGGGAGGCATTGAAGGGACGAGAAGATGCTTCTGTTTTCTTCCTGGGGGGTGGAAAATGTTCTTTGTTGTCTTTTATGTTGTCTTTTATCTCCATCTTATTAACAGGCATCCCCTAATTTGCCAACCAAGCCTAGAAAACCAGAGAAAATTTATCGTTAATCACATTAAAGTGATGAAGACACACACACACAGCCTCTTTCTCTCCCTCCCTTCCTGTCTCTTTCTCTCTCTTTCTCCCAGTCTGTCTCCCTCCTTTTTGTCTTTCTCTCTGTATCTCTCTTTCTCTCTCTCTCCCTTTCTCTCCCTCTCCCTCCCTCTCTCTCTCTCTCCCCCCCTTTCTCTCTCCCTTTCTCTCCCTCTTCCTCCCCCCTCTCTTTCGCTCCCTCTCTCTCTCTCCCTCTCTGTCTTTTTCTGTCTGTCTGTCTGTCTGTCTGTTTATCTGTCTGTCTGTCTGTCTGTCTGTCTGTCTGTCTCTCTCTTTCTTTCTCACACACACACACATTCTGAAGAGGAAAGATTGCAGCATTTGGGGTTTTCTGAAAAGGTGGGTAAGTGAAGACACAAAACCAGGCATGTGTAATATTTTTTTTCCTCCCTCCCTTGCAATATTTAAACTCAGTCATCCATAGAAGCCAACCGTAGGGAGATTCAGGATTGATAAAAGCTAAGTACTTCCTTGCATGAGGCATACTTGAGCAATGACTATTTCAGCTCGTTGCCCTTAATTTAAACCACACCTGTTTAAATTCTGCAATTGCTCACCATCCATTCCGGGGCTGGCCACCATTTTTAACAAGACAACCGGGCCATCAACAGCTACTAATCTCAATGGTGGCATCAGAATCATATATTAGACCAGTTTTATTTCAAACTTGACAACTTTTGAGATGCACAATTCCCCATCCAGCAAAGCTTTGAAAGTATTTGAAGTGGCTACACAAGGTTGTGCAAATACACAAGAGGAAGCAAAGGAGCCTTGTGTTCGTTCTTCAGATGCAGAGCCTCTACATTGTTTTCCAGGGCAGTTTTGAAGGACTGTTGAAGCAAAACATTCTTTGAAGTTTTACATGGACGTCAAACTTGCCAAGAGGTTCCAGGATCCGCCTGGTTGGTGATAGATGCATGATGGAAGAATTAATAGTCTTTGCCTGAAACCAGTCAGTCTCACGTGTTCTCCACCTTGCCTCTCTCTCTCTTAATACAGGTAGTCTTTGACTTACAATGGTTCATTTAGTGACTGTTCAAAGTTACAACGGCACTGGGAAAAGATAGTTATATTTTCCTTTTACGACCCTGTAATCCCTTTTGTTTTGGATGGAGTCAGGGTGACTAAGTGGAGCTGAACATTTACTGACCGAATGCCCTTCCTGACACCTATGGGGAGTTCATAGCACATATTTTCTCTTTGCGCCCTGATGGAGAAGCGTCTGCCCGCTGCCTAGGATTGAACTCTCAACTTTCCTGGTGGGAGGCCAACATCTTCACTTCTAGGCCACTGGGTTGCTTTCCAGCTCTGGATTGACATTGCTTTGCTGAAGTTGGTTTTTGTTATTCTTGGACATGTTTTCTATACAGGTAGCCTTCGACTTACAAGAGTTCATTTAATAAACTTTCAAAGTTATGGCTCTGAAAAAAGTGACTTACGACTGTTTTTCACATGTCCAACCTTTGCAACAGCTCCATGATCCAAATTCAGAATGCTTGGCAACTGGTTCCTATTTATGACGTTAGCAGTGTCACCAGGATCATGTGAGCCCCTGACCACAAACTTAAACAAATGCAACTATATGATTCACTTAACAATGGGGGGGGGGGGGAGAAAAGTCATCAAACAGGGCAAACTCCCTTAGCAAAATAAACGTTGGGCTCAACCAGTGGTGGGATTCAGGCAGTTTGTACCACTTTGGGAAAACTAGTTGTTAACTTTCTGAGCAGTTTGGTGAACTGGTTGTTGGAAGAAATTATTAGGGCGGAGAACTGGTTGTTAAATTATTTGAATGCCACCACTGGGCTCAACTGTGATCGCAACCCAAGGACCTCTTGTATACTGTTTGATTTTACATTGAAAAGCTGCCAGTCCCTGGCAGCTAAAGTGAAAAATGTCTGCGAACTTCTCTGCCAAAAACGTCAGTTATCGATTTTGCCGGTCAGAATTCATGTTGCTCCATCCGTCCCAGCCTTTCCCAAAATCTAAACAATGGATGCATCACATGTCGAGTTTCCACACCAGGATTTATGCAGTCTAGACTGACTGCCCCTCCCTCCCTCCCTCTCTCTCTCCCCCACCTTCGTCCCTAATGCTATTTTCATGCAGGCATAATCTCCAACCTGAAATTGCAGGATGCCTCATGTGGCTTCAAAGTATAGTTTTTGCAACAATTAAATTAAGCCCCTGGAAAGTATGCCTAACCCAAAATTGCTAGGCAATTAACATTCTCCATTTTCAGAGAACTGCTCAGTTATCTGTGGCCTAGTTACAGCACAAAGGAAGGAGCCAAAAGGTTCAGGGTATTGCTTGTTCTGAAAACAGCCTATTTTTCTTACTCTCCCAATAAAGGACACCTTTGGAAAGACTGGGAAGGAGGAGGGAGGAAAGGCAGATTCTTGCATAACCTCTTGAGATCACAAGGAATGAAGCCGGTGCCCAAGTTTGGTTTCCTTGTGAAGGAAACTTTCAGTTCCATCTCAAAGGCAAACAAAACAACGAAAATAAACAATTTTCTAATAAATATTAGAAGTATCTAATATGGAGAGTTTGCCAAATAATTTATATATGGCTCCAGACTTTAAAACAAAGAGCATTTTTTTAATCACAATGTGAGGCTGTTGTGTCCCTCAACGTAGAAATCCAGGATCTACCTGGATTAACAGGACTAGGCTGGCCAATATTGATGCTTTGTGATGGAGATCAGAATTGTTCGGAATGAGACTTGTTTGCAAACATCAGAGGGATTCAATTGAGGTTTGTTCCACTGCTAAGATAGAGAACAATGAATTGGAACATGAGAGGTTTAAAGCGACTTTCACAAGATCTCAAGAGTTTGGAACGTACCTGGTTTGGTCCTGGATCAAAAATTGGAACTAAAAAAGAAATTATTCTGAGGGCAGGGTTTTCTCCAAGTCGGCACCTTCCGGATAAGTAAGGACTACAATGCCTAGAGTTCCCTGTCAAAAGTAGCAGGGACGATGCAGGATGAGGAGCGAGGAGACAAGATTCAAGTCCAGTCAAAGAAGCTTTTGGGGTTTGGGGACAAAAGCACGACCCCAAATTCAGCAAAACTGACCTCACAGGATTGTTGTTTGCAGGTAGTGAGTGTGTACTGACTTGTAAAGACGCAGTGGCTCAGATGCTGAACTTGTCAATCAGAAAGGTTGGCAGTTCGGCGGTTTGAATCCCTAGCGCCATGTAACGGAGTGAGCTCCTGTTACTTGTCCCAGCTTCTGCCAACTTAGCAGTTCAAAAGCACGTAAAAATGCAAGTAGAAAAACAGGGACCCCTTTGGTGGGAAGGGAACAGTGTTCCGTGCGCCTTCAGTGTTTAGTCATGCTGGCCACATGTTCACGGAGACGTCTTTGGACGTCTTTTCCCTTGGCTGTTAGTAGTTCAGATTCTTGTAGAGAATCTTCGGGCTTTGTAACCGAGATGAGCAGAGCCCCCAAGAGCTGGAAACGGTTAGTACATATGTGCAAGGGGAACCTTTGTCTTTACTGACTTGTATTCGCAAAGGAAAAGTGAAATATAAGTGTATCGAAGAAAGAGATCTGGTGGGAGGTTGAGTTAGGGACAGACTTGGTTAGGGGAAAACAGCATACAGAATCGGTGCATTAATAAATGCAACTGTGTATGTATTTTTAATAAAAAAGTAAATAAATACTGCAAAGGTACAGTCCGTCCATTCATGTACTGGCCTTTCAAAGTTACAGTGGAACCAAAAAAAGGTGATGTACAATTGGTCCTTACCTTTACGACCATGGTAGCATCCCCATGATCACATGATTAAATACTGCTAGACCTCAATTTGCAACAATTGAGCCGAACTTTTTTTTGTGGCTAAGTGAGATGTTTGTCAAGTGAGTTTTGCCCCATCTTTACCTTTCTTGCCCACCATTCCCCCAGTGCTACACTTCCTGGGGGGGGGGGGGGAAACCACAACAAAGTTCTTTTCAAGGAACACAGCCGAGGTTTGCCAGTCTCCCTGAAATAGGCTCCGATTGTGAAAACTAACCCCATTCTCCCAAAACATAACACTGCGAGAAAGCCAGATGTTAAAAAGGAGAGATTCAATCTAGGCCTTGAAAAAGGCTACTGAAAACCATCTTCCTTAACCAGCAAATGCCTTGGTAGCAGAGATGGGTATTCAGCAGGTTCTGACCAGTTCTGGAGAACCGGAAGTGTAAATTTTGAGTCGTTTGGAGAACCGGCAAATGCCACCTTGACTGGCCCTGCCCATCTATTCTCTGCCTCCCATTGAGTCCCAGCTGATTGGCTGAGTCTTCTTTGGTTGCCCTGCACAGGAGAACGGAGCTGGAAAGCAGGTTAGTGGGATGGGGAGGGAATGGGATTTTGCACAAATCTTCCCCTAGGAATCGGGGAGGGAATAGAGATTTTGCAGTATCCTTCTCCTGCCATGCCCACCAAGCTACACCCACAGAACCAGGAATAAAAATGTTTGAATCCCACCACTGCCTGGTAGGAATGCAACTCGTGGGTTCCCCATTTGTGGTGGCCTTCAGGAGTGCAGAATCTCAAAGTTGGAAGGGACCGGTCAGGAAGAGCTGGTTGAGCTTACACCATGGAGAAAATCCCTTCTCCTGGGTTCTACTCCAGTGTGGTCCAGTGTGGCACAGGACTCAGAAGCTCTCTGGTTTCGTGTTGGAGAAAGGAGACAAAAAAACCTGTACAATGACAATTAGCTGGGAAAGCCAACCTTAAGTCAGTTCACATTCCAAGTTCAAGTATTGTCAAAGCCTGCCCTGATTCTCTTAAATTTGTTTGTCAGAAATTTGGAAGTGACAGCATCTAACCTAGAATGCACATGGCTTATTTTGTTTAAGTCTTCTTCTTCTTTTCCTCCCCAAGCCGCCATCATACAAAAAGAAACTGGGTGGACGGGGAGGAAAGAGTCGGCATGTTGAAATTATGTTTTTTGTTGGCTTGCTGCTTCGTTCCTTTCTCCAAAACATACAATTCCCTTTGTAAGAGGCAACGTGAGCTGCTGGAATCTGAAAAATACCAGGCAAAAAGAGTTTTATAAGTCTTCCAAATGGAATTAGGTTTGGAATTGCACTTGGAATGGTGATCCAATTCAGTTCAATGCAGGGGTGCTTAAGGGGTTGATCCCCAAACCAATAAAATGTTTCCCCTCCCATTGTTACCTTGGCATTTTTCAAGGCAACATCGACGGGTGATTTTATTCCGCTGTTCAGACAGGATATACAGTCATCTCAACGTGTCTGGCGTGGGACAGAATCTTAAGGAAGTGACCTTGAGGTTGATGGCCCTTATCTAGGCATGATAGTCAAAACCTGATAAAAATACATCTTGATCATCTGCCAGATTCCCATCCTGTCACTTCACCTTTGCCCTGTTTTAAGGGAGAAGTTTGGGGGGGGGGCAGGGGAAAGAAAACACCAAAACAAGTAGCAACACATTGGCAGTTTATCAGGAGTGCCCTGCGGAAAGACAGAACAGGGGTTGCAACGTCAAGAAAAGGTGAATTGGTGTCAAAACTCAGCTCCTTGCAGAAAGGGTGGGATGAATAAACCTGGAATAAGGAAAAACACTGGATAAGCCCAGGGTAGGAGACAATCAGACTGAGCCCAAAGGAGGGAGGGATCAAATACATCATCAGTCTTGAGTTTCTTTGTATCCACAAGAGATCTAAGTCCAGCTCACCTTGAATTCCTTCTGCTCTTAACTCCCGCTCTTTTCCCTTGGCTGTTAGTAGTTCAGATTCTTGTAGAGAGCTTAAGCTCACAACGACTCTTTATACTGTACACATTTGAACTGTCTGGATCTCCTGATTTCCCTGGTGCTTAATCCCAATGAAGGATATGTCAGTATGTAAGAAATTATGAGTTGGGATAGCCATAAGAAGTCAGCCAATGGGAACTGTTTGGTGACTAAGAAACAGCACATGTTGTGAGTCATGCCAGATAGCTCGGAGCCTGGGCACAGCTTAGGGTAACTGGTCTGTATAAATATAGAGCTTCTGTGATTTCTGAGTTCTGGTGGTTCTGATTGCTTCTGTTTCTTGTACTTGCAACCACGTTGTAAGAGCTGAATGGGTGTTGTATACATGCATCATGTTTTATATTATTGCATATAAACAAGTTTCTTCTATAAATAAATCCTGCTGAATTATTTACTTCTGTGCTGGTTGGATTGCTGCAAACTCTAACAGGATAGGTTGTCTGCTCCCTCCAGCTCTTCCTCTACTACAGGAAGATCACCAACTCCATCAGCTTCTTCCTTCAACTCTGCCCAAGAGCAGCCAAGGGAGTCGACACTGCCACAGGGTCAATCCATCAATCCTTTTGAAGGATCGGGCCTTTTCATTTCCAGCAGTTTTCAAGCTGTAAACTGAATCATCCTAGTTAGTTCTAAAGAACTGGTTTGTAAGCCTTTATTTCCTTTCCTCCCTCCTCTTTCCTTCTATGTGATGTCCTGTGAATTGACTTTTTCAACTGTTGTACACAAGCTGCTTCTGGAGGTTTTCTGGGTGGGAAGACTAAACATGCTTTAAATACATGTAGTCCTTGTTTAACGACAGTCTGGTTTAGTGACTATTCGCAGTGGCAACGGTAAGAAGCAATTTTGCGACCAACCCTTACAGTTAACCGCCATCAATCATCCACGACCAAATAATTCTGAACAGTTCAAGCCCAGAGCAGGGAGAAAGAAAAACTGAGGCCAGTAAGTTTGGACAATAGCAAAGGCAACCCCCCAAAATAGGATTGTTCATGCTCACATTCAACAGAAGATCCTGCACAAAAAGATCTGAGATGGTTTAGGGCTGCATTGGCAAACCTTTTCGGCACCGAGTGCCAAAATGGGAGCACCAGAAACAGGAAGAGCAGCTACCCAGAATGCATGCATGCACTGGGTAGCTGAGCTTCCGGTTTCCGGCACTCATGGTCTTCGGTTCCTGTGGCACATGCGCATGCAAAGACCAGCTGGCCAGGGAGCTGCGCTTCTGGTTTCCAGCACTCCCGTGTGCACGAAGACTACTAAAGAGGATTTATTTGAAGGTAACATTCTACGTCCGGCACTAATCTGGGCATAGTCAACTCTGAGATACATAATTCAGGCAACCACTGCCATAAGTTTACCATCATGGGTCTAGGGGCAGCGTTTCTCAACCTTAAGATGCGTGGACTTCAACTCCCAGAACTCTCTAGCCTGCATGGGGGTTGAAGTCATATCATAAAAGTTGCTGAGGTTAAGAAAGACTTATTTAGGATAAAGGTTTACACGTGAGCTGTCCCATCAAAAAAAAAAAGAGAGACTCCAAACTGGTAAGAGTTGATAAATCTGGAGAATTCACATCCCTTCACTCTATTCATCACATTACCAAGTCAAAATTCTAGCAAGTTACGGAGCACTTTTAAAAAAAAAAAATTGGAGAGAGGGAATTAAAAAAAAATCCCTAAGGGAACGCATGACCTTTCCAAGGGCTGTGCAGTGACACACGGAAAAGTCACAAGGAGTTTCTCATGGATTGTAATTGCTCACAAGTTTGGAGTAAATTAGACTGGCGAATGCGTCCATCTCACGTTGACTCAACTTTAAAAAAAAAAAAAGAAGAGGAAGAGTGGGGGCAAAACAAAGTTTTGGATAGGTTACTGGGGAACGAACTGAGAAAACCCCATCAGAGTTCAGGAGAGTGACTGTGGTTTGGCCTATACAATGGAGAAGCTGAGTATATTTTTCAAAATGACCATCAGAGCATTAATATTTCTTATACAGCAATTAACACTCTCTGATGCTAAGTGTTCTGACCCAAATCTTTTTAATGCGGCACTGTGAATTCTGTTCATCCACAGCCAAGAGTCATTCAGAACTAATTGTCCCAGATAAGACAATAACCTTTCAAGATTGCGGAAGGCTTCCAAGAACAAAAGACTAATGGCAGATAAATATCCAAAGCCAGAAGTTTCAAAAAACAAACTGGAGCAAACAGGGCTTCCACGAGGACTCTGAGTAGAAAGAACTTCTTTGCTTCCTGCAAAGAAGGCAACCCCGAAGGCTGGCTTTTATCCCTTATGGGAGGGGCCATCACATTCCAGCCTTACTCCCGAGTCACCCATGCTGCTTCAGCTGCTCTTTCCCTCAAGTAGCCCTGCATGCACGCACACTGAGTAGAGGCTCCCCAGGGTCCTCTTTGTCACTGCTGCCAGGATCCACAACCTCCAAAGGAGTATTCCACTCTCTGTTAGTCCTGGCCCCATCCCTGCATCACACACAGGCCTCATCTGAGTCCTCACTCTCAAGAGATCTCAGCTGTCCACACCTGCTGCCGGCGAACCACAACACTAAGGAGTTCTACTCCCCCTCCTCACCTGAAAAGGACTCTGTTCCAACTGCCAGTTGCCTCACATCCCGTTACCTCAGTTCAAACCGGCAGATGTTCCATTCCTTCACTCAGGAGCGGCCTGGGGCTCCTTACAGTACTAAACATTGGTATCTCACCAAAATGTCTACACCTTCCACCTATGGAACCATTTCGGAACTTATGGTGGCAAAAGCGATATTCCCTTGTGAGTTTCAATCACCAACCACCACAGAGCCAATGGATTACAAACCAAATTTTTCCTGCATAGTGCCCCAGCCCAAACTCGTTTCTTACACTGACCTCCTCAGTTCAGACGAATTGGTTCCTTCGACTCTAACACCAGTTAAAGGGGGAAAAAAACACAGGGAAAGATTTACAGATTGCGATTAGGAAAACACAAGTAAAGGAACCTGCGAAAAAGTATCGTCAATGTCACCCCGAAGTCAACAGAGAGGCTGTAAAAAAGTATGCATCCGATATCCTCTACGTTAATCAGGCCGATGTCGTAGCAAAGCATAGGTATCTAGCTAGTGGCTTAATATGGGGGAAGAGCAAGGAGACGGCTTAGCATTGCATAGGATTCTTCATGGTCAGACATTTGAGGATGCTCTTTATGAAGAAAGCTAAGGGGACCCATTGTCCCTTCCCTGCTACAGTTAGAACACAGAACACACAATCATAGGTCAAAAAGGGACTTCAGACATCTTCTAGTCTCATCCTCTTCTCAAGGCAGGACACCTTACACCATTCCAATGAAATAGGAATTGGAAGGGACCTTGGAGGTCTTCTAGTCTAACTGCCTAGGCAGGAAACCCTACACCACTTCAGACAAATGGTTATCTAATCTCTTCTTAAAAACTTCCAGTGTTGGAGCATTCAGGGAGCCTCGGTGGTGCAGCGGTTAGAGTGCAGTACTGCAAGCTACTCCTAGTGCAATTTGGCAGATCGAATCCCACCAGGCTCAAGGTTGACTCAGCCTTTCGTCCTTCCAAGGTGGGTAAAATGAGGACCCAGATTGTTGGGGGCAAGAGGCTGACTCTGTACACCACTTAAGAGAGGGCTAGAAAGCACTTTAAAGCGGTATGTAAGTCTAAGTGCCTTTCCTTTCCTTTCCTTTCCTTTCCTTTCCTTTCCTTTCCTTTCC
>BLBF01000068.1:6674966-6705001 GCA_015471245.1 Laticauda colubrina
GTTGAATTCCACAAGTCTTAAAGCTGTCAAGTTTGAAGACTCCTGGCTTAGGGTCCCTTTAACCACTATAGAGATCAAAGATCTGCAGACTTTGAGCAGAAAGGCTAAGAAACAAAGCAGCCAAAATTTACAGTCTGGCTACTATAGAGAAGAGAGGAAAGGAAAAGGGAGAGTTTAAGAATAATATTTACCTTAATCATTTCTGTGCGTTGTGACTCCGGATCGCGGCCAGCCATGGGCAAAATGCGGATTTTCTGCGTCTTTGAACATCGGTCTGCCAATGAGAGGGTCATCTTTCTGTGCGTGGCACTGTCTGTGGAGTGTGGCCTGCGACAAATGAACCAAGTTAATGCTTAGGGGGAAAAGGTACCTTTTGAAAGAAAAAGGAGAACGTGCCATTAAAAATTTCCACGCTTACCGGAAGGTCAATTTGGTCTTGAAGACGGCCTGTCCTTGAAGTCCCGTCCCTTGTCTGATGAAGAGATGGTTGTGGTCTCCCTGCAAGGGTGCTTTATAGACGTCGAAGACTTCGTTCCCCAAGTGTAAGGACATGCTTCAAAAATAATTAATCCATCGATAAACTGATCAAGGAGAGAAACAACCTAGAACTAAGGTGAAATTTCTTGACAGTGAGAACAATTAGTCAGTGGAACGGCTTGCCTTCAGAAGTTGTGAATTCTCCAACATGGGAAGTTTTTAAAAAGAGATTGGACAACCATTTGTCTGAAGTGGAGTAGGCTTTCCTGCCTAGGCAAGGGGGTGGACTAGAAGATCTCCAAGGTCCCTTCCAATTCTTCTCTTCTCTTCTCTTTTATTCTGTTCTGTTCTATAGTATTCTTTTGTATTGCATTCTATTCTATAGTATTCTTTTGCCTTGTATTGTATTCTAATTCTATTTTCTTTATTCTATTCTATTCTACAGTATTCTTTTGAATTGCATTGTATTGCATTGCACTGCCCTGCCCTGCCCTGCATTGTATTCTAAATTCGTTGGTGCAATTCAAGACAATCTCAAGTTTTCCTCGCCTTCAATTAATGGGACCAAAGAGCTGAAACCAAAAGGAAAATCTCCCCTAAGAATAATCTTTTCCACCCTCCACCTCCAAACATGTTTTAAGCTTCACAGTTTTCCAAGTGTCAACTTACCTCCCGTCAGACCACTTGACGATTCGTGCATTACTTTCTCGGATCTCCTGACCTTCTTCATCTCGGCGAGTTCGCCAACGTATTGTGTTCTCTACCTTTCGAGGCAAAAAAGGGTACAAAGAGGATTGCAGTCAAGGAGCAAAGATGGCTGTGCAGTCAGGCAAACGAAGTAGGGAAGTAGGGGAAGAGGAACGCCCGGAATTCTAAGTCCTACCTTCAGTTTTAATCTCGTCCTGCCTTCTTCATCCAGCATCTCCTCGTCTTCAAATTCATCCTCGTAATACTGAGGATCGAAAGGCCTGTGGGACAGTAAGAAGATTGCACAAATCCAGTCAAAGAGTTCTCTCACTCTAGGCACAAATGACCAGGCTCACAGTATTACCCTACTTGGGACATCTATATACATAAAAGCAGAGGCAGAATTTTCCCACCTTATTTTCCTCCCCAAAAACTAAGCCCGATCACATAGTTTCGTAGTGAAGCACGGGTATCGAGCTGGTATTATGTAAAGAGGACTAGCTTGCTTGAAATGGCTCAAAAGTTGGAAAAGGTGAAAGGAAAGAGAACAATCATCAACTAAGACTTTTTTAAGGCACTTGGGATGATCTCACCAGAGCCAAATCAGAAGCCGTGAGGTTAAACTTTTTTAGATTTTGAATTATAAAATCCCACTGCAATTCTAGGGGGCTCCATATTAGGGTGATTTTATTATGGTTTTACATTAATTTCAAGTTCAGTTTAGTTTACTGTCATTGCACCTTGTACAATGAAATCAAACACCATCTTCAGTGCACACTGAAAATAAAACACAAACACACATCCTTCACATTTCACACATTGAACTGAAAACCCCCAACACTGCACTAACACTGCACTATACAGTAGAATTCAACAGAGCTATTCCCCTGTGATAAAAGCTGTTTTTCAGCCTATTTGTCCTTGTTTTTATTATCCTGTACTGTCTGCCAGATAGTAATAGTTCAAAAAAAAAAGAAGGGGGGGGGTTTCCCAGGATGAGATGGATCTTTGAGGATGTTTTGAACTTTCTTAAGGCAGCGGGAGCCATAAAGTTCTTCCAGAGGGGAGAGAGCAACCAATGATCCTCTGGGCAATGACATTAACCCTCTGGAGTGCTTTCCTATCTGCCACTGTGGAATTGGCAAACCATACAGAAGTGCAGAAACTTATTATCTCCTATATTGTATTGTCTACCTATCTTACACAAGCACATGCACACAAACATACATCTATATTCTGATGCTTTAAATTAAATTTGTATATTTGTGATTGCATGACTTCTGTAGATGCCATGTACTAAATAAATAAGTCAGCAGCAGGGTTAGGGTTGACTGAATGTGGCTGAATGTGTCAGTGGCGATGAAGCAAAAGTCAAAAAGGAAGCCAGACTAGTTTAACAACTGCACCGATTCACATAACAAACGTGGCCAGGAAAGTCGTAAAACGGGGCAAAATTCACTTAACAAACATCTCACTTCGCACTTGATTGTGGTCGTAAGTCCAGGGCTCCCTGCATTTTTCCCAAGATTTGGCTTATGATTTTTCCCCTCCTTTACCTGGGTTCCACACTGAGGAAGTTGGGAAGCTTTACAAAATACAGGTCGTTTCCCAGATCCGTGTTGACTTTTGGAATTTCTACTTCTATCCGTGTTTCAGGGATAGGTTCTTCTTCTTGCTGATCCTCATTCAAACCATTCTCATCCTAATCCAGAGGAGGAAGAAAAGACCTCAGATCAGTTATGAAATTGAGTTGAATATCCCTCTGTATGTTTGTGCTTCAGGTCTTTTCTTATTTGTTCTCTTACTGAGAATTCTGATGCATGGACTCAACGTGAGGCCTACTTAAAATATTAGCTGGAGGAAGGAAGCAAAGGTTGGCTTCCTGCTGAATGAGGAAGTAAAACAGCCACAAAGAATTATCTTGCCATCCTTTGCCTTGAAAGGGATAGATGCTAACAGGGCACTGCTGATTTGGGTGCACGTCTCCTCCTCTTTGTTCTGTATATATGTGCGTATGTTGAGTAGATGTTGGGGATAAATACATGCCTGGTGGCTTCAAATCTAGCTATCTTTAGAATACTGTTTTTTCAGCTGTCTGCAATCTTGTTTTCCTTATTACTACATGCTATTACATGATATGTTACATTTGCATGCAAGGCAACTCACATGGGAACTTGGAAATTTTATTTTGTGAAGTAAGCTACACCAAGAGGCTCAAAGCCACCTCTGGAAGAAACTTGAGATTCTTTGTTCTTAGTCAAGGAGAGAAGCAATCTAGAACTAAGGAGAAATTTCCTAACAGTGAGAACAATTAACCAGTGGAACCATTTGCCTCCAGAAGTTGTGAATGCTCCAACACTGGAAGTTTTTAAAAAGATGTTGGATAGCCAGTGGTGTAGGGTTTGCTACTTAAGCAGGGGGTTGGACTAAAAGACCTCCAAGGTCCCTTCCAACTGTTTTGCTATTCTATTTTAGGTTTTCCTCTGCAGACAAAATTTGTCTGTTATGTTCCTAGTGCTCCTCCTTTCCACATCTCCAATGTGGTGCAGCTAATGCAGATGTACAAGACAAACAGACTAATGTGCTGAAGATTAATTCTCAGTGATCCCTTCAGAAAGCAGCTGTGAATTATCGTTACTTTTTTGCTAACAGGATGATTGCACAGCATCCAATCTTTAGAACTACAGGATCCAAATCTCATCTCAAAGTTTCCGATCAATGTTTTTATTGAGATGACTGGGTCAAAAGAGGAGGCTATTTTTTGCCACCAATGCTGGGACCTCTACTTACAATAGGCTGCCCTGGGGTTGGTGGCTTGTCTTCTCCATCACTTCCTGAAGAGATATCATCTGCTCCTCCAAACAAATCCATGGTGTCTCTGTTATCTTAAGCAGAAGGTTAAACAGAAGAATTATGGTATAGAAAAATACGCGAATCTGGCAAAAGGAAAAATGAGAGACCTACAAAATCAGAGACGGAGTTGACCAGAAGCTGGTTTAGAACAAGGCTCAAATGTCAGCATAAAGTTAGTAAACCAAGTGGGCAAAATAGTAATACACACACACAAAATCTACAGAAGAATACCCTTTCTTTCAAGTGGCTCAGTGGGATATATATGGCCTTGTGAGATGATCCTTAGGAGGAAAGCTGAGAAGGAAATAATTCACTGTTTTTAAAAAGACCAGTAACACAATTTATCTTTTCTTGTGAACTTCAACTCCCAGAATTCCTTAGCTAACATGACTAGAGGAAGAATTCTGGGAGTTGAAAGTCTACAAGTCTTAAAGCTGTCAAGTTTGAAGACCCCTGTTATACAGTATTTGCTGCAACCTCCAGGTTTGGAGAACTTGGATCAGGGTGAAAGATCCAGTCCACAGTACAAATAGTGGCCAGTCCTGGTTTAAAGGAAACCTTCAGTGCTTGAACATCAGAACTTCTTACAGCCCCACCCCACCCATAGAGCCCTGTGAAACTACACCGATGACACTTTTGGGGGGGCTAAAAATGTACAGCCGAACATGGAAGTCTCTGCACGAGGCCACAGGAGGAAAAGAAGAGTGGCTTGACACTTAAAATCAAAGCGCAATGCAAACAGAAGAGGAGGAAGCAACGTGTCGCTTACTTTTTTGTCCTTCCGCATCACTTTCCATTTCGGAATCCGATGCAATTCGCTTCTTGCTCTTCATTTGGGGGATATCGTCGTCACTGTCGCTGCCTCTTGGTGATTCTGTGAGAACAGAATTTTGTTTTAGCCTTCCATCCAGGGTTATACACCCTCCCAGACTAGCCTTTCCAGCTGGAGCCCTCAGATGCTAGAGAATACAATCATCAGCATGCTGATTCCCCCATATTTGCATGTCAATTAAAACCTAATTTGGGGCCATATAAATCAAGCAGACTGAGAAGCAGGTCTGAAGGTGATGTACTCACCTCTGAGAAAAATAGCTGGTCAGTTTTGCTTAACCAAAGTCTGTCATGCCGTGTACAGTGACAAACTGCTGACAGTGATTTATCTAGGAAAAACATGCCCATGTGGCCAAGGGTTCATTTCATTTCTCTTTGCAGTTTAGAGACCACACTGCATGGCTCATCAAATTAAAAAGTAGATGATAATAATAGTAATAGTAATAGTAATAGTAATAACAATAACAATAATAATAATGTGAAAACAAAAGCCCAGAGGAGAATTTTAGGAGATAACACCTTACTAGAATCTGCTCACATAATCTGCCATCACGCAGTCCTAAACACTGGGAAGTGTTCAACTAGTGATTTGTGATATGAAACCCAGCATAGTTATCTCATAGTTATGTGCTGTCTATACTGTCATTTTTGTGTATAATAATAATGCAAAAACAAAAGCCGAGAGGAGAATTTTAAGAGATAACATTCTGCTGGCTCTCAGCTCAGCCTAATCCAGAGTTTTCCAACCCCAGTAACTTTTAAGCCACAAAGACTTCAATTCCCAGCAAGGTTGGCTGGGGAATTCTGGGAGTTGATGTCTTCAGAGCTTAAAGTTGCTCAAATTGAGAAACACTGTCTTAACCCCAAACCTGGGGGAAGAGCTACATTTTTTGCAATGTTTTGAGCATAATAGCAATAGCACTTAGACTTATATACCGCTTCACAGTGCTTCACAGCTCTAAGCGGTTTTACAGAGTCAGCCTGTTGCCCCCAACAATCTGGGTCCCACCTTGGAAGGCTGGAAGGCTGAGTCAACTTTAAGCCTGGTGAGATTCGAACTGCCAAATTGCAGGCAGCCAGCAGTCAGCAGAAGTAGCCTGCAGTACTGCACTCTAGCCACTGCGCCACCATGGCTCCTAATCACCAAGATCAATGGAACAACCTAGGCATCCCTTTGGATTTGCTTAGCTAAAACTCCCATCATTCCAAAGCAGCATGGCTAGAGTTCATGAGAGAACCAGGTTTAACAAAGGCATCAAAGAAAACCAAGACAAAGGCTAAACCTTAAGTATATCTTGCACTCATCCACGAGCTCCCATTTCTTTTACCCGATTTGTGCTCGCGCTCCTCTTCCTCCTCAGACAAATGGTGCTCTTCATCCTCTGAATGCTGAGGCCTCTCGTCGTCTGAATTCGGAAGCTTCTCCTCTTCCGAGTGGGCTACCCGTTCATCCTCATCCTCCGAGTTCTGCATGTTTTCTTCATCGGAATTTTGCGGCCTCTCCTCATCCTCTGAGTTCTGAAGCTTCTCTTCATCAGAAACTTGGGGTCTCTCGTCTTCCTCATCAGACTGGTCCATCCTCTCCTTGTGGTCCGAAATCTGGGTCCTCTCTTCGTCATCTGAGTTCTTCTCCTCATCGTCGGAATGCTGAATCTGCTCTTCGTCATCTGAATGGAGCTTCTCGTCCTCCTCTGACTGATCGCTCTTGTCCTCCCCACCCCATTTTTCATCCTCAGAATGTGCTTTCTCGGATCCTTCCGCCTCGGAGTGGCGGCTTCCTTCCTCTGATCTGTGATCTTCATCGTCTTCCTCATCGTGCGCAGCTTCCGAGCCACTGTGTTGCTCGATCTCGGACTGGTCGTTGTCCTCATGTTCAGAGTGTGCCGACCCTTCAGAATGAATGTAGGAGCGTTCGGACTGGTTGTCGCTGCCGCTTTGGTGAGACACACCATCATCCTCACTGTCTTCACCGAACAACTCTTTATTGCTGGGTTTTAAAGCATCTTGATCATCCTCTCGGTCGCTCTCGCTACCGGAAATGTTACTAACGGAGCCGGTGTTCTCTCGGTCTGAATCTGAGTCAGATCCGGTGTCAGTGTCTAGCCAAAACACAGACAAAAAAAACCCCACAGTACTCATCAGAATATAAGAATCAGATGTCTTACAGAGCAAACATAACACTATTACTTTGTATTTACAGTATTCCTTCTGCCTGAAGGAAAGCATATATGCTGAGAAAAGGGGTGGGAATATTAATAAAGAGAGAAAATAAGTATTAAATGATGCCAGGGTGCCTATGGAGGTTTTTGGACATCCAGTCACAGTTGTCCCAAAGGTGTTTTTTTCCAAGAGGCAACTGGACTTTCTGGTTTTTCTGTGAAGGCGTTCCACTTCTTATCCAAGAAGCTTCTTCAGTTCTGACTAGATGGTGGGAAATGGCCTCTAGGAAAAGCACCTCTGGGGTGCCAGGGTTCGTTTCAACACAGTATAAAAGAGAGCCAGCAGCAAATAGGAGTGGGGTTACCAGATATCTGAACAGGCAAAGGAGGACAGGCCGCAAATAGGGGGGAACCTGCAAAAAGTGTATTTCCATGCACCTACCTCTACATTCAATTTTCCAACCTCAGCAAGACTGGTTTCACAACCGGAATGTTTTTTTTCCAATTAAACCTTCCAACACTGAACCAAATTTTATTATTACAGTTTTATCCTGCCTTTTTTATAATATAACTCAAGAAAGTGCACATTCCTAATATTCCTGCCTGCTAACAAGGAACCCTAAAAAAGTGGGTGGACCCTGAAAAGGCCCTCTGCACATGCTCAGAGGAAGGGAGGGGAAAAAAGGAAGGAAGGAAGGAAGGAGGGAGGGAGAGAAGGAAAAGGAAGGAAGAAATGAAGGAAGGAAAGAAGGCAGGAAGAGAGGAAGGAAGGAAGGAAGGAAGGAAAAGAAAGGAGGGAGGGAAGGAAAAGGAAGGGAAAAAGGAAGGAAGAGGAAGAAAAGGAATGGAAGAAGGAAGGAAAGAAAAGGAAGGAAGGAGGAAGGGAGAGAAGGAAGGAAGGAAAAGGAAGGAGGAAAAGAAGGAAGGGAAGAAGGAAGGGAACTCCGAAATATTATCCGGCTGCGTTTCCAAATTGGGACAGGCCCCCGCGCATGCGCGACCCGCTCCCTCGCCCGATTTCCTCACTCCTACCTTTTTGCTCCGGTTCCGTGTCGGCGTCGCTCCCGAAGAGTTCCTCCATGTCCGCCATGCCGAGCGAAGCCCAATTCTCAGGCCGGAGCCACGGGCCCGGCGCTGCTCTGTGACGTCACCGGGCCGCGACGTGGCCCCTGAGCGGAAGGGGCGGGCTTCTCGCAGTGATTTATTTCGGGAACAAAAAAATAATGGCGGTCGGTTTCCACCTTGCCACGATTTCAGGGTTGCGCCTCTTGACTTTAATAGATCTATGGCAACGCCTTCCTCGTTGAGAAAAAGGGGAGGCCAGAAAGGAAGTTGTTTCCCATAGAGATAAAATGGTAGAGTGGCACGGAAAAAGTGACTTAGGCCCATCTTTCTCCCTTATGACCGATGTAGCGTTCTCATGGTCACGTGATTTATCAGTAATTTACAACCACTTGCTTGACAACTGGTTCATATTTACGACGGTTGCAATGTCCCAGGGTTGCAATGTCCCTTTTGCAACCTTCAAACAAGCAAAGTCGATGGGGAAAAGCCAGATTCACTTAACAAGCGGGTTCCTCAACTAACAATTGCAGTGATTCGCTTAACAAATGCAGCACGAAAAGTCATAAAATGGAGCAAAAGTCACTCAACAAACTTCTCACTTAGCAACATAAATTTTAGGCTCCGCTGAGGTCCTAACTTGAAGACTACCTGTGGAGTAGCCACTTCCTCTATCACCATCTCATCCAGTTGCCTCCATGTTATATTGCAGCTTCCATCATTTTCAGTGAACAGGCTAACCTGATTGAAGACAGTTTTGTCAGGCAAAATTTCTTTGTAATCCATGATGTTTGTTTAAAAAAGACAAAAGATGCACCTGTGCTATAAAAATGCATTCACTGTATTGTTGGATGCAGACTTTTGACTGTTATTTGTATTTGTGAGATTGCACTAAATGATGACAATAACTTATGGGAGGGACAGAAAACTTTTCTTTGATAATAACTATTAAAAGAGCTTTTAAAATATTTTTATTCTACGAATGATAGTATGCAGTTTGGGTTTGGGATGAAAGTCTGTGCTTGTTTTTTTTTTCCCCAATGGGAATCTCAATCAAAACATTTTACAGTTTGTAAAGTAGAAATGGTGTTATTTGCATCAAAAATAATAAGACAGCTCCCTCCTAAACATACTGATGTGCTACAAATCTGTTGAAGATGTTCATCTTACTTACTAGGTCATGGAGACCTAAACGCAAAGGGGGATTTTCCCATGTATTTTACCAGGAAGCATAGATAGGGCAGGTTTGAAGTCACTCCCTTCCTAAGCATAGCAATGCACTAGGAATCCGTTGGCTCTCCAAATTCATGGGGACCTAACCCTAACCGGGTTTGCCCCCCTATGGGATTTTCCCATGTACTTTACCAGGAAATGTAGATAGGGTGGGTGCAAAAAGTCAGCCCCCTCCTAACCGTATCAATGTGCTAGGAATCCATTGGCGATGTCTATTTTGCTGTCTGAAATATTCAGGAGAATGATTCAAATCATATCAGGCATGCAGAACTTAAACTCTACTGTTTCTTGGATCCAGGTTTGACATATTAACTCTAGTATGAGCTGCAAACCAAGCAACACGTGACATGTAACAGCAAAAAAAAGAAGTCAATGTTCTCTGATTTCAGAAGCTGCACAAGCACACATAATGCCATTAAGGAGATTTGAACGCTAGTACAAGATTGCAATTGTTTCTCCAAAAAACAAAAAATTGCATCCAGTGATCGACACACCTAACTACAGTGTCTTGTCTGTCTGTCTGTCTGTCTATGAAAGCAAAATATATGGAACTGTTCTTAAAAATATTTTGGGAAAGAGATCTGACATTAAATAAAGTGGGTGCTTTCTCTGTGAATCCTATTCTATATACAAAATGGCTACAACTGGCCCTAAGTTGTGTTACTGCTTACTGCTTATATTTCACCACCTTCCTCTTAATTTTCCCAAGGCCAGCCTTATGGGCTATAGAATGACCATAGAATATGAAATTGTCAAGCTGTAAATCAGAAGCAGGTATTTATAGGAATGGTGCTATTGCAGGACAATATTTCATCGTGATAACCAAGCTCGGTTGATAGCATTTAAAAGCATCTCTTTAATTCCAACTGTTGCAAGGATTAAAAAAAATTTTTTTAATCATTTTAACACATTTTTATTTAAAAACATTTTTTTATAATTTGAAGTGAATCAGGTGACCCCGAAAAACAAGCTGAAATTGTGGAGCACCCCAATTCAAGGTATGCACAGGATTCTCTCTTTTTGACAACGGGAAACAGGAACAAGAACCACAGAAAGGTGTGTGAGGAATTATCATGTCCTATCTAAAGTGGGATTCCTAATTTACAGCTTTCCTATCAAACCAGAAGCTTGTTTTGGACAGAATGGGAAGTGTTCCCTAATTAGGAAGTAAGAACCATGGGGCAGTATTTCCTATAATGGTTTCCCTTGAGTAAACCTTAAATCTTCAAAATCCTGGACTCGCACGAGTCTGGTGTATGCCACATCACGATATTAAAATGAAGGATTCCCCTTGCACACTCAGTTGAGGTGCATCTCGATTGTCAAAGACAATGCCTATTGTGGGATGGCTCCAAGAGAGACTAAGTGTGAAACAGGCAAGATCCCTTCCAACAGCCATCAATATGTGCTCCTTCTCAGGCTCACCTTGAAGTAGGAACAGCTGGCTGAGGAGTTATCATAGACAATGTACTAGGATGCCAAAACGAGCTATGTAAAAGGCGTGGAAAATTCAAAAAGAGTAATTTTCTCTACCCAGCAGCCTAGCTGTGGACAAACATCAGGGTGAGCTGCAACAATATCCCAGACCGTGGCTGGCCAGAACGTGTGAAATTTGTTGAATTGTGTTTCTCAACCTTGGCAACTTTCAGACTTGTGGACTTCAACTTCCAGAATTCCCCAGCCAATTATCCTATGCTATGTTGGCTGGGGAATTCTGGGTGTTGAAATCCACATGTCTCAAAGTCAGAAACACTCTTCTAGGAGTCACAAGATATTTTTCAACTCACATAAATAGGGCTTGTTAAGCACTAATGGGCCAGCATGTTGTGTTACGGCTTAGCAGCCAGAATTTGATATGCTGCAATTTATACATACAAATATATTTTATCTCTTTCTCTCACACACATATTTAAATACCGAGTAGCAGAACCCAACACTGTGCTGATGAAATGGAGGGGGGGGAATTTTATATATATAAATACAACCAATTTGGGCATGACAGAGCAGCGTGCAGACATATTCTGTTCTACAAATTCATAGAGAAATAAGCTGCCTAGGGTTAAGGCACCCAGCACCAATTTTTGCTAACTGAGCTCATCACAGAGGGAAAATAAGCAGCAGCTGAAGCAACCCTGAAATCTTCTTACAGCGAAAACGACACTATCTTCATTTTGGGTGGGGCGGCAAGAAAAACATTAGCCAGAGCACTGATATGCATCACTGCAACACAGTTGGTGGGTGAAGTAATCATTTCCCTTTGTTTTGGGGAGGAAAAATTCCTTCCATGACACACACAAAACATTGCTTCGATGCCTCAGTGCTTATATTAGAATTCCCTATTTCCTATTGGATCATTTTCTCTCAGTGGGAATTGAAACAGTTTTCCTCCTTAACAGTAGCTGTTGATTCTGCCACTTCTGTGCCACCGATGTTATATACAGTTGGCATTTATCTGCCCAGAAACTCCTGAAACAAAAAGGAATTAACCTGGGGACCAATGAGGCTGGCAGGTTTTCAAACCGCGTATTGGATGCCAGCGCTAGTAATATAACTTTATCAAATATATATATAGAGAAAGATACATATATATATATTTACACACTCAACCGTATGAACAAAAAGAGGAATGCTAATTCCAGTCTTTTCCCTTCTAGGCAAGTAAGAAGAAATCTTGGGGTGACTGAACCCCAGATGTGGGTGTCCTTTACGAAGGTCCAGAATATTTCCTCTTCCGATGGCTGGAGGGTTTAGGGATGGTCGCCTTCCACTCTTCGCTTGCGAACTGTCCAGACAGAAGGGACGGAGCAGAGGGACAAAAAAAGAGAAAAGAGAAAGAATTAATTTTGGCATGAAGTTGTCATGTTCCGTTCTTCAGAAGGGAGGGATTACAGATTTTCCTTGACTTACAGCCATTAATTCAGCAACGGTTCGAAGTTACACTGAAAAAAGCTATTTGCAAGTGGACTTATGGCTATTGTAGCATCCCCAAGGTGTCACATAACCAAAACTGGGGCGTTTGGCAACTAGCATGTGTTGGTTGGGGGCCATACAATCACTACTTGTGTCCTTCCCAGATGGTTTCCGACAAACTCAAGGTGGGAAGCTGGATTTTCTTAACAGTTGCTGTGGTGTGCTTAACTGCTGAGGTAAAAAAGGTCATTAAAAATGGCTGTGACACATTTAACTTGCTGAAGCAGTGGAAATTCTGCTCCCAAATGGGGGTCATGTGAGCCTCTATGACACAGTGGTTAGAGTGCAGTACTGCAGGCTACTTCTGCTGCCTGCCGACTGCCTACAATTTGGCAGTTCAAATCTCACCTTGACTCAGCCTTCCATCCTTCTGAGGTGGGTAAAATGAGGACCCAGATTGTTGGGGGCAACAGGCTGACTCTGTAAACTGCTTAGAGAGGGCTGGAAAGCACTATAAAGTGGCATATACATCTAAGTGCTATTGCTATATTTCAAGGACTGCCTGTAATCCAACGGGATACTGGGGGCTATGCCCCAAAGGGACAAGGAAATGGGATTAAAAATAAAACCAAGTTAGATTTAGTTCAGCTTTAAACAAAAAAATACTGTTAATGTTTAAAATCAACAAAAGGCACCAAAAAGCTTCAAATGAGTTCCCTCTATTGGTATCACGAAATGTACCAATTTGTTGGAAACTTTTGCAGCAATTTGGAAGACCTGCCCTGTACCTTTCAGCCCCAGGAAAGCTCCTGCCTCTGTATGCTCTGCCACCCATGCTCCACAGCCCTGTCTTGCCAAACCACAACAACAGCAGCAGTTGAAACTGCTCCTGAGCAGGAGTTTTGTGCAGGAGAAAACGACAGAAAAAGCAAAAGGAAAAATGCATGCAAGGCTTATGCGAGGGATGCATGCAGAGACACAATTAGGCAACCTTTTCAAGAGGCTTCTCTTCCTTAGTGCTTAACACCAAGTGGGCATTTGCAAGAACCTCTTCAGAAGCTTCAGGGCTGAAGAGATGCAAGGAGATCGGCAGAAATTTTAACTTCCAGATGCCAGGCTAAGGGTGGAAGAAGAAAGGAGAAAAGAACAAAGTACAAGAGAGAGATATCCCACAGTCCTGGAATTTGGAGGCGCAGAGAGGAGAGAAGGAAAGCAAAATGACTCTCTCAAGATGCTGAAAATTAAACCCCAAACAAAACCAGATTATTATTTTTGCTTTCCATTTCAGATCAGTTGTGTTATAGGGTGGAAGGCATTCAGTCTCCTCATTCAGACGTCTGTTTTTCAGTTCATTCAAATGAGATGTCTGTTTATGGAGATTCTCTGTCTTTCAGGTCATGGTTGTCCCAAAGGTGCTTTTGTTCTTCTTTGAAGATGTTTTGTTTCTCATCCAGAGTCGAAGAAGCTTCTTGGATGAGAAGCGAAACATCTTCAAAGAAAAACCAGAAAGTCCAGTTACCTCTTGAAAAAGCACTTTTGGGAAATGTGCATAAAAAAACTCCACAGGCCTGCATAACACCAAGCTCTTGTCATAGCTGTGAGCTGTGATTCAATGCTCTTACCTAGTGTGATATTTTATATGTCACCTGAACTGAAACTTTGAAGGGATTACTTTTGAAATGAATCTGACCCACACCCTTTTCCAACAAATCAAACATAATCCAAAAGGAACAGAAACCTTGTAATGTTTTTCCAAAATAATTAACTTTGATAAGCACAAGCCTTACCAAACTGTGTAAGATTTGCCAAAAGATAACAGACAAGAAATAATTTGCAACACAAGAATCTTCAAATACAAACTCAGGTAACTGGAATGTCCATGAGGCTGGAGTTTCAAAACGTCTTTGCCTTCTGCAAAGAACGTCCGATTCACAGCTGGCTTTTATCTTCTTGAAGGAGGGGCCATTATCTTGCAGCCTTACTCCCAAGTCGCCCGTGCTGTTGTAGCTCTTTCCTGCAAGCAATCCTGTGTGCACGCGCACTTGGCACAGGCTCCTCAGGAACCTCATCGCTGCTGCCAGCCCCCACAATCTCTGAAGGCAGCAGTCCACTCCCTAATGGTCCTGGGCCCTCATCTGAGTCCTTGCTCTCCTCAGCCATCCGCACCTGCTGCCGGCCAACCACAACAGAACCCATAGGACTATCTGAGTTTTCCAAAATGCACTGAAATAGATAGCACGCTTTAGCTGAATTATGGCTTAAAAGTGTGAAAGGATTCTGCATTTGCACAATGCTAAGTCATATTGTCTATGGAGATTCTCAGTCATCCAGGTTTTCCAAAAGCCACCCGGACTGCCTCAGTTTTTTCCTTGAAAAAGTGTTGCTTCTCAGCCAAGAAGCTGCTTCACTTCCGAAACGTTTGCAAAGAAGAAAAAAAAACAAACAAATACCCCAAGAAAGTCCAGATGGCTTTTGGAGAAAAGCACCTTTGGGATGAATTCATATTGAAGTTATTAATAACTAAACCAAGCGTCCTCATTTTTGGCAGGAAACCTGTATCGCTTTAAGAAAAATCAGTAAAGAAGGAAGCAAGCCATTCAGGAAACTTGTTTTTTTTTTTTAAATGTGAATGATTTATTACTGCTGGCTCACTTGTGCTAGAATGAGGAATCATAAGAAATGTCACAATCATAAGAAGTGTCACGATCACCAGTTCAGTGATCATGTGCGCATGCATATGCACCTAAAGCATGCACGCAGCTTTCTCCATACCAGCTGAGGCCTGCAGTGCCAATCAGCTGAGAGGAGAAAGAAGAGAAAAGCGCAGGGGCAGGTGGGATGGCCAATTCTGCGCTTTTCTCTTCTTTATCCTCTCAGCTGATCCTTGGAGGCTTTTTTTAAAAAAACTATCGGTTTGGCCGAACTGGTCCAAACTGGTAGCATGCCACCACTGCTTTCATAGCAGAGCTTGTCTTACCTAAATCATTGTTCTTTGTTATTGCGGCGGCTGCTCTGGTGCGGGGTCCTTGCTGCATGAAGTGATACCCAAACTTAAGGATCTTGGCGTTTTCCTCAAGCATCTTGGCAATCTCCATTTCTACGGGGGTCCCGAGCTGCTGCCTCTGTCAGAAATCACCCAAGATGGAAGTCAACAAATGCTGGCCAGTTACAAGAGAGTTGCTTGAAACTGATGGGATCACATCAGCAGAAAACAATGTTAGGATTGGGAGATCCATCCTCCTTGGCAAACTGCATGGCTTATGTGGCAATTTTCATTTCCAAGAGCAAAACAAAGGTTAGAAACCATGCTACATTAAGCTCAAAGGCTTGCATCTCATCCCAAGTCCTAATGTTTGTTTGATTTGGGCTCGGATGGTTGTGTGGACCAAATCAATCTGATTCACATTAGGTTGAAAAACACTTCAAAAAGTGTTTCTTGCAAGTGCAAGGAACGTCTCATTAAAGCAGCTGTATTGTTTTGCAGTGTCAAGTTGGGGGAACCATCGCTGACTCACTAAAGCAGCCTTGTTCCTTAACATGTTTCTGAAAAAAATGGAAAAGAGAAAGGCTAGTGCCTTGGATGGCCTCTGTGATGTCAGGGAAGCAACATGTGGCCTCTGAATACACCAAAGAGAATACACAGAGATGGATGTAGGAAGACAGTCAAGGCAAGATGGCTGATCAGTGGGATTGTCTGGACTGGAAGACTTATGACTATTGTTGTAAGGAAGAGACACACAGAGCACTTGGAGGGTAGAAGAGAGAGAGGCAACAGGCATTTGCCACATTTACTGTACTCCATAAATCACTCCAGGATTTCTCTGGGTTCTTCTTTAGTTCTTCTTTAGTTTGAAATTTGGCCCACCCAAAAACACTCAGCCCAAACTTCCAGAACGTTTTGGATTTGAAACAATCTCCTTCCCATCCCAACAACAGCAAAGCCTTGGAGAAAGGAGACTTTTATTTATTTAACAAGATGGTGAACAAAACCTTTCTTGGGTTTCATAAGCAGCTAGCTTGATACCTGTGCTTCGCTATGAAACTATGTGGTCAGGCTTAGTTTTGGGGGAAGAAAATAAGGGGGGGTGGCATCCTGCCTCTGCCTACCAGTATCCATCGGTAGTCATCTGGCTAGCGTCCTGTAAGTGTGTGAGAGAGTTGAGGGCTGTTTGGAAACTGAAACAGTATTTGCTGTGTGAGCAACAAGGAGATAGCAAGGAGCCTGGGCGTGGGTTAGCTCAACTGTTCTGGACTAAAGCTGGTTAGTGCTGTGAAATTTTGAAACTCCTCTCCTCTGCTTGTGTTTTGCATTTGGAACAGATTTATTTTCAGATGGGTAGGGGGAGCAGAACTCCTTAGCATCAGAGTGTGTTAATAATAATATAGGAAATACTAATGCTCTGATGGTTATTTTGAAAAATCCATTCTTAGCGAGCACCTAGAAGCCAAGAGGTGCCAAATTTCAAGTTTGTAGGCTTTACGGTTCTGGAGATTTTGTGATGATGCGTGAGTGGAATTTCACTTTTATATATAGATTCTCCTGCAAAAGGGCAGGAAAACAGCTCTCAGAAATAGCCCTGAGGAAGAAATCTGTCTTTCCACTTCAGTTTTAAAACAAGTCTCAGTTGGCCCACTTTTTAGACCCCCCCCAATTGGTGAGGTTACCTGGTTATCGATTTTGATCTCTGTCAAGGTTTCATTCTCTCTCAGTGCCTCTATCAAGGCCAAAATGCCTGCGCCAGTGATGAAGTTGGATTCAACGTTGAGGCTGTTCAGAGCCTGGTTTGCACGCAGCATGTCCGCGAAAGCCTCGAGAAACAAAAGAGCAGCAATGAAGGCCACGCTGGACTGGATTTCCAACAGGAGACACCCATGCTTCCTTACATACAGCCACAGCAAATGAGACAAGTAGTTGCCCATAAGTGGCACCTCCCAAAACTAAAACTGAGATGAATGGGGCTGTCCCTGCTTTGCAATTTCTTTCTTTCTTTCTGGTGCCTTCAAACATTACATCTATGGCAGAGGTTTCCAACCTTGGCAACTTTAAGACTTGTGGACTTCAACTGGCTGTAGAATTCTGGGAGTTGAAGTCCACAAGTCTTAAAGTTGCCAAGGTCGGTGACCCCTGGTCTATGGAGATTCTCAATCATCCAGCTCATGGTTGTCCCAAAGGAAACTGGATTTTCTTGTCCCAAAGGGAACTGGATTCCCAGCAGGCAACTGGATTTTCTTGGGTTTTTTTTTTTCCACCCCACTTTTCCTTGAAAACATTTTGCTTCTCATCCAAGAAGCTTCCTTAGTTATGTTGAAGAACAACCAAATTGACAAAACTTCTTGGATGAGAAGCTAAATGTTTTCAAGGAAAGAAAAAACAACAAGAAGAAAATCCAGTTGCCTGCTGGGAAAACAACCTCTTGGACTTCAAATGTTACCTTGTTTTCCTGAATGGCCCTGTTTTACAAAATTGGCTTGCCAAACATTACTAACTTGCTTCTTAACTTTAAATAATAGTCTAAAATCAAACCGATGTTGTTGTCCAAGCCAACCAGATGCCATAACACTTTCACATTCGCAACAACTCCTCCTCCAGTTGAGGGATCTGACCATTGGGATCTAGCCAGCCTCCTCCTCTTCTTAAGGACCAATCTGGCTCATTACAGTATCTTGGCTCACATTCTGGGATCTCCTCCTGCTTCGAATCTGATCCATCAGTTACAGTTGATTCCCCAAGGTTGGAAGAGCCCAGACAGATGTCGAAAACATCTTTCCAACACCCACAGCGGTGTTAAGATTAAATAGATGTAAACAACTGTCTTGTTGAGTGGGTTGGGCCTCTCTCTCCCAGTGCCAATGACCTCATATTAAGACACAGTTGTGAGTGCCAAATCTGGCTCTTTGCTCACCATGGCCACGGGGTCATTGCTCCGAGTGGCTGCAAGACTGAAGCTCTTCACGTAGGTGTTCGTTTCCAGGGCTTTGGCAAATTCTTTTAGAATTGGAATGGGGATGTTCTGGAAGTCAAGCAAAAAAAAAAAAAAAAAGGCAGCCTTTTGAATCTGGACTCAAACTCTTATTAGAGTAAAATGTGCTGCTTTCCTTTCTGAACGGGGTGGAGAATCTGTGTGTTTACGGTTTCTAATATTCTCTTCCAACACATAACAGCAGATGGCCAGGCTAACAAATAACACCACATTTATCATCCTCATCAACTGTAATTCTACAAATTCTATAGTTGCGATGCTCTACCCTAAAAGGAATACTTTACTTGTTGAACTCAATTCTTACCTTAATGTTGTTCAGGTTTACTTCAACAAGGCGAGGATCATTATCTTTAACCCTTTGCAAACTCTCTTCCACATTTGTGGGGTTCGGTGGTTCATCGAAGACCGGGATTACCTTTTCACCTTTAACTACATCTGAATTAAAGGTAAAAAAACCAAGTATTACAGGCATTGATTATATTTTCATTACAAGTAAAGTCCCTGCTAAACCACTCTTCCTACAACTGATATAGGATGGGACTTTTAAAGTAGTATATGACCCATGTTTTTCATGCTCACGCATCACTGCATTACTACCAACTCAGAAAGTGAATAGCAATTTCATTAGTTAATTTAAAAGATATATATTTCTTTCAGGATAACCGATTTCTAAATCACATCCTGGGGTAGATTGTCAACAGTTAAGTCAACAGGACTTCTCCAAACATTGTCGTCCAGCTAATTTTTAAACAGGAAGTACAGGGAAATTATTAAGTTTATGAAGGTAATCCTGTGAAAGATATTTCATTTACTGGTTTTCCATTCAAATTTCATTTAATCAAAAGTTAAATTTGTTTTTACTTGGAAACCGCTTCTGGACTTTGTTCTTGTGGTGAGAAAAAACTGAAACTTTGATTTTGGGTTTTACCAATTAGATCGGTTTGTTGTCATAGAAATGGCTACTTTGTACTGTTATGTAAAAGTAAACAGTTGAGGTTGGATGCCATTATTTTATTCTACTACACCAAAGGGAGTTGGAAGTCAACACCTTTTCTTTTTTCTCCCCCCTCTTTTCTACGCTTTCCCTTCCCCTATGTTCCATACTATTTTGTTTTGTATTTTATATTATGGTTTTAAAAATTCATTTAATCAAAAGCTGATTCTGATATCTCTGTGCCTCCTTTTAGACTGACTGTACCAGTGGATTGGAGCTCATCCCTCACTCTTCAAAAAACAAAACAAAACTGTATGCTTCATGTTAAAGACTTTCAAAGTGGACACTCACTTGTGAAACTTTCATTGTCAACACCGTTGCTGCTTCCCACGATATCCTGCAACTGAGAGCTGTTTATCAAGTTGTGCATTCCTAGGATGGCTGGAATTAAAAGGGCAGGGAAAACATAAATCATTATTGCACTTTATCTTTTCCCTTCCAACGAGGCACAAAGGGGCAATCCACCTTCCCATTTTGCTAGTGAGTGAGAAAGGAGGAAGGAGAGAGAAAAAGGATGACCGACAGCAAGAGGGACAGGTTCAGGCAAGAGCATCTTTGGAAGTTCTGAAGGCCAGGATAGGGATAGATTGCATGGAGAAAACCTACTTGGTGACTAAGGGGTTGATACCAACCAGATAGCACACGATCAGTTAATCAACATGACTACCTATCTCTCTTGAAAAAGACTATAATGCTGGTAAAAATGGAAAGAGGGGGGGAAAGGATGACCAGCAGCAAGGGGGACTTAGTCACAACAGTGAATATATTGATGGAAAAGTTGAAGAACAAGGTTAGAGAAAGGTCGTCATGAAGAAAGCATGCTTGCTAGGAGCTGACCATGATTTGAAGATACATAACCAAACACACACACACCAATTTACTGGAAAATAAGGAGACAAATCTCTGCCCCAAATAGCTTTCAATTTAAAGTTCAACTTAAAGATGAACTGGAGAAGATGAACTGCCTGTTCCAGTTGGATGTATTTTGGGCTTAGCTTTGCTACACAAGAAAAGCTTCATATTTAGCAATAGCATTTAGACTTATATACCGCTTCACACTGCTTTACAGTCCTCTCTAGGCGGTTTACAGCGTCAGCATCTTGCCCCAACGATCATTTTACTGATCTCGGAAGGATGGAAGGCTGAGTCAACCTTGAGCCCATCAGGATCAAACTACCGACTGTGGGCAGAGTTTGCCTGCAATATGCCATTCTAAGCACTGTGCCATGTTTGTGTTTGCATGGAAAACTGGGATTGGGAATATGTTTATTCAGAACAAGATAGGTTCTCATGGACGTTAGGATTCTTCTATCTCCAGAAGAGAGAAATAAAAAGGAAACTATCTTCATACATTTGATGAAGAATCTGCCAATGGATCTGCAAATGCTTATTTCATTGATTCTCCATATTCTTTTTGTTGTTGTGTTTCAAAAAGCCTACTACTATTCAAGTGAGCCTGAGTACAGACAGATATTTCTCTCTTTGGGCACACTGAGAATATATCTGCTGAACAAAACTCCACATTGGCAACAGGAAGAGCATCTGGCCATTAAAACACTGCTAGCTCCATTCAGTTGCCCAGACACCACCCTGCAAGGGATTATGGAGTTGTTAAATGAAGATGATGATTTGATCTTTGATAAGCAAAACAATCAAGCAACTCTCCCACTCCAAACAACCCCTCCCCGCCTTAACAAATCCTACAGACCTGCAAGATCACACAGTTCTGTGTCAGTGGCACTTGTCAATGCCTCCTCCAGTTCTGGGTCAAGCATTACTTTTTCTTCCGCGTAAGACTGTATTGGTTTTTGTTTGGGAATAAAAACTTTTCCTGTTCAAGGGAAGATAAAAATATGCGGGTTAGGACAGCCTCAGTGATTAGTTCAGAACAGGTGACTCTAAAGTGGAAGTAACCTGGTATCTCTGTTTGGGACTGCAGTTCTTATCAGCACCAGGAAATGTTTGTTTAGCAGCCAAATACTTTTGAGACCAGATTTTGGGTAGAAATTCAAGTCCAACTTTAGCCATGAAAGCCGGTTGGTGATTTTGGGCCAGTTCCTCTCTCTCAGCCCATTCCACCTAACAAGGTTGTTGTTGTGGGGGAAATGAGAAGAGGAAGGTATGTTGGATATGTTCGCCACCTTGAGCTATTTGCAAAAATAACAAAAGGCAGGATACAAATAAAAGAAGAGGTTTAAATTGTAGAAAGGCAGAAATAAATACTTTTAACAGGAAGAATAAGTCAACAATAGAAACAATAACATTGGGAAATAGTGGGCTGGTATTCACTGAATATGTTCGATCAGATGGACACTTTATTTTAAATTTTTGTCCCGAGCAAGGAGTTGGTCTTCCAACTCTATAATTGTACTATATATAATTATACCACACACGATAATTATACCACATACACACTTTCCAAAATAAAATGTATGTGTGTTTAAACCTTACCTTACTTAGTTCTATGCATGTTTATACTTATAGGCTGCCTCTAAAAAAGGATTTTTTTTCTATGTGGATGTATGTGCTTAAGCATCCGTATAGGCACATATAGGAAGGCAGAATGTAGATATTTAAAATGATAACAAACTAGGCCTGGCACAATATAGGAAGCAGAATTGCACAAACAGCTGTGGCCCTCCTTATTTAACTCCCTTCTCCATCTGGTTTCTGTTTCTTGTACATTTATTTGCTCATCATCACAAGCTTTGGCAGGCTCTAACCTGGATT
The DNA here is from genome assembly GCA_015471245.1 of Laticauda colubrina. Lineage (NCBI taxonomy): Eukaryota > Metazoa > Chordata > Lepidosauria > Squamata > Elapidae > Laticauda > Laticauda colubrina. Next base: position 6,696,884 of record BLBF01000068.1, read on the forward strand.
ATTATTTTTCTTTAAGAGGAAATGTCAGAAAGAAAATTTGCAGCATCTGGAAGCTATTTCAGCAACACTGCAATTAATGGAAACCAGCAGAAGACTCAAAGGTTGGCATTTTCTTGGGAGTAAAAAAAAGAGCCATTGGGGTGGCGTACAAGTTTCATCAATGGCTGGTTAAACAAACCATGATTAGCTTGAATCAGGAGGGTCGTATCTTGCCAAGCCATCAGTCACATTAATAATCAATTATCAGGGCAGGCTTTTTCCGCTCAGTGCTTCAACCAAGTAAATTAAAATTATATCAGCTTAGATCGCATCTGAACTGAGCCACTGCATTTTGTGGGGATCAGTGTTGGATTGGTATCTTTAGGATGGGAGCCAAAAAGAGTTTAGACAAGAAGTGTTGCAACTGTCTCCGTGGTTTTGTTTAAATAAATGAAACTATCAAGGCTGAAACCTTCAGGTGATTCATTTCACTCGCCTCCCATTCTTTGTCTGTTCTAATCCACCTGGCACTTTGCTAAGAATATAGGCAACTTGGCCAAGGCACATCTGAAGAAATTAAATTTTGAACAAACCTCCAACACCCCGCCTCCCCCCCAAAAAATGATGTTTCTCAATCTCAGCAAATTTGAGATGTGTGGATTTCAACTCCCAAAACTCGCCAGCCAGCCATGCATCATCTTAAATTTGCTTAAATTTGCACGCGCGTTAAATTTGCTGAGATTTGCTCTGGAACAAAGCAAGCATTCTCTATTCTTCGTTCATTAATCAGAGTTTCTTGTTTTCACCTGGACTCCACATACTGTGATTAGCAACTAGCTTGATACCCGTGCTTTGCCGGAAAACTATGTGGCTGGGCTTAGTTTTTGGGAAGGAAAATAAGAGGGAAAAACTTCTGCCTCTGCCTACCAGCACCCATCGGTATTCATCTGGCTGGCGTCCTGTCAATGTGAGAGAGTTGAGGGCTGTTTGAAAACTGAAACATTATTTGCTGTGTGAGCAAGGAGACAGCAAGGAGCCTGGGCATGGCTTAGCTCAACTGTTCTGTGCTAAAGCTGGTTGCTGCTGTGAAACCGAAACTGAAATTTCTCTGCTTGTGTTCTGCATTTGGAAGATATTTCTTTTCAGGTGGGGAGAGGGAGTGGAACCAAGTGAAGCCAAGAGGAACAGACATGCCAAATTTCAAGTTTGTAGTCTTTACGGTTCTGGAGATTTTGTGATGATGCATGAGTGGTTTTTTGCTTTTTTACATATAGAAGATAGCAAAGCTTTATTATTTTTTAAAGCAGAATAAAAGAGTAAAATATTTTGTCAGCTCTACTTGGAAGCAACTTTTCCAGAGACTGGACGTTTGAGTTTTAAAGTGAAGCACACACCAAAGGCTCCCCTCATTTGAACCCTATTTAAACCCAAGCTGGGCTATTGTTCTCTTTCAGATGCATGATTAAACCTCCTGAGAATGCTATTTAGCTGCTCCCTCTGCAAAATGGGCCATACCTGAAACATAAGTTTTGTTTAATCAAAGCTAACAAGATTCTTCTTGCTTGGACCTCACCTCTGCTTGTGCTTAGAGAAAAGTTAAGATTCCTTTCCAGGTAATGAGCAAATACTTTAAGGAACAATCTTAAGCTTATTGTTTACTCATTCCAAGGATTAAATTTAAAAAAAAAAAATCCCTACCCTCTACGGCCTTTGGAAATAATGACTTAACAGTTGGCAGAAGATCAAAAAACTCTTTGCAGATTCTTCCCTCTTGACGCATAACCCACACAAGCATTGCCTAGAGAACACATCTGCACAGCCATTCACTGTTCACAAAAGCCATGGATGGTCCAATGATGATGATTTGGGAAGACTAATCTTATTTACTGAGGAAGCTGCTCGGAGGAAACAAGAACCGGTTTTGCTTGATTTGAAAAACCAGTAAAATACATCAAGATTACCTCCATGCTTCTTGTCCTGATGATTGCTGGAGTGCAACGAATGGCATCAAAGCAATGGAGAGAGAGAGATTCGAAGTATTAGCATCCAGAAACTCACCCTGTGCTAATTAGGTTTTGTCAAGAAAATGATCTGATTTATTCCATGTATTATGCTGAACCATAAACCATGTCTTATAAGCCTAAGTTGGCTGGTTTTATGCAATGCACTAAGCTTGAATCAAACCCAAACAGAAAGGAGATAAAATCCAGCAACAATGAGCTGGAATCATGGTTTAGCTAGACTCTCAGATTTGAAGCCACTGTAATATTCTACCCTGCTATTGAAGGGATGCGTTGGCTCAGTGGCTAAGACGCTGAGCTTGTTGATCAGAAAGGTTGGCAGTTCGGCGGTTCGAATCCCTAGCCTGGCATAATGGAGTGAGCTCCCATTACTTGTCCCAGCTTCTGCCAACCTAGCAGTTCAAAAGCAAGTAGAAAAATAGGGAGGAGCACTTTGGTGGAAAGATAACAGCGTTCCATGCGTCTTCGGCGTTTAGTCATGCTGGCCACATGACCATCTTCAGACAGCGCTGGCTCTTCGGCTTTGTAACAGTAATGAGTACTGGCCCCCAGAGCCAGAATCGACCAGCACGCATGGGAGAGGAGAATCTTTACCTTTCTTTACCTTACTATCAAATAGTGCAGATAAGCATCCGATAGCTCTGTATTATTGGGACCACCATTTCCAACCAATATGTCTACTGATTGAGAACAGGAGAGGAGATTAAATTTTCTTCAAGCCAGGTTTTATTTTTAATGTTGTTTTATTAACGTGCACGTATAGCATGCATATTTATTTTATTAGCATGCCCGTATAAAGCTTTTTAACATTCCTAGAATATTTCCTCCTTGAGAAAGATCACAAGCCCTGAGCTGAAGACGTTAAAGGAGTTTCACAAACAAGAGATCAACCTTTATACAAACACACACACAGGATGACTATTCAACATGGTGGCATCCAGCAGTGGCATCCTGATCTGTTTGACTGTTTGACTTATGGGAGTTGAACTCCAACACTTCTGGACACACCAGGGTGGAGACAGGTGATCTCAAGGTTAGTTCACAAGGGACTGGGGTAGAGCTAAAGGTGTATTTGGGACTCCCAGAACCACTAAGGTAATGTCAACAACACCAAACACCGACCCACTTCTGTTCTAGGCGAGTCTGGCCACATCCTTAATAAGCAATTAAGCAAGGCAGTTCCATCATCCACCATCATATCCCAAGTCAAATCTCTATGCAGCTTCAGAAGTGATTAAGTTGCTTCAGACCAGTGGCATCCTAAGTCAACTGGTTAGAGAGGACCTAAGTCCTCTCTGTAGGGACACAGTGGCTCAGTGGCTAAGACACTGAGCTTGCCGATCAGAAAGGTCGGCAGTTCGGCGGTTCGAATCCCTAGTGGTGCGTAATGGAGTGAGCTCCCATTACTTATCCCAGCTTCTGCCCAACCTAGCAGTTCGAAAGCACATAAAAAATGCAAGTAGAAAAATAGGGACTACTTTGGCGGGAAGGTAACAGCATTCTGTGCGCCTTCGGTGTTTAGTCATGCTGGCCACATGACCACGGAGACGTCTTCGGACAGCGCTGGCTCTTCGGCTTTGTAATGGAGATGAGCAGCGCCCCCTACAGCCAGAAACGACTAGCACGTATGTGCAAGGGGAACTTTTACCTTTACCTTAAGTTCTCTTTAACAGTTGCGCTATTAGAGGAAGGTGGGAAGTTGAGTTCTGTGTCTCATCAGACAGGGTCCATCCAAGCTACTATTCCCAACACGGACCAGGGTTGTCTGACTGGGCTCTCAGGCCAGGTTTTCCCCATACTACCCATCTGAGAACTCCGCGACCTCTTAGCCACAAAGCTGCCCTTGTCAGTTCAATGAAAATTTACATCATAAATGCCATGTTGTGAAAGGAAACTCTGTTGCATCAGCTCCCTTCGCAAGCTACAGTGGCTCATTGTTCCTTTCTGCCAAATTGGAACAAGAGGAGAATATGCTAAAGCCACTGTGAAGCAAGTGGATTTTTTAAAAAAATAAAAAAATAATAAGGTTTGATCTTTTGGAAAAATGGGGTCTCGGCCTGCTTCCTTTTTCAAACTCCAAGGAAGCTTGTAGTTCAGGCTTTCTGCTACCACATCCCTTGCTCAGAGCGAGAGGTGGGATTCTACCAGTTCGCACCTATTCGCTAGGACCGGTTGTTAACATACTAAGCAGTTCGGAGAACCGGTTGTTAGAAGAAATTTCTGGCCTAATCCTGTAAGGAAGGCAGGAAGGAAACATTCTGGTGTTGCTGACAGAAACTGCCTCTCCGTTAACCTTCATTACATTCTTGGCAGGACTAGACTTCCTGTCTCAGGAACTTTTCTGGAGTTTTTTCCCCCTCCTTTGCTGGTACTTTGCTTGTGTGGAGGGACCATTCAAAGTGACAATGGCACTGAAAAAAGTGACTTATGACTGTTTTTCACACTTGTGACTGTTGCATCATCCCCACAGTCATGAGAGGCCAGGCAAGGAGATGCATGCCTCAATGTGAGTGATATTGAGTTGGCCATGCCCAGCCAATAACATGACCAAACCACGCCCACCAATTAAGCCACACCCACAGAACCTGTGATTTAAAAAAATTGAATCCCAGCCCTGGATCATGTCCAGCTAATGTAACGACTTAATAAATGCGCAATATTCAGCCTGATACAGGCAGGCCTTGGCTTACAATCATTTGTTTAGCAACTGTTCAAAGTTACAAGGCTACTGAAAAAAAAGTGACTCATGACTAGTTCTCGCACTTATGACCGTCACAGCATTCCCCCACAGTCATGTGTTCAGAAGACGGGTGCTTGGCCACCTGCATGTGTTTACAATAGTTGCAGCGTTCTGGGACGTTATGATTGCCATTTGTGACTTTCCCAGTTGGCTTCTGACAAGTGAAGTCATGCCGACTCGCTTAATGACCACAGCAACAAAAAAAAAAAGGTCGTTAAATCAGGCATGACTCATTCTAACAACCCACCTCATTTAGCAGCAGAGTTTCCAGTCCCAGTTATGGTCATTTAGTAGAGGACTGTTTGTATAACGAATCCAGCCGGCGAGTGGGGGCAAAGAGAGAAAGGAAAAGTGGGGCTTGGACAAGCTAAGTTGTTTTGTGGAAACTCTTTACCTTTTTTTTCTCCCGTGTAAGGGACAACCTCCTCGATGTCCTTCTGCTCCAGGGCTTGTTTCTCCAAAAATGAAAGAAGCTTTTCTCGGTCAAAAGGACCACCAGGTTTTTTCATAGTCTGGTCCTTTTGCCGGAGTCCCGCTGGTAACAAGGCATTCTGCGAAACGAAAGGAAGAGGGGAATAGCAAGAGCACTTAGACTTACACACCACTTCACAGTGCTTTCCAGCCCTCTCTAAGCAGTTTACAGAGTCAGACTCTTGCCCCCAACAATTTTGGGTCCTCTTTTTACCAACCTAGAAGGATGGAAGGCTTGAGCCTGGTGAAATTTGAACTGCCAAACTGCAGGCAGCCGGCAGTCAGCAGAAGTAGCCTGCAGTACTGCACTCTAATCACTGTGCCACCATGGCTCTTTCTTCCTTCCTTCCTTAGCGATAGCACGTAGACTTATATACCGCTTCACAGTGCTTTACAGCCTTCTCTAAGCGGTTTGGAGAGTCAGCATATTGCCCCCAACCATCTGGGTCCTCATTTTACCCATCTCAAAAGGATAGAAGGCTGAGTCAACCTTGAGCCTGGTGAAATTGGAACTGCCAAATTGCAGGCAGCTGGCAGTCAACAGAAGTAGCCTGCAGTACTGCACACTAACCACTGTGCCACCATGGTCCGTCTTTCCTTCCTTCATTCCTTCCTTCCTTTCTTTCTTCCATCCATCCATCCACCCATCCATCCATCCTTTCTCCCTTCCTTTGCACTTAGCAATAGCGCTTAGACTTATATACTGCTTTCCAGTGTTTTTACAGCCCTCTCTAAACGTTTACAGAGTCAGCCTCTTTCCCCCAACAAGCTGGGTCCTCATTTTACCCACCTCAGAAGGACGGAAGGCTGAATCAACCTTTGAGCCTGGTGAGATTCGAACTGCCAAATTGCAGTCAGTCGGCAGTCAGCAGAAGTAGCCTGCAGGACTGCACTCTAACCACTGCACCACCGCAGCTCATCCTCTTACACACACCCCAGAAAGTCAACCAAATGCCCACCCCTCCTTATTCTGATGCTGCTTGAGATAAGGTCCCAAATGTATCCTGAGAAATAAATTAAAATCAGAGGCTTTGGGGCGTAGGAAACATGCCATACCCATTTTCATGGGCAGACCGACAGGGGCATTCATGAAATGTAATGCCCTTTCAGATGTTGTTCAACTACAAGCTCCCAATGGACAACATGGCCAACGGTGAGAAAGGATGGGCATTGTAGTTCAACCATAGCCAGGAGACCACAAGTTACCATGTGCTTTACAGAACTACCAGGCGTAAACAACCAGACCCATATAGGTAGAGTTCAAACTAACTACTTTATTGTTCTCTGCCTATAAATAGGAATCTCCCCAGATCGGCAGCTTTCGCCTGGGAAGGAGCTGAGAAGGCTATAAGGCAGGTTTTCTTAACTTTGGCAACTTTAAGACGCAGGGACTTCAACTCCTGGAATTTCCCAGACAGCATGGGGAATTCTACGAGTTGGAAGTCCACACATCTTCAATCTGCCAAGGTTGGAAACCCTGCTCTAAAGTAAAGGCCTTCAAACTTGGCAAGGTTGTGGACTTCAACTCCCAGAATTCCTGAGCTAACAAGTCTGGGGGAAGAATGCTGGAGAGTAGAATAGAATAGAATAGAATAGAATAGAACAGTTCCCCTTAGTTTTCGGTTGCTTCTCTCCTTGAATAGCTTCCATCCATCACTTCTTGTCCTGCCTTCAGGTGCTATGGAAATACTAACAAAACATTGGGACCACATGTACATACCTCTGGATCAAGGTCATCTAGGACAGTTTCCAATTGTTTCAGTTCTTCTTCAGTCAACTTGCCCAAAATTTCATCTTCATCAAGTTCCCTGTATTTGTCCAAGTCTTTCCGGAAAGGGAGCGCCATCACTCCAGCAGACCGACCTTGAGTAGCTTGACTGACTAATAACAAAGCCAAGGTCTTAGCTTGGGGTTTTTATCTGGAAGGACAGAAAGGGTAGGAGGGAAATGTACTCATTTGGCAAAGTTCCAGGAATTGAATGTAATTCACACAAGCAACTCATCTGTGGATGCAGGAGAAATTATCTACTATTTTTACTGCTATGCTGAGGGCTAAGTATGCCTCCAAACACTTAAGATGATGCACAACAATGTCCCCTGGAGATGTGCACTTGTCACCACTCAAACAGGTAAGATCAGCATGATTAACATACATCTAGAGAACAGCCTTGCCAACTTTAAGATGTGAGGACTTTAACTCCCAGAATTCCCCCGTCAGCCACAGAGGAGATGTTGGCCTTCTAGTTCAGCCAGTCCAGAATGTTTCCTTGCTAAAAAGGAGCACACGTTTCTTATCAACCTTCTCCAACTTGGCTCTCTCCCAATAGTCAGTTGAACTTCCTGTTATGTTAGCCATGGATTAGGCAGAGTTTCAGACAGGGAAACGGATGTTGTATAGGATAGCCAGCCAGGATTTTGGCTACAAAAGTCCAGTCAACATCATAACCAACTCTGTAAGTACCGGAGTAATATAGCAATAGCATTTATATACTGCTTCACAATGCTTTCCAGTCCTCTCTAAGCGGTTTACAGGGTCAGCCTCTTGCCCCTAACAATCGGGGTCCTCATTTTATCCATCTCAGAAGGAGGGAAGGCTGAGTCAAATTTGAACCTGGTGGGATTTGAACAGCCAATAGTCAGCAGAAGGGGCCTGCAGTACAGCACTCGAACCACTGCACTGCTGTGAAGGTGCATATTGCTCTGAAGTAATATCCTGAAGTACACCCAGCACTCTTAAGGCCAACACAAAACACTTCAGGTTTTGTGGGGACCTTGTTGTATTCTGAACTTGGTTGTTTTCTTGCAGATGTTTCATTACCCAACTAGGCAACGTCATCAGTGCTAGAAGGGAATGGGGGTTTGGTCTTATTTTTTATACACTATTGGTTTGCCTAGTCAATGTTGGTG
>BLBF01000068.1:6716589-6763783 GCA_015471245.1 Laticauda colubrina
CTCCTCCTCCTCCTCCTCCTCCTCCTCCTCCTTCTGCATTAAGCATCTCTGCAATTTTTCGGCCACTGAGCAGCTCGGACAGTGTAATGATTGTGTGAGTTTCACTTGAGAATGAGAGTGAGCAGGGTGAGAACTCCTGGCACGCTGCCTACGGCGTGAGTGAAGGGGGACCTTTGTGTGTTCAGAGGATGGCTGCCATTGTGTCGAAGTCCATTAGAATTCCGTAAGCCTTCTTATAATGGGCCAATATTTTCAGCCAAGGCTCCAACAGAGCTGAAAATAAACAGGTCCTTCACCAGAGGAAAAGCTCAGCTTCTGGAAGAACAGAAGAAAGAAATTCAAAGGCTTCAGCAAACCTTTGGGGGGGGGGGGAGTGCAGACTTTTGAAAGCATTTCTGAGCTCATCTCTGTTCTAATAAGAAATGTGAACTGTTTGGGATACTCCAAAAGGCCAAAATTAGATGTTTTCAAGGGAAATCTACTGTGGTGTGTGTGCTATGTACCATAGCACATGGGATCTGCAACAAAATGGCGCAGGCTGTGAACGCTGCAGGGTGTGAAATGCTCAGGATTAGACCAATTCATGGATCATATCCTAACTGCAGATCTACAGTAAAGTAGACAAAAAATATTATTTGGTTATTGATCACAAATTGGGGCTCCGTCCTAGAAAGGACATCTCTCACCACAGAAAATAAAGACGTGTGTCTTCCTCTAGCTTGATTTACAGAGTTATCTGCAGCTAAAATTGATTTTAGAAAAGAGTTTCTTTTACTATTAGCTATAAAATTCCATCTTAAAATAATTTCTATCCAGGAAGGAGACAGGAATAAATCAATTGCTCCAACAGGCACAAAGGCTCATTTCTCAGGCATCATTTTTGAGAAATGATGCCTCTCCTCTTTCGACAAGCGATCATAGAAACACTGGGGGTGGGGTTTTCAAACGTTGCACTAAGATACAGATTCTTTAAAACATGATGGTAGCTTCTTTATTTAGACAGAGGAACATTGGGAGCTGTGCATAGGTGCTATTTAGTCAGCAGGAATCCAGGGCTCTAAACTGAGTGTATTTCAAGGTTCAAAATGGACCAGTTCAATTAAACCCAGCCTTTGATGACTCTGTGGTTTTACAGAGGGGACAGAAATAAGATGAGTGTCTTCGCATTTATCTTAGATGACATATTGCAGAATGCATCTTATAATTACCTTATTTATAATGTTCTAAAGAGGCACCCTGTTTAATTAAATAAGTGCATGGCTCATTATACTTCAATGATGGTGGAAGATCTTGCTTGATGTTTACTGGACTGGTTTTATGTATGATTATAGTTCCGGAAATAGAAAGCAGCTAAGAGCTAGGCTTATCTTTGATCTGGTAAGTCCAAATGCCTTTGAATGTTGCTGTCCTGCTTAAGAGTGGGAAAGACTGCCATATGCATTTAAGAAGTTGCTTCAAGGACTAGACAGAGGAGGTGACAGTTGGCTTCCTTCTGTGATTCAGATTGGTAATAGACTCAGTAACTATCTGGCATAGTACTCTTGTTTTAAACCATGCTAACTGGGGAACAGGAATTTGTCAATATCTGCACAGGTCCCTTGTGTTTTAGATGGTATTAATAAAAATAAAGTATATAATCTCCTTTGAATTGAGCTTAACTCCTGGTGATTGGGGATATATTCTCATTGCTTTTAGAAATAGTTTGCCATTGCCTTGAGGAGGGTGTTTTCCATTTTTTTCAGAATGACAGCTCTGGGATTTCCCAAGTACTAATCATTCCAACTCAAATCAGCTTTTAGAGAATGGTCAAAGGCAGCTAAAAAAATGTTGCTTCTTCATTTCACATGTTGGAAAGCCTACTCTGCTGTGTTAATAAATGCTCTTGTATGCCCAACCCTATCCTGAACATAATTCTGACATGCTTATGTATTTGATTGATGAGCCTTGCACAAGCTTCAGAATTCTGTTGACTGTGAGAAGTATAAAAATGCTTTTTTTGAGCATCAGTTAATATTTAATCCAACAGAGGCTAAGACCTGTCATCTTTTTCTCTTGGAGACATTTTTCTTCTGGATGTATGAAAATCTGGTCTAATGAAATATCTAGTGAACATTCTATTTTATGGACTAGCCCTAGGGAAGTCCAGGGGCTAATAGCAAAAATTTGTTTTTTGTAATATAACTGCAGTTTTGCTGTGCAACCTTCAGCCTACATTATTGTTGCAATGGATTTAATTTTAATCATCTATCTCCCTCTTCCTTTGGGTTCAGACCTAAAATCTATCTTCTGTGCCAAGTGAGGGTTGGGATAAGCATTTGAAGATGTGTGAGATGCCTATTTACTCTTTTATTGCCTTGAAGGCTTTTGTATTACTGTAAAAGCTTTTATTGACAGGTGTTTCATTTCATCAAATTCATACACTGTTACTCAGTGTAGAGCTTTATGCTGTACTATTGTGAGTTCAGAAAGAAAAAAAACCATTAGATCAGAGCCAAATAACAAAGCTGTAGACCAGATCCATTCAAAGGACTAAATCGCAGTTTCTTTAATGACAATTTGTGAACCCATTATCGGCAGATGAATTCGTGTAACACCCAAAGTAAAACCATACAAGTCACATTATAAAAGAAGTATGAATATGCAGATTCTCATTGTTGAATTAAAGGTTAAACATGTAACAGAAAATTGACCAGGCATCAATTACTATCAATTGTAGTCAAAGAACTAAAATGAACAAATAAGACTTTTAAAGTCAATAGGAATGGATTGGTAAGGTAAGAACATTTTCACTTTAGCTACTTGAAAGCAATAGGATCTTTGCAGAATCTAGTTTCATGAGACAGATAAATCTGGGCAAAATAATTGTTTGAAAGTTCCTTCTAATTAACGAAATCTGACCTGTTTTCATTCTAATTGATAAGGAATAACTGCAAAGGGAAGGGTAATATTTTTGCTGAGTGGCCCCATTTGCCTCCCCTGACCTATTTTCTGCAATCTGTCCCACATAAATCATTGTTTCTGAGTTTGCCCTGGGGATTCTCTCTAGGTGCAAACTCAGCTGCAGTCATTACTTCAGGATTTAGCTGGGGGGGGGGGGGGGCTCTCTAAATGAAATCTCAGCCTGAGGAATGGGGATGATGGATCTTATTTGCATATGACCATAACACCATATAATTCTCACATGCCAAATACCTTAACCCCTCCATTATCAGGAACATAGGCGTCAAGAGTTCACCTTTCAGATCAAGGGCCAACGTGTTCTTAAGTAAATAAATGGTGTTCTTGCAGTTTTATTTTGTTGCGATTCTGACTACTTGAAATGTTTATTATAAAACATTAAATAAAAGAAAGATGTTAGTGGAACTGCAAATTAGAAAAATAGAAAGAATAGCAGTTCCACTGACGTCTTTGGTGTTTCTTAAGCTTTGCATCTTAAGTTCCACCAATTGCTCTATCGAAGAACTTGTATCCCATCACAGTAGATAAAGCCCAGGGGACTTTTTCTGGTGCTATTTATATGTTTGCAAGCATTCTATTTTTCATTAATACTAAATTTTAGAGACTTAAATGTTCATGACTCACCACCTAACTGGTTCAGAAACTTATCTGTGATAGGCACATCACCAATTGAGAAAAAAGGGTGAACTTCAACTCCATACTCTCATTTAACTTTCAAAGCTGTGGTAGTTTTGTCTAGTGGTGAGGCATCAAGTTAGAACAGGGGTCCCCAAACTTGGCAACTTTTCAGACTTGCAGACTTCAGTTCCCAGAATTCATAGCTGGCTGGAGAATTCTGGGAATTGAAGTCCACAAATCTTCAAGTTGCCAAGTTTGGAGGACTCTGGGTTAGAAACTGGGAGACCATGAGTTCGAGTCCTGCCTTAGGCACGAAAGCCAACTGGCTGACTTTGGGCCAGTCACTTTCTTTCAGCCCAACTCACTTCACAGGATGGTTGTTGGGGAAAAAAGGAGGAGGAAGATGGGTTGGGTATGTTCACTGCCTTGAGTTATTTGTAAAAATAAGGAGAGGGCCAATAAAACCAGCAGTAATTTAAAAAGACAAAAGAGGATAGGGAAGTGGTATGTGTCAGGATGAAATACTTGGATGAAAGGCATTTTAACTCCTGAACTCCATATTTATTTGGGGAGAAGGGGGTGGAGATAGGATTATATTTTAGAAGACCAGATAACAGATAATCAGAGTTGGAAGAGACCTTGTAGGTCATCTTGTCCAACATACACACCCCGCCCAAGCAGGAGACCCTACACCATTTCTGACAGATGGTAGTCCAATCTCTTCTTGAAGGTCTCAAGTGATGAAGCTCCCACAACTTCTGTTCCGCTGGTTGATTGTTCTCTCTGTCAGAAAGTTTATCCTTATTTCCAGGTTGAATCTCTCCTTGTTCAGTTTCCATCCATTGTTCCTTGTCTGGTCTTTGGGTGCCTTGGAAAATAGCTTGATCCCCTTCCTCCTCTCTGTGGCAGCCCCTCAAATATTGGAAAATGCTATCCTGTCTCCCCTGGTCCTTCTCTTCCCTAAACTAGCCAAACCCAGTTCCTGCAACTGTTGGTTGTATGTTTTAGCCTCCAGTCCCCTCATCCTCCTGGTTGCTCTTCTCTGCACTTTTTTTTTTTAGAGTCTCAACATCTTTTTGAGAGTGTAGTGACCAGAACTGGATGCAGGACTCCCAGTGTGGTCCAGGGTGGTTTTTTTTTTTTTTTTTTAAATTATTATCATTATTTTCCTTTCTTTCTGTAATGCATTTTCAAATCCAGTTAGAAATCTACCTGAGATTTCCGCCCTCCCGGCTCCAGCTCAGTCTGCAAAGCTGCAAAGGTCTTTGGCTCCCCCACTGAAGGGCAAACCCGAAGCAACGGACCCCCGGACGCTTTGGAAGCACCTCCACGTTTCTCCTCTTGCCATGAACCGGGGAGAGGAAAAACGGGGCGATGCTGCTCCTTCCTCGCAGAAACCCCAACAGGTGCCGGCGCCTGGGCTGCATCCCGCGCCAGAGGGACCCGGGAGGAGCGAGGCCGCCCGCCCCGTCCGCTCGCTGCAGGGCAGACGGTCGCGCCAACCGGCTCCCTCTCCCTCCCCCCCCCCCCCCCCGCAATACTCCAGAAGCGTCGCCATGGCAGCCGCCTCGAACTCCGCGCCCCATAGTGCCCGGCGGCGCGACTGAGGCTGCGCGGCGGCTGGGTTTGGGCAAGGCGCCCTGCCTCTTCTCTTTGACAGCGCTTTTGGGCTTGGCTCGGCTGGAGCGCGCGCAGAAAGGACCGGAGGAGAAAGAACCGGGGGCGAGGGCGAGGAGGGCCCCGGCCAGGGAGGAGGCGGCGGCGGCGGCGGCGGCGCCTGGGGTAAGCCCTGCCATCGCCCCTTGCCTTCCCCGCTGCGCTTTGGCTCCTCGCTTGCAGCCGCCCTCCGATCTGCAAGCAAGGATGCTGCTGCTGCTGCTGCTGGTGATGATGGTGATGGTGATGATGATGATGGTGATGATGGCGGGGAGGAAGGCGAGGCGAGGGCATCCCGTGCCAGCCAGCCTGGAGGGAGCGCTTGCAAGGGAGCCCTTGAGGGCGAGACGGATGCTCCGCCGTCCGGACCGTTTGCTGTTGCCCGGAGATGGGCGGACGAGCGATGGGTGGCTACGGGGAGTGGGGGGAAATGGGGGGGGGTGGGGTGGGGGAGAGACGTTTTGGAGGATCCGCCCCGATTTTTGCAAGAATCGCGCCGAATGTTGTGAAAACGAGCCTTTTTATTTGACAAATTCCTGAAAGGTTGAATGGAAGGGGACGGAATGGGAAGAGAAGGAAGCCCCCTGCCAGTGCACGCTTCTTCCCCCTCCTATGCGGCTTGCTGGGTGGTTATTTTTTGGGGTGGGGGGGGGGGAGGAAGGTGAGAGGAGAGGTAGGTGCCTTTGGTTTTAGTTGCAGAGACCAAGGTTTGGGCGATGGCTCACAATAGATCCAGCCCGACTGCGATTCTCTGGGAAACGAGTGTGGCATGCAGAAGAGAAATCCTTCCCATCATCCCCAATCCCTTGGGAGGGAGAGAAGAGAGGTGGTGATGGTGGTGGTGGTGGTGGGAAAATGATATTATTTTACCCCAATTGATCCCTTGGCGATGGATCTCAGATGCTCCCCACTGCAGGAAACATGTCCCTTTGTGCAGGGTGATCGACTTGAAACAACTCTGTGAAAACCCTTGTGGTTTTCAAAGGTGTTCTTGCTTCCTTAGAAAGCGGGGTTAAGATGGCAGCCAAGGTTTGTCTTTTGGGGTTGGTTTCAGCAGATGGACAGAGCCCTGTCCCGCCGTATCTCTGAACCATGAGGCTCAAAACCCTTAGAAATCGGGAACTGTAGTGAGTGAAGTGACTTCATGTGCCGATCAGAGGAATCTGGTTACTAAATGAGGTCATGGAGTTAAGTCAGAATAAATTTAATGCTCCATAGCCCCATTCCAACTATGAAAATGTGGTTTTACACACACACACACACACACACACACACACACACACACGGGATTGTTTCCAAGTTGTGTCTTGGCTTGTCATTTTAACACAGATGCCTTCCTTGGAATCTCTTTCTCTTTACCACCACTTGCTGACCAAGGCATGACTTGTTTGCTTTTGATTCAACCATGGGTGTGCTTGTAAAATACAGGTTGACCATTTGTTCTGGTTTATTAAATCACTTTGAAACAATCTGTGGCGGGCTAGAGTGGATGATCCCAGTTTGTGTATAGAGAATGAAGGAGAAAAGGAGAAAAGTTGGTATAGTCAAGGGGTCCCCAAATTTGGCAACTTTAAGACTTGTGGACTTCAACTCCCAGAATTCCTCAGGCAGCTGTGGTGGGAGTTGAAGTCCACAAGTCTTAAAGTTGCCAAGTTTGGAGACCTCTGGTATATGTAATTCTTTATAAATTGGCTGTCCTTTAAAAAAAAAAAATCAATTTTCTTTAAAAAAATAATAATTTCAGCTTTCGTCTCATATTACTTGTTTAGTATTTAACAAACCAGAGAATTCGGTTAAAATGCTTGTTTTAAAACACAAAAGGTTCAAAGGGACTCACTTGTTGGAAAATTGGGTTGCCTTTCTTGTGCTGCCACCTCCTTCCTAAATCCACAGAATGACACCCCTTCCTTGTGATCCAGCTGCAGTTTGTGTGAGCCACCATGCCAGATGTCGCTGCCAAAATAAGCATGTCTGAAGAAAACTTGAAAAACTTAAATTAAAAAGAGATTTAAAAAGAAAAACTAAATCCTGGGAATCTGGACTGGGAAGCATACATTGCCTGCATAGCTGGTTATAACCCTCATTTTGGTTGAATGGTGCAGTGTTGGTGCATTTGTCAGGGGGTTTCAATGCAATGTGTGGAGTGTGAAGGATGTGCGTTTGTGTTTGTTTTCATGGTCATGATGTGCACTGAAGATGGTGTTTGATTTTGTTGTATGAGGTACACTGACAATAAAGTAAACTAAATTAGAATAAGGTCCAATAGGAGCTCGTGTTGATTAATGTATCAATCATACCTCAAGAGTTTCATGGAACTGATTGGAAGATGGATTGATGTGATCATTTTGTGAGCAATGGATATGCTTCCAAACACATCCTCTTCCCTATTTATGGCTCTGTCTGCTGTCCTTATTCCCTAACTTTTGAAGGTAAAACTACCTTTTTCACAGTAGTTGCAAATCAATATGGAAAACTCAAGGCACAAATGATCAGGGCTATCTGCAGGGCAAATGGCAGCCACATGGGTCTAATCAACATTCTACAGGTGGTCCTTGACTTACAATATTTTGCTTGGTGAATGTTTGAAGTTACAACGGCACTGGAAAAAGTAACTTGGGACCATTTTTCACCCTTATGACCGATACAGCATCCTCATGCTGACGTGATTTTACATTTGGAAGCTTGACAACTGACTCACATTTATGATGGGTGCAGGGGTCCCAGGAATCCCCTTTTGTGACCTTCTGACTCGCTTAACAACTGGGTTACTAATTTAACAACTGCAGTGATTCACTTAACCAACCTGGCAAGAAAAGTCATAAAATGGGGCAAAACTCATTTAACAAATTTCTCACTTAAGCAACATAATTTTGGGGCTCAATTATGATCGTAGATTGAGGACTAGCTGGATTTTTTTTTTTTTAATGTGTGCCATGCCTGAGAAATAGGCAAAGCTTCAACCGCATCGTTGCAGCCATCATCCTGACTTTTCTCACCACACCCTGAAGACAACCTGAAAATAACCACAAATGTCCGTCAGTTATGATGAAAGAATGAATGCTGGGTTTTCGGCATTTTTTTACGAGCATGCCCATGATTGATTTTTTTTCTGAATTTTATGGGATAAAAGCTGTATTTTGGATATGTTAAGCTTTCTCTGCTCATCTAGGCTACAGAAAATTTATGGCATGCTGCTTTCTTCTCACTGCATGGGGAGTTAATTTTATCATTGTGAAAAAAAAATGAAATGTTGCTTCAGGGGAAAGGATTAGAGACAATGGCTTGGAATATTAACAGCTGCTAGGATTTCGTACACACAACTCTAGAAAGAAAAAGGGGTTCCACCAGAAGGCATGGTTATAAAAAAATAATAGATTGTATAGAGATGGACAGGCTAACAATGAAAATAAAAGACAGAGAAGATTCAATTTACTGTAGGGCCTGGGATGCCTGGTATGAGTGGTTTAGAAATAAAAAGAAAATAAAATGGCAATTAGGAAAAGAATGAGGGAATATGTAAATATGTAAATATACCATAGAGAAGATTGATGTGTAAGGATAAAAGATATTGATTTATAGCAAGAGTAAGATGTAATGGTAAAGGAATAAGTAAACACATATACTGAAAAATGTAAGGAGAAAGATGAAAGATGTCTTGATGTTTCAAAGATATGAAAGATGTCTTGATGTTGCTAACAATGTATACATTTTTATTTTATGTTTTTTAAAATTTTAAAAATTAATAAAATTTATTAAAACAACAAATGTTGCTTCAGAGGAAAGGACTAGAGAATGGCATGGAATTGGAAAAATGACTATTTTAGCTAAATAATAGAAAAATGCGGTCAAAGATTAAAAATAGTTCCGTGCAGAAATGAAGTGCTTTGGGAAACAGTCTGTCCAAATAGTTGAGAGGGAGTTAAGCAGAATTTGTCTTTCTATCAGAAAAGCCATTGTGGCAAGATTTCTGCATAGCAGTGAATTAGAATAGATGGCCTCTAAAATCTCTTCCGATTCTAAAATCGAAAGATTTGAGAGTGGTAGAATTGGTGTGTGTGTGTGTGTGTGCGCGTGCACACATGTGTGTGTGTGTGTGTGTGTGTAGAGAATCACAACTACTAGTGCCCTCCAAATGTGGCTTTTCATTTTTTATAGAGCCACTCTTGGTTCCCATGAAATGTTATCTCTGAAAAAAAGAAAGAAATGTGTCTGAAACAGCATGATGGAAATTTTCTCCTGGAAGAATTCAAAGAAGCGATTATCGGTTTATGACCTTGGTGAAAGTGTAGATAGAGTTTGCTGCTTTCTGAAGCAGCAATTCTTTCTGAAGAGAAACATTTTATGGAAGGAGCATCTATAGTAGAAGAGAAAGGCCTGAAAAGACCAATTTACACGGGGCAGAAAAATTGCTTTGTATGAAATATTAAGTATATTCAGTATGCTCTCCTGATTGTTTCTCTTGGTTTCTTTCTTTACAACAATCTTGTAAGGCAAGTGATCAGGAATAAGTGATTGATCCAAAGTTATCCAATGAGTGAGGATTTGAACCTATGCATACAGCCCAATTGTGACCCAGCTTGAACCCAGCTTCTCAACTCTGGTTTGAGAGTTTGGATTGCCCTGTCTTCTGAACTAGCCTGCAGACATATGTGGAAGAGGATACATCAAGATAGAGAAGGCTGGTTTGATTATCAGTCGGCTGTGACTTTCTTCATATACTTTGGTACCGATTAGGAATTGAGTTTTTAGAGGATGCTAAATAGTAACTTCCAGCAGTTCTCTTCATTGCACCTGCTGGCCAGGTCACCTATGAATTGCAGTTGGGGATTATTATACTACAAGTTTGGTGCACCTCAACCATCCACCTGTAATTTGGTTGGATGGCTTCTGATGTTGGGATGCCAGTTCTGGGAGGTTCACAGAAAAACATCTCATTTTCTTTTTGATTATTTTTCCAAATTTTCCAGATTTCCATAAACACAATAGTCCTCATTGCAACTGGGCTAAAGCAAAGAGTAAATGAAAGTTGTTTCTGTTGACAGACCACTCCCATTAAATGTTATTCTTGTCTAGTTACGTTCCTTTTTTTTTTTTCACCCAGCAAAGTGGGATATTTTCCTTTCTTCCCTGCACTATGAAACTCTTTAATCTTCTCTAGATCAAAGCAGGAGTAAGCTTGACGTGCATAAAGAGTTGCACAATTATATCAAATGACCAGAAAGGCATCTATTGAACATGACAAAGATTGATTGGTTTATTTTAATGGAATAGAGTTCTTCATGTTTAAACAATTTTTAGTGAGAAGAAAAAATTAAGCCCAATAAAGTTGCTTTTCAAGACTGTACTGAAAAACAGATTTGATGTATCCCAATGGGAACTTTTCAAATTGAGCAGCAAGAGTCGTTCTTTGAGCCAATTTTTAACTCCCTCCAAGAAGGGTTGATATATGAATTGTTCTCAGGATGACTCTAGGACAGAAGCATTGTGGGAATTTTAAAGTATGTCTTTATTTTGAGTCATCTATCTTTCCTGGGAGGGTTGACATATGAGCTCTAACATATTGTTGACATTCAAGTAGTAGTCCAAGAATGACATATAGTACAACGGGATCTCCACATAATTTAAGAATCATGTGTTCCAACCAGTACAATCACATTACTAGATGAGATCATGAAGCTAAGTCAGAGTGAAGGTAATATTTCATGCTTTTATTCAAAATATAAGAATGTTCCCCCCCCCAAGAGGGAAACATTTTTGAGAAGCAAGGACAAAGCAAGCAACAGAAAATTTTGAGGCAACTGATCCCAATTATAAACACGACTTTCTGTCTCACATGAATTGATCCTACTTCTTGTCTCTCTATAAGGATTTAGAAATTAATCAATAACCTTATGTATCATCCTGTGTGCGGACCTTAATAAATGAATCCAATGGGTAAACAGCGCTGTAAACTTGAATGCACAAACACAAAATAGTTTCCAGGTCAGCAAATTTTTTCTATCTTTTGCTGAAATGGAGAAACTAACCTTGAGAAAAGTGTGGGAAGAAATTCTCCTGGGTAAATCTCATTCTTTCCAGTTCCACACATGCAGGCATTGCACAGGAGATGAAGACCCTTCGGCTCTGGGAATGGACTGGGCCATGGGACAACCCTGCACCCAAGTTATGCCAAGCCAAAGGACAAACAAAGAGACAGGGCCAGAAAAAAAAAAAGAAAGATAAAAGAATATATCTGAACACAGACTGGGTGTATTGATAAAATAAATGCTCCTTTTCTTTGACAGTGGATACCTAAGGTGGGTGGAGCTAGCCTATGACTTGTGAGAATTTAATGAGATGTTGCTTATAATTTTTAGAGGAGTGCTAGAAGAATTACAACAAACTAATATTTGGGAAGTACTTGTAATAGTTAAAAGCACCAAGCAGATATTAAGATTATGTTTTGTATTATAAATCATATCATGTAAAACATTGCCAATAAGTTATTTCTGCAATGTTTGTAAATTAGCAGAGAGAACTAACCATCTCTCTTTTTTCCAGGAATCCGGAAGAGTGTCTTGTGAATGATTGACAGGTAAACGACAAAGGACGTGATTAAGAGACATGTCAGTGCCATTCCGGAAAGAGTTGGAGAAATACAAAAATATCAATGAAGATGAAATTCTGAACAAACTCTCTGAGGATGAACTAAAACAGCTAGAGAATGTCCTTGACGACTTAGATCCAGAGGTATGTTCTGAACAATGAAACCACATTTCCGACATTCAAAATTAGCCCCTTAAATGTTTATAATGCCTAAAGGTATAAAGATACAAGCTAGATTCATGGTTCGTTTTAACGATACCCACAATGTCTGTCACAGCGAACCATAATCCACTGTATATAATGCCCAAGTTCACAAGACTAGGAGAAACAATCCAAATGGGAGGTCTTCAACTCCATGTGGCCTGTGATAATAGATTGTGGAATTTACAGTCATTCAGAAGGAACAAAGATGTCTATCATGGAACCCATATCATGTATCTGAAATTAACACAATTGAAAAAGTCCAGCAATATTTCACAAGAAGAATTCTCCGCTCCTCTACTCATTGCAGAATACCTTATGCCACCAGACTTGAAATTCTAGACCTAAAAAACCTAGAACTACGCCGCCTCTGGTCCGATCTAAATATAGTATATAAAATCATACATTGCAATGTCCTACCTGCAAATGAATACTTCAGCTTCAATCATAACAATACAAGAGCAAACAATTGATGCAAACTCCAGATTAACCAAACCAAACTTCACTGCAGAAAATACGACTTGAGCAACAGAGTGTTCAATGTTTGGAATACTCTGACTCTGTTGTTACATCTTCCAACCCCAAAAACTTTAACCTTAGACTGTCTACTATTGACCTCATCCCTTTCCTAAGAGGGGGTGTAGAGGGCCTGTATAAGTGTACCACGTGCCTACTGTCCTTGTCCTATTGATTCTTTTTATTTTTTTTATAAGTATCTATCTCATGTATTCCAAACTATGTTTATTCTTATACCTGTATCTTGTAAGCGATTGACAAATCAAATAAATACTAAAAAAATACTAAATACTATTGCTAATATTTGAAGTGATTGATGAAGCAGCAGAAGATGATGGCCTAGAGGTACATATTGAGAGTGTGATGCAGATAAGGCTGCAGTTTAACGTCTGCTAGATCTGTGTGTGCTTTGAAAATGATTCAGAAGTGC
This sequence comes from Laticauda colubrina, assembly GCA_015471245.1. NCBI lineage: Eukaryota > Metazoa > Chordata > Lepidosauria > Squamata > Elapidae > Laticauda > Laticauda colubrina. Next base: position 6,729,554 of record BLBF01000068.1, read on the forward strand.
TTCATAGGGTATAGAGAGAAGCATCTTTAGTCATTCAACAGATCGATCTTTTTTCCAGGCTTCCACTCAAGTCAGAAAAAAACAAAATGTTGAATATGAATAGCTCCCTTCATCTCTGAAGCACTTTTTCCAAATCAGTTTTGTGGTGTGTACAGCAGGGGTGTCAAACTTAAGGCCCGCAGGCCAGGTGCTTAGATCTGGTCCACAGGGCTGCCTTGGAAACAGCGAAGGACTTGCCCACGGTGCCTCTGCCAGCAAAAATGGAGCCCGGGAGGGTGTGTGTGTGTGCTGGCAGAGGGATTGTTTTGACCCAAACCTTGTTCCAAGGAAACAAACATGAAGCAGAGGCAACAGAAAAACCTTTTAATGATTCTTTACAAATTCCGTTCCTTCCCGGTTAAAAGGCTGTTCCAAACTAATTGTCTCTGATAAGAACGAGCCTTGCCAAGGTGGTGCAAGGCTGCCAAGAACATCAGATAAAGTTACTAAGATATATTTCAAACACAAAGAGTCTTCCAAATACCAACCAAGATATTCTGAACATCCACGAGGCTTGAGTGCAAAAACTTCTTTGCTTCCTGCAAAGAACTCCGGTTTCTCAGCTGGTTTTTATCTCTTGAGAGAGGGGCCATTACCTTGCAGCCTTACTCCTGAGTTGCCAGTGCTGCTGCAGTTGCTCTTTCCTTTGAGCAGCCCTGCGCGCACATGCACTGAGCACAGGCTCCTCGGGGACTTCTTCATCACTTCTGCCAGCCTCCACAATCTCCAAAGGCAGCACACCACTCCCTGTTGGTCCTGGCTCCATTCCTGCATCACATGCAGGCCCCTCATCTGAATCCTCGTTCTCCGAGACCTCAGCCGTCCGCACCTGCTGCCAGCGAACTACAACAGGGCTGCAGGAGGCTGTTGTGGCTGAAAATGGAGCTTGGGAGCCCTTTTTCTCTGGCAGAGCACTCAGGACACTTGACACGAGTTACATCGAGCTGGCCACGCCCATCCTGGCCACGCCCATCCCAGCCACCTGCGGTCAAACACAGTCCTGATGTGGTGCGCAATGAAATCAAGTTTGACACCCTTGATGTGCAGCATCTACTACTTTTTCCTTACAAGGGCCGCAAATGCAGTGCAATTTCTGAGGAGAAAAAGGAGAGATCCCTCCTGGCAGCTGCCATTTGTGCGCCTATATGTTGAGTTCGGTAGGGGATGCTGCAACGGTTGTAAACGTGAGGACACTTTTTTGAGTGCCATTGTAAGTTTGAAGCAAGAGTGGGATTCAAATTTTTAACAATTGGTTCTGTGGGCGTGGCTTAGTTGGTGGGTGTGGCTTAGTGGTAATGTGACTGGCTGGTCGTGGCCACCTCAACATCACTCACATCGAGGCACGCGTCTCCTCACGTGGCCTCTCATGACTGTGGGGATGATGCAACAGTCATAAGTGTGAAAAACGTTCATAAGTCACTTTTTTCAGAGCCATTGTAACTTTAAATGGTCCCTCCACACAAGCAAAGTACCAGCAAAGGAGGGGAAAAAAAACTCCAGAGAAGTTCCTGAGACAGGAAATTTAGTCCTGCCAAGAATGTAATAAGGGTTAACGGAGAGGCAGTTTCTGTAAGCAACACCAGAATGTTTCCTTCCTGCCTTCCTTACAGGATTAGGCCAGTAATTTCTTCTAACAACCGGTTCTCTGAACTACTTAGAATGTTAACATCCAGTTCTAGTGAATGGGTGTGAACTGGTAGAATCCCACTCCTGGTTTGAAGGGTCGCTAAACAAATGTCTTACGTCGAGGACTATCCGTATCCTTTTCCGATTCTCTTTGCTCTGAAGCAGGCATGCGCATCAGCTAGATGTCACCTTAAAAGAAGTTGTGGAAATGTTCAACTCTTCCTGACTTAATAATTCCTTCTGTTTCTTGCCGTGGCAGAATGCCCTTCTACCAGCAGGCTTTCGACAGAAAGATCAGACCAGTAAACCTGCCACGGGACCTTTCGATAGAGAACGACTGTTGTCCTACTTGGAGAAACAAGCCTTGGAGCACCAAGACAGACCAGATATTGTACCTTTTACTGGAGAAAAGAAAGGTAAGTTCCTGGCTGCGACAAATAAAGAAAGGGAGATTCTACTGTTACCTTGCTGCCTCCCCCCAACATGGCAGACAAACATCTATGCAAATTGCATGGGTATAAACATGCAATTCATGTAAACACCTTCTCTTACCCTAAATTATTATCACTATATAATCAAATGCAATATGAAAAGTAATGGAACAATTAGGTTTTTACATCACCTGTCTTCCAGCAATTCTGGGCAGTTTACAATTGTTAAAAGCATTTAAGAACAAAAATCAATATCAAAACAAAAAAAAGCACAAAAGCAACAAGTTGTTGCTATTACAACTTGCTGGTTTTCCTCATGCCCTTGATCAAAATCTTTTTTTATACTTGTTTCCTGGATTCTATTTTAATATTCAATAGCAAGGGTGAATACTGTGAGTTGCAAGGCATACAGGACCTGTGAGTGATTCATATTGGCTTGCTAGGATTTAAATAAATTTTCCAGTTGGCTTCTCAAGGTATTTCTGTAACTTCTAATCTTAGGAATCATGTTGTTCTGATTCATATTTTTCAACTTTGATGGTTCTCATTCAGGAAAAAGATGTTGTTTCTAGCCAAAGGCTAGGAATTTTGGGACCTGCAGTATCGGTCTAATTGCAAAGTGTCTGGTTGAAGAAGGCTGATGTACAGGATTCTCTCACTCAAGAGTTAAATGGGAACTTTCTTTGTCTCTTTCCACTGAAAAAAGAACAGCAACAGGAAACTCCACCCAGAATTAACTCACCCCAACAGTATGTAGTAATTAGTTGCTAAATGTTTTAATAGCACCGATCAGAAAATGGTAGGCAAGGACTTGAGAAATATCACTTCTATAAAAGGAAATAGTATGGGTGTTTTAAAATTCCAATATGTTTTGTTGTGGGATAGATAGATAGACAGACAGACAGACAGACAGACAGACAGACAGACAGACAGACAGACAGACAGATAGATAGAGACAGAGATATATAGATATAGATCTATAGCCCTTATGAGCATTAAGCATAGCCATTTATTTGCATTTCAGCTGAAGTTGGTAGAAAGCTTTTACTATGTTGGGGGGACAAAATTTACTCCATTGAATTTAGCGAAAGGAGCATGTTTGCATTTTATAATAGTAATATATTAGCAGCAGCGTGACAGGTTGAGAAATGCTAATGCCTATAAGTGAATGGCCAAATACTACTTAGCTTAAATATCCTGGCTCCTATCTGCCTAGGAAAGTTGTTTCCATCAGCTTTCCACCCATGATTACAGTATTCATTACATTAGCATGGAAAGTCTCTAGCAACGAGGAGGAATTTCAACCACTTTTGAAGCTGGGCAACCTTGAAAGGGTTCAAGAAATAAGTAAAACTTTCCTCCTGCTTTGTGGTTCATTCTACAGCCCCTGCCTCATTAGGGACACTCCAAATTAGAAGAAAAGAGCAGCCGCCTAAGTCTTGGCTAAGAGGAAGCCTCCTTGGGGTGGAAATAGAACAAATGTTCCTGGATTCACCTGAAATGTCCTTCAAATTAGCGGGATCCCAGATGAAACAAGGGCACCTTCGCACAATATTCTGTATTTACCTCCCCAAGTCTCTGAAGCAGTTTGAAAGCAATCTGCAATTGTCTCTATTTCCGCTAACCTGAACTGCTGAGGGCTTTGGTGTTTAAAGATTCTGCATCTCTAAGCCTTTGTATTCTCATAATGTCAGCAGTGCTGGGGAGCTGCTTTGATTTATTTTCAGGTCAGCAGAAGTGTATTTGCAACAGCTAGGTTGTGAATTTTTTTTTGTTTTAGTTTTACTAGAGTTTTATTTCCACATTAGAGGGAACTCTAACCTTCCATCACAATTAAAAACTTTTAAGCTTCATATCTTTGAAGGGGGAACATTGGCTTCATGGCCTTACAGCTCCTCAGACAACCAAGCGAAATCACTGAAAGTCAGATGGATGAAATGTTGCCCAGATTAATTTTGTCTTCAACATCTTAAAACTGTCCTGCAAAGTGCCCAAGTGGGCCTTCCCCCCTCCCTTTTCATCTCCTCTTTTTGTGTACTGTTGCTTTTAAAGGATTTTTGCACTGCGTGAAAGAGCAATGATTCTGAGTCTGTGTGTGTTCAGGTTGACAAAACTTTGGGGAGCAAAAAGAATAGCAGTGAGAGCAAGAAGCAAGATACGATCGCCTGACTTGCATAAATCTCCTTACATTCTCTCCATTTCACATGAAAAGAATGAATAGGAAAACAACAACCCCACAATAGCTTGACAGGATGCCATGGACTTGTCCCTGTGGAAGAAAGTACAGTACAGTGGAGGGAAACTGACAAAATGCTAGCCAATTTCACCCGTCCTCCTTTTGCCTGTGGACTGCAGGGGGGAAGCTGTCAGTTATCCAGCCAATACATTCTTTGCACAAACTGAAGCCAGAGGGAGAGGCAAAGCAAGAGTTCCTTTTAATGGGGAAAGTAAGCCATGGCATCTGAAAACAGGCCAGCCCTAACTCTGCAACGATTTTAATAATCCAGTAGCTGAGTTACATTGATTGAATTCTCTAATCTTGCTGATCTCGTGGAGACAGAGAAAACCAGACCTGCTTACAAACTAACACAGAATCGTCTTCTTGAAGTAGCCCAAAGGGAATAGTTTCTAGCTCATTTATGCCTGGTGATCAGAGTTTTCCCCCTGCAATATTTGTCTTCCAAATCCAACCAGCTGGTTTTCAAGTTTTCATCTCATCTATTTTTTTTTTTTTTTGAGAGTCCAAGGACAATATTTGAGGGATTGCCACAAATAAAAGGGGGGTCAAAGCTGTTCTCCAAAGCACCAGAAGGCAGGATAAGAAGCAACGGATAGAAACTAATCAAGGAAAGAACCAAGCTAGAACTAAGGAAAATTTGCTGACAATTAGAATGACATGCCTCTAGAAGTTGTGAATGCTCCAAATGCTGGAGGTGGGACAGCCATTTGTCTGAAATGGCATATAGGGTTTCCTGCTCAAGTATGGGGTTGGACTAGAAGACCTCCAAGGTCCCTCCCAGTTCTGTTATTCTCACAGACATTCTAAAACTGGGGCCCTGCAAAACTCGGCCATGTTGGGATAACCCTTTGCAGTCCGTTAGCCTGGAGGAAAAACTGCCAAGCTGTTATGTAAGATGAGCTTGCTTGATTTAAACCTGCAAAACTCACTAAGATACTTGCATAAGAATAAGTCATGATCCTTGTTGGCAGGACATCCAAGACATGTGGCGTTTCTGACCGCTGCCTTTATTTTTATTTTATTTTTAAATTTTTTGGCAGGCCTTGCAGTAAAAAGTGGCCGGGGAGTGATTATTTGTAAAGCTTAACAGGCTTGATTCTTCTTGGAATTGAACTGCTTGGGAAGTACTGGCTGAAATAAAGCAGAAAGTCTTTCTAAGCAAAGAGACACAAAAATCTAACAACGCCCAACCCAGTAGAAAAATCAGGTGGTAAATAGTAATCAAGAACAGGCAAACGAGGTGAAAATAAGAGTCTGATAAAAGGGATGCTGCCCAGGAACATGTATGTCGCCATACATCTCTGAGTCTTAAGAATATCATGGAGCCCACAGACTGAGCTAAACCATGGTCGGAATAAACCACGGTTGAAGTTTCCCATCAAGCTAAGCAATGAACAGAATGGCTGGATTTACATCTCATACCCAGCCACAAATAAGCAAATGACCCAATGCCTCAGTGGGATATGTAAAACTAGTAGCTCACCTTGCTATCTTTATGAAAAAGGAACACTTAACCTTTTTGCAGCCAATGTTTCCACGTCAAGAATCTCTGAAAATTTAAGCTCGGCTCTGTTTTCTGCTTCTTAATATAGTGAGCTAAATTACTTCCTGACATACGCACTTCCCTCTGGCACTGTCAGTTAGTGGAATTTGTTTTTTCTCATTCAGGCATTAAAATATTTTCACTTTTCACTATTGCAAATTTAACTGGCAGCTTTGGCACCACTCTTGGGCTGTATGTATGACGATAAGCAAGTGAGAATGTGGCATGAGCATCCTGTTAGTTTATGTGTAACACAAAGGTGTGATAATATATATTTGCTGGCCTTTAAAAAAAATGCCATCTCGTATATGAACGTGTATTACAGAATACCAGAATTGAAAGGGACCTTGGAGGTCTTCTAGTCCAGCGGTCGCCAACCGGTGGGCCACAGCCCACTGGTGGGCCGTGAGAAAATTTTGGTGGGCTGCAGAGAAATCTCACCCCCAGAGCACCCCCCCCAAAGCAATTAATCCAGGCTGCGCAGAAACACAAGGCTGCTTAGCCCACATGGCCTGCGGGAACTCTCCCCGCCCACTCACTCCTTACCTGGAAAACTTGCCTGCTAAATTTCTATTTTTTCTTTTTCCGACCATCATCTATTCTGTTGTGCCAGGAGATTTAGATTAGCTAGGAAGCAGGAAATGGTTGGATTTCTTGCTTTCTAGCTAGATCTTTAGATCTTCAGCTCTGCTTTTAAGCACAGCCAAACCTCCCTTAGGACTGAAGGTTCTATTACTCAATGCAGATTCACAGCAAGCAAATTTGAGAGACTGAGCTAGCCAATGGCAGATAGATAGATCACTGAATGATTCTGTCAGCAACTCATTCTGCCTGCCTGCTTTGCCTGATTTTGGGTAAAAGTTTCTCTTTTTTTATAAAAAATTCAATATTTACATACATGGGTTTGTTGTCCGTTAGTTTTGTGAGTTTGCTTGCAAGCAAATTTTATGTGACAGACTGAGCTAGCCAATGGCAGATAGATAGATCTCTGAATGAATCTGTGATTCTGTGAGCAACTCAATCTGCCTGCCTGCTTTGCCTGATTTTGGGTAAAAGTTGCTCTTTTTTATAAAAAAAATGCAATATTTATATAAATATTTATAATATTTACATGCAAGCCATGCTCAGCCAGTCATATGACCACCAAGCCACACACACAAATTAGGCCATGCCCACAGAACCAGTTAGTGGTCCCTGGGATTTAAAATTATGAGTTTGGTGGTCCCTCAGGTCCAAAAGGTTGGTGACCCCTGTTCTAGTCCAACTTTCTGCTCAAGCAGGAGAACCTATACCATTTCAGACAAGTGGTTATCCAATCTCTTCTTAAAAACCTCCAGTGTTGGAACACCCACAATTTCTTGAGGCAACACGTTCCACTGATTAATTGTTGCAGGTTGGACTGTAGTGTTAAAAGCCAATTCTAGTGTATCTGGCTCCCCCTCCCCTTTCTTTCCGGCCCACCTTTGTTCTATATTTGAATAGACTGGTTCACTGGGGAAGTCTTGGACAAAATAAATTATCCCACACTCTGTTGCTTTTGTGGAGTTCCAGTAGATACATTAAAGCTTTCCATATGGTTTCATTTACTCTGTGGAAGGACAGTTGGCTGGGGGAAAGGGTGGGTGGTGGGAGAGCGGTATTTCTAGCAAATATTCATATCTGCCTAGGGAAACCCCATTTCACACATCTGGAGCGCTGTGGCTTTATAGATCAAAAGTATACTGAACAGGCTGAGTTTGCACAGTATTCTAAGCTGTGGTTTCTTTAACTACAGTTGGCTGAACAATCGTTGGGGCCTACTTCTCATATAACATTAAATAACAGCAATGGGATGGATCCATGCAACCCATTAAGTCAAAATCAAACACATTATGGCTTGGCTATAAAAGTACGAACATGATCCGGAGAACCCACTCCTCATTCAGCATTGATCCTGCCGTCACAAAAATCACACATATTATCCTTCTTGGAGCATAGGTTCCACCCCCCTCCAGCTGCAGCACAGCTCAGTTGACAAAATTTTATTTTGAAGTTTTGACACTGGAATTCAAGAGCAACTAATAGGCGGGGTGAACTTGGAACCCTCTCTAACAGATTTCACAGGCCGTCCAATAAGCAATCCCAATATAATCTTTCCAGTCAGTTTTATAGCTCCTGTAAAAAATTGCTGGCTCAATTTTCCTGCTTGTATAAACAGTGCATGGTGAACTCTTGCATCACCTTGACTCACCTCTCAATCTTTGGCCTCAAGTGAGTCATTCTTCTCTTCCCCTCAAACATGTGAAGGTTCTATAATATAATATAACTCTGGATTGTAGCTCTCAGGAAAGATACCTGACCCCAAACCTATTGCACTGTGCCATCATCAAAAATGTGTATTTGGGAGGAATGGCATCCTGTCAGCAATAAGCTTTCCCTGTATTTTAACCACTCAGAGATTTTGCAAAGTGGCCAGACAAACACATGCAGGGTGGTGTTGACAAATGAGGATGGGAGTTAGCTGCTCCTTTTGTCTTTTACCCCTTTTGTAATTCTAGAAGCTTCTGCAGCTCATGTGGAGGGCAATATCTGGATGGTAATTTTTGCATTTGCCTATTGTTGGTGGAAGTGCTTGTTCTCGATAATCTGAGTTGAGCAGGAATGAAGATGATTATGTTCCTGCCTGGCTTCAAAATGGTTTTGGAAGACTGGGGAAGTAGAAATAGCATTATGTGAAAATGCCCTAAATCTGAATGTATTAAACTATAACTGAGAAAAACAAGCTCCCTACTGCAGATATTCCGGGCTACAAGCCTGGAGATAGGCACTTGACCATTGGCTGGAGATAAAGACTGGACCTTTACGTGATGTTAAGCCTGTGCATGAAAGAGAAGAGTAAAGAGGAACAAGGGCTTTGGAGAGCAGTTGTGGTATGTCTTGGATGGCCCACATTCAAACATCATCTCTGCCATAAATTCATACAGTGGATGTAAGTCAGGGACCCAAACGTAGCAACTTTAAGACTTCTGGACTTCAACTCCTAGCAAAGCTGAGTGGGGAATTCTGGGAGTTGAAGTCCACAAGTTGGACTTCACAAGTTTGGAAACCTTTGCTGTAAGCCAATCACAACCCTTATTCCTCTGCTCTCAGTCCCATGATCAATAGAGAGATTCCATTGATGGTTTTTCTGACAAAGCCGCTGCTTTGTAAGTAGGTGGAGTGCTTTTGGCTCTCAAAAAATATAACATGGGATTACTATATTATTTTTTTATTCAGTGATTTACCCCATCTTATAAGTGGAGAGCCAACATAGAATTATAAAGCTGTCTGGGATAGTCAGTCTATGTATCTGTGTATCGGATATGCACTTGGCCTAAGTCCTTCAGAAGAATGTGAGGGTAACAACATCATGTATAAAATAATGAAAACAGGACAACCCTGCGGCTGAGCAATGAAGATATGTCATTTTATCCATTGGTATGCATGATGGGATCAAATCAGGAAAAGTTAAAACGCATGAGATGTTCAAGAGCTGATGCATTCCTTTGAAAATTATTACCTTATTGCTAGTTTTTAAATTTGGAAATTAAAAATCATTTTCCTAAAAATAATACCAGCAGCTAAATGTTGGTTTTTGTTGGCTTTTACTGTGTGAACAGGCTGGACAGCTGTCCAGTAGAAGGTCTGTAGTTGCCTTCTAAATTACACAGGCCCCAATAACCCCACGAAGGGGGAAGGACTAAATCCTAGGGTTGTCAGTATTTATTCACATGCTGGATTTTGGTCTTTTCCCTGGTTTGCCTATAATCCATATATGTTCTTCCTCCGAACTCATTGTCAGTACAGTAGATGCTTAGGATAAACTACCCTAAGCTCGCAACCATCATGCTCCTCTTCATTTGTCAAGCTATTTTCTAAAACAGCCAAAAACCAGACAAGGAATAATGGATGGAAACTGAACAAGGAGAAGTTCAACCTGGAAATAAGGAGAAACTTTCTAACAGTAAGAACAATCAACTAATGGAACAGAAGTTGCCTTCAGAAGTTATGGGAGTGTCATCCCTTGAGACTTGCAAGAAGAGATTGGACTGCTACCTGTCAGAAATGGTGTAGGGTCTCCTGCTTGGGCTGGGGGTTGGACTAGATGACCTACAAGGTCCCTTTGGATTATCTGTGATCTGTTAATTGAATCAGTTCATTTCTCTCTTGAAGGAAAAACTTTTGTGCCTAAGGAGAGACCAATAGAGACTCGCACAGAAAAGAAGGTGACCCTGGATCCAGAATTAGAAGAAGCCCTGGCCAGCGCCTCTGATACTGAGCTGTATGATCTGGCAGGTGTGTGGCAAGATTGTTTGTCTGTTTGCTTCACAGCAGGGTCAGCCTTTCAGTTACTCCAAACTTGTTACCATTCCAAGCCATTGTTCATGTTCTCTTGTTGTCAGCAGCAAACGGATATGGCCAGCTTTGGTGAACGGACGTGTATATGAGTGCTTCCCTACCGCAACTGGGAGCCTTATTCTAAGTGAATCTACTAATGCACTAATAGCACTCCTTTATTGAGAAACCCAACTTTAGAACTGGGGTTAATGGCAATGTTGATTATGTAGGATTGTCAAAGTTTTCAACATTCAGATATGCTGAATATTCAAAAGATCTAAAGAGCCAGTCAGGTACACAGGGAGGCTTGAACAGAACTCAAAGCACATGCATAAGTATATTTTCCAACACAAAAGAGCTGTTAACCACATGCAAATATTTGCTCAGGGCTATTATATAAGAATATAAGTATTATCTAAGAGGATAGGTATGCATCCAGCCAATACAGATTTCTGACATCCACACACTTATTGAAATATATACAGATGTGTCTTCACATCTTTTCCAAAATGGAAGGGCTATTCCATTTAAGAAATGCATTATGGATGAAATAGCTATTAGAATGCTGATAGCATAGCATGATGGAGCATGATGGCTCAGCTGTTAAAGAGCGCTGGATAGCTGACAGCCGGGGTTTGAGACCTGAGTTCTGAGCAATGGGTGAGGTCCCATTGCTTGCCCCAGCTCCTGCCCACCTAGCAGTTCAAAAGCATGAAAATGCAAGTAGATAAACAGGTACCACTTCAATGGGAAGGTAACAGCGTTGTGCACCATTGGCATATAGTCATACTGGCCAAATGACCACGGAAATTATCTTGGGACAATGCTGTCTTCCTCGGCCAAGAAATGGAGTTGAGCACCATGTGCTAGATTTGGACATGACTGACAGAGAAACCTTTACCTTTAGTATATCATATGGCTCAGTTGAACAGTACTGAACTCATCGCTGCCCTTTTTATGCTCTAGTTTTATCTACTCTAGTTTTTATCTCAATCAATTAAACTGCTATTGTTTAAACTCATCATTCCCATCTGCTTTCATATAAATGATAAGCCCATTTCCATTTTTAAAACTGGATTTTCAATTTTTGAGGTTACATTCCAGGTTTTATTGGATTGCATTTTGCATTTTCAATTATGTAAAATGTTATCTGGTGAGCTTCTTTGAAGAAGAAAATTTTCCTAAATAGCAGTATAAAATAATTTAAATAAATCATCCTAAATGCAAAAACAATCCACCTGATTATCCTCCTCTTGGTATATTAGCTACTGATGGGTAACATGGAGGGATTCTAGGAGAAAAGCAGGAGATGCTAGATGAAGGCCATGTCTTTTAAGCCATCTTATTGCTGGTATTTCTGGTACTTCTAGCTGTCCTTGGAGTTCATAACTTGGTCAACAACCCTAAGTTTAATGAAGGAACCACCAGTCAAGATGGCAAAGGAATTGTGAAAAGTAAGTAGAGATGTTCCCCTGCACTCATCACACCAAGCAATAGAACATTGTTCTGCAACCATCAAACTACTTATGCTGCTAATATTTTTCTTACTGTGATGATTATGATGATTGTTGCAAAGATCCAATTGGCAATTGGTCAATGTGGCAGGTCTCCTAAACTGCATTCCCATCGTGAATGAAGCAATTAGGAATTTGCTCTATCAGGCACTTTTGTTCCAAAAATAATATTTCCCCCCTTGGGCAGTAGTATTTTTTTTAATAATTAAAATAGCTGGTGAAAAATCTATTTTAGGAGTTTCTACGAACTGAGTTATATAACTGAAAACATAGCTGGCTATGAGAAATTAAACATGAGCATAACCTATGCCCTGGTTTAATCATGGTTTATTGAATAAATCAAAATTGGCTATGTTTACATAATCAGTGAAGCTAAAACCATATTTCTAATTATCATGATGTATGAAAATTTATGAATGCTTATGCCTAGTTATCTGCAAAAAGAGGAAGAATTTATGAATGTTATGCCTAGTTATCTGAAAGCCTTCTGTTGAGTAAACAAAGTATTGAATAAGGGATAAAGTGTTCGCAAAATCAAAATTTATAGTCGTGCCTACTAGGCAGTCTGACATCGCCATCAATTGTTAGAAGTGGACAAAAGTGTTTAAAAGAAGGAGAGAAGGGAGAAAGATGACTTTCTAGAAATGAGAAAGCCAAAACTGTTATTAAATAATCCACCAGATTATACTGTAATTCATGGCCTAGAATGTATATGTCACTTTAATGAAAATAGTATTTCTAAAGAAAAATTTGCATTAATGGTGTATGGACGGAAGGGTGGCATTTTTGCTTTTTTTTTTCCCAGATGTGGTTAAAGGTGAAAAGGTCAAGCCTGTTTTTGAAGAACCACCTAACCCAACAAATGTCGAAGCCTGTTTGCAAAGAATTAAGGCAAATGATCCCACTCTCCAAGAAGTCAATCTGAACAACATAAAGGTACTTCTATCGAAGTCAATCTCAATTGTTTCATTGTCACAGTCTTACTTGTAAAATATGTTGAGATGGGTTTTATTTTTTCTTGTCTGGACTATAGCTTCATCCATCAAAGATGTTATGAAGCAGATATTAAACATCAGTATTCAAATTCTCTACAAACATAAAACTGACCAGGGTAATGATATTTCAGAGAATGATGAATTGCAATTTCATTTCCTTCAAAAAGCTATGCTGAAACATTAAAAGACCAATGATCAGCCTTATAAGCACAACACTTTTGAGTATGAGAATGAAACAACCATGTGCTCTCTGTTGTGGAACTGTGACATGCAGCTCCTTTTTTAAAGCTTCTATTGACATAAAATGTGTGTGTCTTTTATTCACTTTAGACTGATCCTAATTTATTTGCCTGACCAATTGTTTTATTTGAAATATTTTGTTAGTTGTCTTGATGCTATGTTATAGAAAGGTGGGATGCAAATTACATTATTAAATGGGTGTAATTCAAATAAAAATTAGGGACCTTCTCAAAAAGTTGATTCATTTATAATTTGGGATACTGAATCAGGTCACTATATGACTATCCTGGAATCTATTCAATTCAAGCAATTACACTAGAACTTTTTTTTAATCTTATACAGAACATCCCAATTCCAACTCTTAAAGAGTTTGCAAAGGCTTTGGAAACCAATAACCACGTGAAAAAATTCAGCCTGGCAGCTACTCGAAGCAATGACCCTGTTGCGATGGTGAGGTTTTCTTGGGGAAAATATTCTATTTTTTTATTCATATTCTATTTTAATACTGGGTTTAAAATAAAAAACAACATAGAATAAATATCTTTCTAATAAATAAAAGTATGAGAAAACAATGCAGAATATATAACTATGCTAAAATACAAATTATCTAAAGTTTTATGTTTGAAAAGCTGCAGGCATGCACTATTTTGAATTTTCCGTGAATGACTTACTATACTTTATTTAACATATTCACTCTTATCCAAGTATTTTCACACTATTTTGAGGTGACAATGGTGGAAAGGTGAATTCCGAAATGTAATATTTCTTAAGGCAAACAGAAACAAAACTGCTGTGTTTCTTTTCAGGCTTTTGCAGATACTCTAAAAGTAAACAAGACACTGAAAAGTCTAAATATAGAATCCAATTTTATCACTGGGACAGGCATCCTGGCTTTGGTTGATGCTCTGAAAGGAAATGAAGTACTGACAGAAATCAAAATTGACAATCAGGTAAGGAAAGGATAGCAGAGTGGAACTTCAGATTGGTTGGACTCTAAAAATGGCTATTTGGGATCTTGTAATAAGACGGAGGTCAAAGTGGCAGGATAAGCCTGATTTAATGTATATATTTGATTTTTCTTAGTATGTTAAAATCCAATCATGCAGGAACCTTCAGTATGAAAATATTAATGTTTCTTTTACATTTGGAAATACGTTGCTGTAAGGGATTAGAATTCCCTCTAGTCTAACATTTTCCTTCTTCCAGTGGCAAAGTAGATGAAGAATGCTAGGAAATAATTTCAGGGAAGGGATTAGTTTCTGGTTTGTTCAAAATGCAAATCACTGCTTGACTGTATACAACTAGTCCTCAACTGGGCCCAAAATTTATGTTGCTAACTGAGAAATTTGTCACACCAGCATAATTCTTTGTCCCCTGTTGCCATTACAATTCTTTGATTATGATAAGCTCCACCACCCCACATCAAATATTAGATCTACTTTAGCCTTTAGAGACTTTCGTTTTGTGCATGAAGTCACATGGACGACGATGATATGATATCAATTTAGTCTGAAAGTTGTCTAAAGAGGGACGCTGCTGTGAACCAGCAATAATATTTTCCATTTGATTCTATCTCGCTTGCTTTTTCAGAGGCAACAGCTTGGTACTGCAGTGGAGATGGAGATTGCTCAGATGTTGGAGGAGAATGCTCAGATTCTCAAATTTGGATACCAGTTTACAAAGCAAGGCCCAAGAACCAGGGTAGCAGCTGCCATCACTAAAAATAATGATCTAGGTAAGATACCAACCCCTCTGATTGGTGAAAGCTCAGGAGCATCCTTACAGGAGAAAATACGGAATTCAGTTCAGACTAGGAAAAATAGAAAATGTCCAGACTTGTTTGGGCCATTACAAAATGACACACCTGATACACAAGGCTCTCTTAGCACAAAATAAAATTGATAAAGCAAGAGTGGACTAGAAGGGGTGACCATCATAATAAAAATAAACAGACGTCTTCTTTCTCGATGGTCAGAAAGGTTTGTCTCATGAGAAACATGTCTACTGATAAGGAGAAAATGTTTTTCTTTACATTTTGAGGGTGTGGTGTTACCAACGTAACAACTGTATCAGAAGTTTTCTTATTCGGTTAGTTAGTCATCTGGAAACTTAATTCTGCTTTTACCCTCTAGTGAAATAATATGATAAAACAATGATAGCTGAATCCATATATCAAAGAAAAGCAAATAGTGATGAAAAGGAATTAATATTATTGTTGATATTTCAGTAACATTTTATTCTTTATATTGGATTTCCAAACAATACAAGTTGCACTGTGTAAGCCAAAGCTTGTAAATAAGCAACTAACACAGGAACCCAAAATATACATATTTGTTTAGCTTCAATAATAAACAGAAATGATTTGCTGTCCAAATTTACTACAAAATTAAAGCATGACAAATAATACTGGTCCCTTGGTGGAAGGGGTAAATACAAGTGCAGACATAAAAATAAAATTATTTATTAATCACCTTTACAAAGAAAAGTTTCAAAATTAGAAAAAAATATTTTGTGACACTTACAAGACAATGTTTGTCCTTCTTCCTTTCTCTCCCTAGTTCGCAAGAAACGAGTGGAAGAACGCCATTAGCCTTGTCTCTGAAGATGCGAAGGAAGAGAAGAATTTCTCATAAATCTCATAAAATTTAGTGATTTAAAGGGAAAATACTGGAAAGGCTTTCGAATGAGACTGCTCATGTTCCATTACCTCAATTCATCCTTTCCTGTTATTTGAACACTATAATCCAGCCTAATTTTCTTTTTCCAAGCAATCAACAATCATGCTCTGAATTCAAGATGCTCTGAATAGAAGACCAAACGAAACTTGGTGTCAAAACAGGGAGAGCTGCAAGTTAATCTTTTCTCCCCCTTCCATTTAATGCTAATCTATGAGTGATTAGGAAATTTTCCTGCACATCCACTGAAACAAGTGGGAATTGTTTAGTGGATTGTGTTTTCCATGTTGTACAAATCACCACCTCCTCTTGATTCATAGGAAGCCTAGGTCTGCTCTTTGTTTCCTGTTATCTTTCTCGTGCTATGTGCAAATTGTAAAGAAAGGGACCAAGGTCACTTTAAAACAACTTGTCATGCCAAGGTGGAACTCTTCTCATACCAGCACACTCTGCCAAACAAATCAATCTTCAAATTCCACAGACTACAATGTGCCATAAACTAGATGGTCAATATATTGTGAAATATTGCTTCTGGAGCAGATAACTGGAGACAAATCTCACAATAGGCTATGTTCATACCAAATACCAATAATTTTCAATAACCTTATCTTAGAACGCACTGTAGAATCAAACGGTCAGGATGGATTCATGTGTAAACATGCCCACTATGGCACTGTGTTTTGTGTGAACAAAGCCACTATGGGCTCATCTGACTAACCACGGATTAAGAATTCTGAATTAACACTATGCATGAATGCAATGCCAGACAAAATTGGAATTGCAATAGATGTTAGCATTCTTTTGTCTTTATATTTAGCAACCCATGCTTTAGCTGTACTTCTTATCTTTCACATTGACTGGACCTTTCTAAAGGTAGAACAAATCCTCTAAGGAAAATACGTTAATTTATCCATGGCACAGAATCATAATTAGCACAACCCACGGCTTGAAAATTTTTCTCAGTCATGGTTTCTGATTCTAGTTTTCTGGCTGACTGTAAATCATTAATTGGTTGAATCAGCCCTAGCCATGCTTTGCCTTGATATGAACTGAGATAATAAGCTAAATACTGTATACTAGTGTGAACAAACTATTCTCCAAAATAAGGAGTCACCAAAGGAATCATTATATTTCCTGTACATAAATATGAAGAGTCACTCAGACACTAGCTACAAGTTAAATCCCTTCTTCATATCACAGAGAAGGGATATTAAACTGAAAACAATTCCATGTCACCATCCCATTCATGAGAAACCTTCATGAATCCATCCTCCATGGTTGCAAGGACTGTTGATTATGTGCTCACATATTTTACTATTAGGTGAGCTCGTCTCCTAATCTAATTTGCCAACTTAAAATAGCTTCAGCTGACCTTTTAAGTTATTTGTAGATCTGTGTATATGTATTAATAGGAGGCCAAAATAATTACTGTCAACCCATTTGATGTATATAAGTGTTCTAATAATAATGTTGTGTTTGTCAGATTGCTTTTAAGGTTTTAATTTCTGAAACTATACCTTTATTATTGTTGGTCACTGGATTGTTAGATAGTGAAGATTAAACTGATCAGTCACTACAGGAGATTGGTGAGAGACATTTCATACCCATGTCTTGCCTAGGAAACAAAGTCTTTCAAATTATTCTCAAGTCAGAAAACCCCACATTCCAACTTCAGTTATCAGGTTACAAAAGAAAACCATTCGTGAACAATGGATAGCACAAAAGACAAAGGGAATTCCTCACTACGTTTGGGACTCCCTTTTTTGAATCTTGAGATCTTACTGCTTCGTTTAAAAATTGTGAAAAATATTTAATGCCAAGCATGTATTATACTGGGGAAAAAATAAATAGGAGAAAAGTGAGTCTCACTGTGCAAAAATTTAACAATGGTTATAATTAAATAATAATAGTAATGGTTCATGTGAAAATCAGCAGGCAAAACTGAATGTGAGGATCTCTGCATAAATGCAGGGTTAGCATTTAATTCCACAAGATCTCTCTTGTGCTTTTAAAATTCATTACAACTGAAATGCATTAGAGTATTAAAGAGCAAGTACTTGACACTGGGAGAATAACCAATAAGTGACTCATTATTGTGTCTGTAATATTTGGAAAGAAGTACTTAACTAAGATTACCACTAACTGAAATATTTTTTTATTTTTATTTTCCTCAGTATAATGCCACTTGGATGTCTTTTCCAAAACCCAGTAAATACTTGACTATCTCTACTGCCTGGCATAAGAATACATTTTAAAATAAAATTCATTGTAATTTATAACTATGTAAATTAGCTTTATAAAAAGGAATTGAGGATTTTCTTCCTGCAAATTTCCACCCAATTTATGACAAAAATAATTGGAAAATAGCTGTTTGCACAAGCTGAATCATTAGTAAAAGGATATGTATATACTACTCCATTAAAAACATGCCTAATCAGAAAGCACAACTTCTAAAAAATGTTCCCAAATGCTGTTTCTATATAGCCCAACCCAAAAATTTCCAGGAATGTCATTTGAAATAATTTTTAGAATCATTTTTTAAAATAGTGTATGGAGAATTAGATCTCAAATCATTTGATAATGACATACTTAAAAGATGGATGTCCCCAAGACCATAACACATTCTTTTCTTTCTTTCCCAGCTTTGACAGATTTTTCCACGTCATAATTTAAATGTCTGTTCATTAATATTTTTTTCATTTCAGGAAAAAAACCCAACACAAAGTAAATATAGCCAGTTACAATTGGCTGCAGTATGATTTTTTAAAAAAAAATAAAGGTTTTTTGAGCTGTAAGCTTTGTATATATGATGCTGTATTTACATATGATAATTCTTTTGTGGGCATCCTGGCTTTTTTAATTTCACATTCTTGAATGTGTCCTTTATCCAAATAATGGATAATATATATATTATGAATATCATTTTATTAATTCAACTTGCAGCCTTATTAATCCTTCTACCCTACTCTAGACTTGTATGTCTAACAGCAGTATTCAGTTATATTTATCAGCTAATTCCTGATCTCATCAACTCTCTTTAAATGTCTAAATAATATAGATAAGACTGTCATAAGAAAGGGGCATTCACTGGGTTGCATGAGAAGAAAAGAATGTGTTTGTCTTGAATAATACTTTCAACATACATGTGCATCTTTTGAAAACAAAGTTGATTTTTTCTTTGGGAAGTATTGTTTTGATCATTTGTAACTTCCATCATACCATCATCCCTCATGCAAATATTACTGATCAGTCAGAGCTTTAGAACAGAGTACTGTACTAATAAATTAGAAAGTTATTTTAATGTGTTTGTGCAGTTACTTGAAAAGTCAGATTTGATACACAGTATAGCACCTGCTAATAGCATACATTTTATCAAAGTCTACTCACATTCAGTTACTTAAGAAACAGAAGCTTTATACATTTAGTTTTGAAAAGTTATCTTGACAAGAAGATGCTTGTCTTTATGACATTTACTCATGAGGATAGTTTTCAATTACTACTACAAAAGACTGGTATTTTAAAAAGTTCTTTTTGTTTGATCATATTCTCTGCTTCAACAACTGAGTAATAGGTCAGTCTAAAACAAGTGAAAATGGAATTGATAAAAAAATAGTTTCCAATGATTAAAAAAACCTGGATGTAAAATATGACTGATATAAATTCTTATATTGGGCAAATTTGGCATTTTAAGGTTCTTATTTTATGCTTCAATCATATGCAACCTCTTACCTGTAAAGATTCAGTCTGTTCATTAATATTAATGAACAGACTAATAGAAATATTTTAATTATACATAAGCTAATACACCAGTGTAAAGTTTTATAAATATTAAAGTTACATAATGGTCAGTATGGATTATATCTAAATTTAAGTACTAATCAACCAATTGTGAGAAATTTCAGACAATTGCTTTATATATAGATTGCAACAATCCAATGTAAGAGCAGGTTTGCAATGGTGGCTTAGAATTAAATTTGGCATGTTTTCAGATAATAGATCACAGATCAGAAGAATGGTAACACATTTTAAGACAAACACATTTTATATAAAGTGCTTTTATTAAAAAAAGAAAAGAAAGAACTAAAACCCATGTCACACTGGCCAACGGATGCAAAAAGGACACAGCGGACGAGCAAAATGTTCCATCCGTTGTTATCCGCTCTCAAAAGGGGCAAAAATTTGCATAACCAGAGCGGATAACACGGACGCATGGAGGACGCAGGGCGGATGCGGAATGGAAGCCCAGCGGATGGGAGCGGATGGGAGTGGGTGGCACATCCACAGGGCTTCCGGGGGGCCTCAACAAAGCGGACGCGGAACGGAAAGAGCGGATGCAGAGCGGACGCCGAACGGATGAAGCGGATGCAGAGCGGAAGCCTAGCGGATGCACAGCGGAAGCCTAATGGATGCCTGGCGTTCACTGCGCATGCGGGGAGGATGCATTGCATCAGCCCTGCGGATATAACGGAAGCAGCTCGGAAGCAGGTCGCCATTCAGAGGAAAGACCTGCTGCCGGACACATTGACTGCCTTGCCTGCCCTGCCTGCATGTCTGCCTGCAAGCCTTGCTGCCAGCCTTGCTGCCAGCCTGCCTGCCAGCCTTGCTGCCTGCCTTCCTGCCAGCCTTGGTTCATGTCTGCCTGCCAGCCTTGGTGCCTGCCTGCCAGCCTTGGTTCATGTCTGCCTGCAAGCCTTGGTGCCTGCCTGCCTGCCTGCCAACCTGCCTGCCAGCCTTCCTGCCTGCCTTGGTGCGAGCCTCCCTGCCAGCCTTCCTGCCAGCCTTGGTTCCTGCCAGCCTCCCTGCCAGCCAGCAACCCCACAACCATGCAGAAGCACAGCAAGCCTCAGCCATCTGCTGCCAGCCCTGGCAAGAGGGACAGGGCTACCATCCCGCCCCCTGGCCCTCACTCAGGTTCTGCTGGGACTTCTGCAGCACGGGCTCGCTCTTCTGGGGCTGGGGCTTCTGCTGCTTCTGCTTCTGGAGGAGCTGATGATGCGGGGGATCAGACAAGCACTCCAGCACCAGCCACCTCCACAGCACCTGGACCCTTCACCCCTGAGACTGAGCGACCAAGAGGAGTGCCAGAGACTCATTTTTGTTTTATAGCTTGTTGTTAATAAAGTCTATTTATGATTCACACACTTGCTTCATTTTTTTTTTTTTTGATAAAGTCTTGCTGGAAACTTTTAGAAATGGTTTAAGCCTTTGCATGCTTGTGGGATGGGTTAAGATAGCAGTGGGATGGGTTGAGATAGCAGTGGGATGGGTTGAGATAGCTGTGGGATGGGTAATAGCTGTGGGATAGATAAACCTCCAGTGCAAGCATAGTGGGACTGTATGGTCCACCCTCCCAAGTGCCACACCTACGGCCCTTTATTATCAATAATAATGTAATAATTATCCACACATGTCAACATAAACACAACTCTTTATTAAACGCCCTGTTCATTGTAGGCCCACCCAACATACATGGCCCAATCTCATCAGTGTGATGAGACAGGCTGAAGGAAGCATCCATTAAGCATCTACCATCCTGTCTTGCCACTCCACTGCTCCAGCTGGGGAGTTGCACCAGTGTCTCAGGAGGTTGCGCTGCTTCTTCGCTTCATGTGAGGCTCTGTTGGGGCCTTGCACATCCTCAGTGTCTATCAGGTTTTGCCCTTGCCTCCATTCCCCAGGCTCCATGTCCCCATTGCCTTGTTGGAGGTCCACAAGCCTGTTCTGCAAGACTGGGTTGCGGGTGTGCATGAGATTGTGCAGGATGCAGCAAGCTTCCATGATCCTCCTCACAGTCTCTGGGCTATGCTGCATGGTGGTGAGAAGTACCTGGAACCTGTTGGCCAGGATGCCAAAGGCGTTTTCCACCACCCGCCTTGCCCTGGACAGCCTGTAGTTGAAGATCCTCTCTTCACGGGTGAGGCTTCTGGAGGTGTAGGGCTTCATGAGGTAGGTTCTGAAGGAGAAGGCGTCATCCCCCACGATGAAGTAGGGCACATCTTGTGTGTCGTTGGGCAGGGGTTCTGGATCTGGGAAGCCCACAATGAGGTTGCGTTCCAGCCCCTCCTTGAGGTGACTGGCGTTGTATACCTGGGCACCTGAAGAGGAGCCGTTGCCTGAAGCATCGATGTACATGAACTTGTAGTCAGCGTCGACCATGGTGAAGAGGATGATGCTGAAGAAGCCCTTGGAGTTGAAATAAGTGGACCCCGAGTTGGCTGGAGATTTGCAGGCCACGTGCTTGCCATCGATGGCTCCAACGGTGTGTGGTAAGTTCCACTTCTGATACCACTGCTCTGCAACTTTCTTCCAGCCTTCTTCAGTGGAGGGGCACTGGAGGAGCTCCTCCTTGTATTCTTCGATGATGGCCTGCACCACTTCTCTGACCACAATGCTGATGGTGTTGTGTGGCACCCTCCAGCCGTACTGCATGCTCCTGTAGGAGGTCCCTGAGGCCAGGTGGCACAGAGTGAGTGCCACCTTGAGCCCAGGTTCCAGGCTGGGCCGGAAGCTGGTATTTGCCTTGGTAAACCTGGGTGTCAGGTACTGCACAACTTTGTCAAACATGGCTGGAGGCATCCTCATGAAGTTCTGGAACGCCCGAGTGTCTTCGCTCCTGAGCTCCACCATCAGCTTGTTGTACAGTCCGTCCTCTGCTCTTCTGGCGAACCATCTTCGGATCCAGACTCTTTTTGGGTGGCTCCTTTACTTCTCGCAGTAGAGTTCACAGAGCCTGCAGATGGCTTTGCACTGTTGCAGAAGGATGGTGGCTGCCAAAAGGACTTTGTTACAATCCACGGTGGACATGACTGGATGCTGTGGAAGAGGAAGAGGCAGATGAAGGCTTCAGAGGTCTGCACCGCTGGGCTGCTGTTCTGAAAGTGAGATGCAGGCGAGTTGCTCCCCCTTTTTATAGGCAGTATAGGTGTCCCTTTGCATCCTCTAGGCATCCTCTAGGCATCCTCTAGACATCCTTAATATCCGAGATAGGTCCCCTCTGCGAACGTTTTTTCCGTTTTAAACGCTTTGTTTCCGTTCTGCATCCGCTAGGCATCCGTTCTGCATCCGTTCCGCGTCTGTTCCGCTTCCTCCCCATGTCCAGGCGGATGGAGTTGCGCGGATGCGTAGCGGACACCTAGCGGATATAGCGGATGCGTAACGAATGCGTAGCGGATGCGTAGCGGATGCAGAACGGACGAAGTGGATACATTTTCCGTGCAAAAGTTTTAGGCAGCCCAAAACTTTCGGAGCGGATGAAACATCCATAAACGGATGCTGGACAGATAGAGAGGAAGCCAAACGGAGGCAGTGAGTACATCGCGTTTTCGAACGGATGGCAAGGTTTTTTGTCCGTTTTACATCCTCTTTGCATCCGTTGATTCAGTGTGACATGGGCTTAAGTAAAACATGTTTTATATAAACTGTTTATTAAAAAAATAAAAGAAAAAAAGATCTAAGTAAAACATATTTTATGTAGTGTTTCATTTAAAAAAAGGAAAGGAAAAAGAATTAAGTAAAACATTTTACATAAGATGTTTTTATGAAAAAAGAAAAACAAAAAAACTAAGTAAGACATTTTCTATAAAGTGTTTTTATTTAAAAAAGAAAAGGAAAAATAAGTAAAACATTTTATATATGCTATTAAAAAAAGAAAAAAAAACAGTTAAGTAAAACATATGTTATATAAGGTGTTTTTATTAAAAAAGAAAAAACAAAAAGAACTAAGTAAAACGTATTTTATATAAAGTGCTTTTATTAAAACAAAGAAAAGAAAAAAAAACGAGGTCTACAGTACAGCAACCATGCCATTGTTTGCCACGAGAGGGAAGAAGAGCACATCAAATGCAAGTAATAAAAGTTTCCAATTTGGAAAGTATTGCCTTTGATCTAATAACAGGAGACGAAATTTGTATACAAACAAAAATAAATATTTCCCTGCTTCTGAGAAACAACAACCAGCTCTACATTAACAATAAAGTATTGTGAGCCCTGCCAAAGGCGGAAAAAAAAAAAGCTAACTTCTGCAGCTGCCTGGGAAGAACATGTGTAGATCAACTGCCCATGTTCCCACAACTCGCTTAACCCCGTGTCAGGATCCTTTTGACTAAGAGAGAATATCTGTAGACTTTTTTTTCCGAAGTAATTTTTTTCTGGGTTTATAGAATTAAGGAATGATTTATATTAAGAAATGTATAAGTATTAATAATAAGAGACCACTGGACTTTGTTGTTGTTGTTTTTGAAGACGTTTCGCTTCTCATCCAAGAAGCTTCTTCAGTTCTGACTGGATGGTGAGGGAATAGAAGGATTTATATTCCTTGCAGACAGCTGGTCATTGGCATCCTTTTAGAGGGTCATTGAGGCCACTTGGAGGTTTGTCTGTGTCAATGAATATAAATCCTTTTATTACCCGCCATTCAGTCAGAACTGAAGAAGCTTCTTGGATATGAAACGAAACGTCTTCAAAAGGAAAAACAAAAAACAAAAAAAGTCCAGTTGTCTCTTAGGGGGAATAAAAGCAACCCTGGGATAACCATGAGCTGAGAATCTCCACAGACATAAATATTATAAGACATTTTCCCCGCAAAACTTCCATTTTTCCCCACTTCGCTGTTCTTTTTTGCAGCACCTTCAACCCTTCAGGGGAAAAAAACACCCTTGATCATGTGTACTCAAATGTTAAACATGCTTATAGAGCAAATGGAGACGTGGGGACTCTATTTTTCCTTGTCTTCATTTTTAAGTGCTTTGGTTTTATTGTATTGGGAACAGTTGCTGAGGTACATCCACAGTTTCGTTGTACTTGTACAATGACAATAAAGTCCTTCTAATTCTAATTAAGGCAGTTGGCTCAGCTGTACCCTCAAATCCATACACCGCAGTTAACGGGAAACCAATTTTGGGGGGTGGGGGAAGGTGGCACCCGGGTCTCTCCTGCACTGACCTGGACAGAAGAGTCGTGTGAACGCGGTTGCGGGTCACGGGGGTGGGGGTGGGGGGATGGGATGCAGGTCACCCGGGGACAAAAGTTTGCCCCCCCTCAGCGGGGCGCTCTCTCGGGACATGCGCGAGCCATAGCGCAGGCGCAGAAAGGGCGGCCTGGCCGGAGGCGCGACTCTTTCCCACCCCCTCCCCTCGCGTGGCGCCGGGGTCTCTAACGCGCAGGCGTGCGAGGACGCCGCTCGCTTCCCGCTTTTCGCGCCTCAGGGCGCTCGCTTTTCGCTCCGCGGCCTCCTCCTCCTCCTGAGGGACCGGAACAGGCGTCCTTTGCCCGTCGCTATGGCTGCGACCTGCCGCTGAGCGCTGCACCCGCCATGGCGGACTCTTTGCCCCTGCCCGGGTTGTCGCTGCGGGAGGAACCGCTGCCCGGTCCCGGCGCCGCCGACGGGGAGGCCGAGCTATCGCTGAGCTTGGCGCGCACCAAAACGCGGTCGTACGGCAGCACGGCCACGGTGGTCGCTCCTTTGGCGGAGCGGTACGTGGAGCATCGCGTCAGCCCCGGAGACACCTTGCCGGGCCTGGCCCTCAAGTACGGCGTGACGGTAAGCGGGGGGGGGGGGCTGACGGAGGAGCCCCTGGAGGCCACGGCTTGGGCTCCGAGGGTGTGGCCCCTGGAGAGTCGCGCTGTTCAAAAGGAGACGCGTGTCCGTTTAGAGGACAGCCCCCCCCTCCACGAGCAGGGACACCGGACCCCCCCCTCTCCATCAGCATGAGTATAGGGAGTCCCCAAAAGGGCATAGGGAGCCCCCCTCCACTTGTATGGGCAAAGGGCATTGCCCCCTCCATGAGAGAGGGTAGAAGGTTTCCCTTCCACGAGGGTATACGGGCCCCCGCCCTGTACAAGCAAGGGATCAAGCCCCCCCCCTCCCAGCCCTCCACCAGCATGGGCAGAGCTGGCCACCCCCAACACGAGGAAGGACACATAAGAGAGGGCAGAGGGTCCCCCTTCCATAAGCAAGACCCCCTCCCTCCACCAGCACAGGCAGAGGACACCCCCAACCCAAGCGAGGGCACTTACCCTCTGTGAGCATGGGCAAAGGGCAGCCCCTGTCCATGAGAGAGGACAGGGGGCCTTCCTTCCACGAGGAAGAGGGCAAGGCACCCTCTCCCTCCACCAGTACAGGCGAAGATCCCCGCCCCCAATACGAGGAAGGGCACCCCTCCACCAGGATGGGCAAAAAGAGACCCCCCCTCCATGAGAGAGGGCAGAGAGGTCTCCCCACACAAGGGCAGAGGGCTCCCTCCATCAGCATGTGCAGAGAGCAACCCCAACACAAGGACACGGGAAGGACCCCCTCCACTTCATGAATATGGGAAAAGGACCCCCTCCATGAACGTGGGCAGAGGGTCCTCCTTCCACAAGAATGGGTAGCGGACCTGTTTGGTGGCACCATTATTCACCCTCCTTTGGGATTGGGACCCAGCAGCTGAAACAAGGGAACAAGAACTTTCCTCGAATCCCCAGCTCCCGTCCGTATAATTCCGGCTAGATTCGGTTCAGCCTCAGATTGGAAAGTTTCTGAGTGACAAACTGCATGTTTCTTTCTTTTCCCACTTCTCAAAAATATGGAGGAGTTTGCTAGAGGAGGAGAGTGCTTCTGCCTTTGTGCAGAGTGCTCTCCAACTGGAATCATCGCAACCGGCCTGGTGTCTCTCTTTGAGCCAAGGCAGTTTACATACTTTTGGCTTTTCTCCCCATTGTCACCCACGTCTCAGGCCAATATGGCTCATCTTAAGGGGACGCATCTTAGCCTGTATGTGGGGGAATGGGTAGGAGGTTTCAGGCAAACAGCCTTTTCATACCAAAGGAGATTTGGAGGGCATCAGATGTGGACTGCAACTGTAGAGTTACTGCAATGGGTGCATCACACATTCTGGATGTGGTGGAGTTTCTAACAGAGACTTGAATCTGGAATTTTCCTTTAAGGGTGGCTTGATCACTGAGCCCTCTGGTAGGAAAGTTTGAAGGGTGAAAGTCAGTCTTTGAACAAAAGATGGTATGCATTGCAGAGTTGCTATTCTTTCCTGTCTTCTTTAAGCTGTGGTGTTTTGAATATAAATCATTCAACAGATTGCCTAACTTGAAACTGTGGCTGGATTTGTTGAATTGCAACAGTTGTTTGCACAGTCAAGATTTGTCATAAATCACCATTAATAAGAAAAGATTGAAGTATGTTTCTATTGCTGGAAATATGAATTCAAAGTCAATCGAGTCATTCTGAGACACAAATTCCATTAGCTACGTTGAATACACAATCCCTCAAAATTGAGACAGATTTCAGCAGAGACTGTAGATCATATCTAAAACTAAAACAGTTTGTAATCCTGGTCGGTGAATACATTTATTATAGTTGGTTTCAAATGTTGGCCTGTGAGAGTATTGTATTGTAATAAGTCTGTAATGCCACACCTAAATTAAAACATTTCTGGGGGGAAAGTATGAGAGCTTATAAGATTCTTCTAAAGTCTAAAGCTGTTCAATCATTAAACTGCTGAATGAACATAGAAAAATAGTCTTTAACATGAGGTTATGGGGAGAAAGTATAAAGGTTCTAGTTACACAATAGCTTTAGGCACATTATTTATTAAACTGCAGAGAATAGCAACTAGAGCATCAGATTGCTAGTTCTTTGTCAAAACAAATGCCTGAGGAAACATTTGTTACTATATTTATAGTTAATGTATGAAAATGAGATCAACAACAGAAGAACACATCCTTGCTGTAAAAGTTCAAAAGAAGAAATTTAATATCCATTTTTAATTTGTTCAATTAGAGGTGTAAATTAGTTTCCAAAGGATTCCCCCCCCCCCCCAAAAAAAAAAAAAAAAAAAACTTCATGACTGAATGAAAGATCCGGTATTGCAATTGTAACAATGCCAGTCCCCATTTGGAAGGATAGCCAAAAATTAATTGCATTAAAAATATGTCTTGAGGAATAAACATATGTAGTAATAGGTTGCTGCAGGCTATTTTAATCCTTGCTTCACTTGGGTTGTAAATATAACTATTTCTGTTTCAGATGGAGCAAATAAAAAGAGCAAACAAACTTTTCACAAATGACTGCATATTTCTTAGAAAAACATTAAATATCCCAGTTATATTGGAAAAGGCTTTGCTGTTTAATGGGTGTAACTCACTGGAGTCTCCAGAGGATGATACTGGCAATCCTACTTCTTGTGAAGAAAGTCCTGTGACAGTTCAGGAAGACAGTTCTTCCCCCAGTCCTCAAGAATCTGACAATCGACTTCCCCCACTCGAAGAACTCTCTGCCAAAGATTTTCTGCATAGAATGGATGTGCAGATTAAATTGTCCAAACAAGCAGCTAAGAAATTAAAATCTGAAGATAACAGGTAAAATCTTATTCACCTCTTTATCTGAAAGATGTTTTTATTTTAAACTACTGAGAAACTTTAATAGATGGCAATATAATAAATAATAGTGATAGAAAACACTATATAAAACTGTTTTTAAGATAGCTACTTAATTTCCAATAGCATAATTGCAAATGATGCCAAAGCAAAAGTTTGGACTGTGTCTAGTATTACCTTGTCTTTCCATATTGAATTGATTTGGGAAATGTTAGGTGTGGGTGTGTGTGTGAGAGACACACACACACACACACACACATATATGACACATCCCAAATCAATCTGGTAGAAATAGAAGGGAATTAATTAGATACACAGGAGACTGCAGTGACCTAGAGCTGAACCAATAATATTTCTAGTTAAATTACTGAAGGCTTAATCCAGAAGAGATGAGGGCAAAGTAGAGAGAAGGGAGATGGTGCAACGTAATGTCAAGGACAACTAATGACAACACATCACCTGTTTTCTCACTTGTTTTAAAGTTCTTGCATGATACATTTGCTGCTCAGAAGAATAACATTTCTGCAGCAGTCTTCAAATGGCTTAATTTGAAATAATCCTGTTAAAATTGGATAAACGTCTGGAGTAAATTATAAGCAACTGCATATTTTCATAAATTTCATTTTTTCTCAACAGGGAATATGGTGAGGAAAATTCCTATGCAATTTCTTCCTATCAGCAGTAAAAAATGGGATGAAAGCAATTTTTAAAGAACTAAATATTTGATGATTCAGAAGATCTTTTGGATTGATATATTGTTACAAATCATATATAAAAATTCCACTGACTGTTGCACTAAAAGTATTTGAATGTTTGCCTTCTATAGGTCAATATTCTTTTACAATTCATTAATAAAGGAAATGCTTCTCAAAAATATTGCCTTTATATTTCTGCTAAAGATGGCACACTAGCAACAATATATTCCTAAGAGAACTTCAATACAATTTTTTTTGTTTTTGTATACATACATACATACATACATACATACATAAGATAATATTAAAGGAACAATCATTTATTTTAAAAAAAGCCCTGTGAAGTCTTGATTCAGATGTTTGTAATGCAAATTTTGTGAACTTGATGCTGATGGATGCACCATGATTAAATTGTATGTTTATGCACATCTGTATATGTCTCCCTGTGTTAACATATATAAAAATAATGTTTTTAGTGAATCAGTTTTAGCCAACTTTAAGGAAAGAGTTGGGCTTTTAAAATATGTATGGTAAATTATTTTGTTTGGAAAACAAGGGACCAAACAGATTAAATTGTATTTTTTTTCTTTGTGAAAAGGTGGAATATATTTTCTTGTTAGCACACATACATGGTTTCATGTATTGAATATAAAATGCACTTTAAACAGTTATTGCCTTTGTTGTTTGGCATTGATTTGCAACTTCTGTACATTTCTGATATGATTTGTTTCATATGCTATATTAAAATTTCTTAAGTTATGCTGTCTGCTCCTTTTTCCAACTATATGATCTTTATTTGAATAGTCTGAATACAATTTGTCAGTGTGTGTCTTGTAATTCTCAGAAGGAGAATATTAATATTCCAGCTGAGGAAGACAAGACCACAGGATGTATAACTTCATCCTGTTTTGGTAATGAAAACAATGTATTGCATGCTTGAGTGGAGCTGCTCGGTCTAAAGCCAGTGTTACATAACTTGTTTAAAGAAAACTCTTGTGTGCAAATAAAACAACTGGAGCCTTTTATTTTAGATTTGAAGAAATCCCTAGTAGAAATAAAATAGGTATTAAAAGAAATTATCTTCAAAAATCTTTATGTCCATTGTTAAACTGATGAATAGTTGATTATAAAACAATGTAGCTATATAAAACAATGTAGTTTTGTGGACTGACAATCTAAAAATACACTATTAGCACATACTATATTCTCTGGATTTACTTTAAACATCAATGAATCTTGGCCTATGACACATTTCCTGTTTAATTATTTCTCCTTTTATTCAAACACTGTGAAGTGTGTTTTCAAATGGATTGAAACTTTCCTGTAGATTTACTGTCACCTTTCTATCTTTAGCTATTTTGAAAGAAGAGCCTTTGATACATTTAATTTTTTTAACCATTGTTAAAAAATTGTTTAACCATTTTGATGTTTGAAGGAAACTATTTTGAATCTCAATGTGAGAATGATAATTTATCCGATCTCTGGTTGAAAGACATATGTGGAATTATATTGGAAATACAGTGAATTTATAAGTGACATCTGTCAATTGGGGGGAGGGAATGTCATTTTCAAACATTTTACAAAAAAAGACTTTTAAAACATTTTTCTATTTCTAGGTATTGTATTTCTGTTCTTAGCAGTACTTAATCATAACTAACCTTGAAAATGTTTTCAGTACATTTTGCATTGCAACATTTCTTGCTTTGTGCGTTTCTGTAAACCTCAGTAGTAAGATCCCCAGTTTATTATTTTTAAAGTAGTAATTTAAAGTGGTACCACATGAAGACAAAACCAAGAAGCTGCATTACTTTGTCTTGTAGCAAAGCATTTAATAAAGTACAGTATCAGAAACAGGATTCTATTAGAAAAGTGTATTTTGAATGCAATATATGTGATAATTTGTTACATTTTTCCCAACAATGTTTTTTTTAAAGGTAAAAAGGTGTAAAGACACATCAGAGCATCTAAAAGATGTTAAGATTATTTAAAAAGGATTGGTGAGTTAAGAGCTAGGAAAGTGCAGGATACTTCTATTTCCCATTGCTGGGATAGAGATAATAACAAAGGTGTCTAGCAATTGTTTTAATACGTTAAAATGGCAAAAATATCAAGTCTGCATTGTGCCTTTGAATACTATGTTACTGCATTGCTTGCACTGCTTTTAAAAAAATGATTGCTCCATTCTGTACATGCCACAGCCATGAGAGTGATGTACAAGGTTGTTGTTTTCTGGTTGCTTTTATCATATAATATTACCAAATGCTGGATCTGATGTCCCATAATATGCGAACAGTCAGTCCTCAATTCACAGGAGAAAGCCAGGAAAACTGGCATAAATAATATACTGTTATGAAAAACATGACACATTGGATATGAATTATAGACAGTTTAAAAAACCCTTAAAATTTCACTAGCCTTTGGACTGAATCATCTCAATTGTCCACAGGTCTTATTTAATGACAGGTAATCCTTGACTTAACCATTCAGTTATAACAGCATTGAAAAAAGTTGACTTGTGACCATTTTTCACACTTTTAACAACCGTTGCAGCATCCCCATGGTCATGTGATCAAAATCAGGGAAGCTGACAACTGGCACGCGTTTATGACAATTGCGTTCTGGGATTACCATTTGTAACCTTAGACTAGGTAGGTAGGCTGTCACTGAACAAGAGATTTATAAATCATTGACACCAATCTTTTTATCCTGTTTCAAAGTTTAAGCCAGTGCATGTCCAGTCAGAAGAAGTTAATATTCCCTGTTGAGTGAATATGTGTTGGGCTGCATTCTTAATTTCTCTGTTGTATTCCTTCCCATCTCATATAAATGCAAATTCTTTTAATGACTGTTTAAAATGTACCAAGGAATATGAGACTAGTATGTCTGCGGAATACATGAAGTTTCTCTTTTAGAGCTTTTATGATCCAGATGGTGCTAAAAGGATGTTTTCTGAGTTAGCAGCTGCACAAAAAATGAACCCAATACTTCTATCTAAAACATCCATTTTTGAAGGAGGCTGACAATTGTAACTATGAATTTCCGCACTGGTCTTGCCTCCTTGTTCAACTTTTTTGCCATGATCCTGCAACTGAAGGGATGGAGCTGTTCAGCTAGTCTTAGCCAATGAAAGTCAGCCTTCATAGCTTATAACCCCCCCACACCCCATATTTGGGGGGTTCTCTCCCATGATGCCTAGCTTCGTCAGCGTCAGCTTCCAGCAGGACCGTGAAGATTTATCAAAATTTATTTCTCATTTGCTAGTTTTAGTCTGAATTGCTTCTAAACCATCTTATCGGTGCAACTTATCAGGGCAATTTATGGGGAAAAACAAAACAAACATATAGGTGGTCCTCATTGAATGACCACTTATTCGGTGACCATTTCAACTTGTAACAATGTTGAACTTACAACCAGTCCTCAAAAGTTTTGCCCAATGCAGGCGCCAATAGTCACATGATTGTGGCAGCATTCTGTACCACATTATCACAATTTGCGACATCTTGTCTTTCACAAAATCAATGGGGAAGCCAGCACATTGTAGTCATGAGAAGACCTTGCTAGATGACCATGGTCTTCACTTAATGATGGTAGCTGAGGACTACCATAATGCTGTCACTAAACAGTGCAACCACCTGACATGCTTTACAACCACACTGCTTAGCAACAGAAAATCTATTTCCAATTATTGAAATTAAGGGGTGCAATTTGGACTGTTAATGGAGAAATTAAGCAGAATCAGCCCATCTTCTGACAGGAATGCTCACTGCATGTCAGTGTTATATATTTGGAATCTCAAAACAAAAATAAATTGATTATTATAAGAGAAACATAAGCCTCCTCAGGTCACATTCAGAATGAGAACTTAAATGCAGGATGTACTTCTCTCAAGAATTATTCAATGTACAAGCAACATTTCCTAAGGAGGGGATGCAATATTCTGTGAATGTAGCCATTCTCATTTTTGAACTGCGATTTATGCCTCACTGCACTGTATGGAGCCCATCCAATGATGGCTTGATCCACAAACCATGGCTGATCAAACTAAACCAGCATTGTGGATTGTGACTTATGGCTTAGCATGTTGCTTTCACTCAATTGTGTCTTAGTTTAAATAAAATAAAATAAAATGTGTAAAAGCATATGTCCTGAAATAGAAAGGGAGGCTTGGATCTTCGGTGTTAATTCAGGCCAAATGGAAAGTTTAGAAAAATGAGGCATTTATGGAACCTCGTGTTGCTAAACAATACTGCACTCCTGCAGTCCTAGCGTATCACTTGTCCTATATATATAAATGTCTGGTTCTAAGCACACCTCTAAGTTCAAGTACCTTGCTTCACCTCCTTTTTTACCCTTAGAAATGGTTATTCACATTATCATTAAGCTACTCACACCAAAAACTGTTCTTTATACATGCAGAGAAATAACACTTAACTAAGAACGATGGAGGAGGATGTGAAGGATAACCGTTGCTACTGTACCTGACTGTAGCGATACGGTGACAATACGGTTCTTTCTCCCTGTAAAGATTTATTTTGAAGGCTGGTGCTGGGTTAAACACACAGCCATGACTTGATGGCACATGGATGGGGGAAGAACAAAGCAGACAGCAAGAAAACAACAAGAAAATGAATATATTACAGCATTCCAACAATACTTTCTGGGACACGAAACAAGAGGTGCCACAAAAGAGAATGCAAAGGTGAGGTTCTTTGCAAGAACTGAGTGGAGCTAAACTGAGTTAATTCACTTGGGTTGCCCCTAGTAATGCCCTTTATTGGTTTTTTTTCCCCCAGAACAGTATCTCTTAAAAGCCATTTCACGATGAAACAAACTGGCTTTTTATCCAAAGTATATCATCTGAAAAGAGCCACTGGTTATGTTAAGGGGGGCATGGTGTAAGCAGCTGTTATACCCTGTTATTTATAAAGTGGGCGGCTCATTTACTTTAAGGGGGGAGGCGCGATCAAAGTTGAGAAGAAACAAATAGGCAACTGTAGGGGGGGTGGTTTAAACCCAGATAAAATTCAGTACAATGGAGACAGAATACTTTCTAATCACCTCTTTTTCCTGGGATGTGGCGGGGAGAAAGAAATTTATAGGTCTTCGAACTAGATGTGGGTGAAGCTAGACTAGAATTCCATACAGTCTTCGGGAGGTTTTTTTTTTTTTTCTCTACAGGTTGCCGTAGATACGCTTGATCACATCTGCCTCTTCTTTATCCAGGATGCCCTTGTCCACGTAAACATCGGCTTGTTGGTCTATGAAATCCCGCAGTTTTGAAAGATCGTAATCTGAAATGGAAAGGATTTGGGCGTGAAGGTTCGTTCTCCCAGGTTGTGGGTCGAGTTTCTGAACATTTCGTTACCAGGCTTGGTAACATCTTCAATAGAGTTTAGGAGAAAGGATTTATATAGGCAGGTTCTTCTGAAATACATCTATCTATCTATCTATCTATCTATCTATCTATCTATCTATCTATCTATCTATCTATCTATCTATCTATCTATCTAT
>BLBF01000068.1:6769127-6802128 GCA_015471245.1 Laticauda colubrina
ATCCATCCATCCATCCATCCATCCATCCATCCATCCATCCATCCATCCATCCAGAGGCAGTAAACAGGTTCTGACCAGTTCTGGAAAACCAATAGCAGAAATTTTGAGTAGTTTGGAGAACTGGCAAATCCCACCTCTGACTGGCCCCGCCCCCATCTATTCTCTGCCTCCAGAGTCCCAACTGATTGGCTGGGTCTTCTTTGGTTGTCCTGCACAGGAGAATGGAGCTGGAAGGCAGGTTAGTGAGGTGGGGAGGGAATGGAGATTTTGCAGTCTCCTTCCCCTGCCATACCCACCAAGCCATGCCCATACAACCTGTAGTAAAAAAAAATAGAATTCCATCTATCCATCCATCCATCCAGAGGTGGTAAACAGGTTCTGACCAGTTCTGAAGAACTGCCAGTGGAAATTTTGAGTAGTTCAGAGAACTGGAAAATCCCACCTCTGACTGGCCCCACCAACCCCATCTATTCTCCGCCTCCCATTGAATCCCATCTGATTGGCTGGGTTTTCTTTGGTTGCCCTGCACAGGAGAATGGAGCTGGAAAGCAGGTTAGTAGGGTGGGGAGGGGAATGGGGATTTTGCAGTCACCTTCCCTCAGAAGTGGGGTAGGAATGGGGATTTGAACTACACCGCCTACGTTTGGACTTAAGCGTAGTACACAAAATTATCTGCTACAATGTCCTACCAGGCAATGATTACTTCATCTTCAACCGCAATAATACAAGAACACACAACAGATACAAACTCAATGTGAACCGCTCCAAACTTGATTGCAGAAAATAGGACTTCAGCGACAGAGTGGTGAATGCCTGGAATGCACTACCTGACACTGTTGTTATATCCTCTAACCCCCACTCCTTTAACCTCAAACTATCCACTATTGACCTCACCCCTTTCTTAAGAGATCTGTAAGGGGCGTGCAGAAGTGCACCATTGTGCCTACCACCCCTGTCCTATTCTCCCCAATTATTCGTACCTATTTCCTGTATTCTTACTCATGTTTATACTTATATCTATTACCTTGTAAGCGATTGACAAATCAAATAAATCAAATAAAAATGAATAACATTTTGCAGTATCCTTTCCCTGCCACACCTACCAAGCCACACCATGCCCACCACACCCACAGAACCGGTAGTTCACCACTGAATACAACCACCAACCAAGCAGGAACTGGAATCTTCAGTTTATTTATTTTCTAAAATACACATCCTGATTAAACGAATATTAAAAAAAAACATTTTCCAGAGTCTTGACGCACATGGTTTATGGTGTGCTCTCGAGCTTAAATCCCCTGGATGGCTTCTCAAATGGCTGAATATCCTCTCTTGGGCTAAATTTTGCCTAAAGAATTTTGGCTGCTTTCCTGCATAGAATAACTGAAGAAGGAGGGAGTGCAAGAAACTGGCTGTTTTCAGTCAAAATGAAATTAGTATGTATCCTCTTGCTGGAGATTGGATAAGTTGCATGCACAGTGTTGGCTTTCAATTACTCTAATACAGTGAGTTATTAAATGTCACTCCCCAGGACAGTAGTAGCTAAGCAACTAGTGGTCCTAGTGGTGCTTTTATAAGATCAGATGTCACTGCTAGGCTGGTTGCCTTGGTAACTTTTAAAAAAACACTGAATAAGAAATTGGACCTTTCACCCACCAAGCCAATTTTTTTTTTAAATACCATTAATTAAAATGCCGCTACTGCTGGCAATATTTTCCACAAGCTATCTCAATCGTTGATAATGAAACCAGCTTAACAGGATAACAGAGTTGGAAGGGACTTTGGAGGTCTTCTAGTCCAACCCCCTGCTCAGGCAGGAGACCTTATGTACCTGTGATGGCAAACCTATGCCACACGTGCCACAAGCGGCACACAGAGCCATTTCTGCCAGCACACGAGCCACAGGCAAACTTACCTCACTGCGCATGTGCACGCCTCACAGCTGATTTTTCGGCTGCTTTGAGGCCTTTTTTGGCTTCCCAGAGGCTTGGAAAAAGACTCTGCAAGGCTTTTCAGGTCGAATAATAGGCCCATTTCATCACTTCCTGTAATACCAGAAGTGACAAAATGGGCCTATTATTCGAGCTGAAAAGCCTTGCAGAGGCTTTTTCCAAGCCTCTGGGAAGCCAAAAAAGGCCTCAAACCAGCCAAAAAATCAGCTGTGAGGCGCAGTGCAGGTAAGGGAGTGGCAGGTACTGGCAAGGGGGATTGTGTGCGCATCTGCAGGGGGTGTGGGGGGGATGCACATTGCAATCTGGGTGCTGGCATGCGAGTGCACACACACTAATGCGCACACAATTTTTGGCACAGGAGCCCAAAAAGCTTAGCCACCACTGTTATATACCATTTCAGACAAATGGTTGTCCAGTCTCTTCTTAAAAACCTCTAGTGTTGGAGTGTTCACAACTTGTGGAGGCAAGCCATTCCATTGATTACTTGTTCTCACAGTCAGGACATTTCTCTTAGGTTGCTTCTCTCCTTGATTAGTTGCCATCCGTTGCTTCTTGTCCTGCCTTCAGGTGCTTTGGAAAACAGGTGGACCCCAGGGCTGGGATTCAAAAATCCCAGCAACTGGTTCGCTACCCAATTGCCAGATGGGTGTGGCCACGGTAGGCGTATCCTACTGGAAGTTCCAGGAGGGCCTTTTTTTGCCTTCCCCAGGGTCCGGAGGCTTCCCTTGAGCCTCTGGGAGGGCGAAAACGGCCTCTCCCAGGCTCCGGAGGCCCTCCAGAAGCCCCAAACAGGAAACATTTCTGGACTTCAGGAAGGCCCAATTTTTGCCCTCCCAGAGCCTCCCTGCATCCCCTGCACTTACCTGCATTCAAATTGGGTCAGGTGGAGACTCCTGGGTGGGGCGGGGTGGGGTGGGCAGGGCCAGCTGGTTGGTTCAATATCTGGTTCAGTGAACCAGATGTAAATTTACCACCTAGTTCATGCAAACCGGTCCGAACCGGCTGAATCCCACTCCTGGTTGGCACCTTCTTTTTTGTAGCAGCCCCTTAGATATTGGATGACTGCTTTCACCTTGCTTTCTCTGGCTCCCTTGGAAGTAAATCCCACTATTTGGAATATGTCTGATTTCAAGTTGAATGTGCCCATGAAGGACAAGATGATGGAATGAATGTATAGAAGAGGCCCTGAGGGATCAGAGGAAGGGTCGTATGTGGAGATAGGACCCAGGTATGGATGGAATGGAGATGAGAGCGAGGAATATGAATTCTGAAAAAAACAGTTTCTCTTGCCTTCATTTCTTTGCCTTAAGCATCCTGGCTCCTTCCTGCCTTCTTTCTCTCTACAGAAGGAAAGGAGGTCATGGGGGTTGGGGGGGGGGGTGCTGCCTCAGACAAAGATTTAAAACTGCTTTTACTTTTCTCTGTGGAAGGAGGGGAGTCATGGGGAGTGGGGGTGCTGCTTTGAGTTGCTCTGCAATAGGAAAGGGGTTGGAACCGCACATTCTTAGCGAGGCAGAAGTTCGCACCTTAAACCACTAGCCAGGATATTACGAACAAGAATAACTTGCTTATAAGAAAATCCCCAAAAACCACATAGCTGGCACATGAAACTAGGACACTTTGCAAGATATCCATGACCTGGGGTGAAACACAGGTGATGCGACATTTAGCTATGTAGTGGGCTGAGATCCAAATAACCAATCAATATTATCTGTTATGCATGCATTATTAGGGGAAGGGCAAAGGTTGTATCCAACCACCCCTTGACTATAAAAATTGCTGTAAGATTATCAATCGAAGCCCTTGGTTAGTTTTTGAGCCAGGGTCCTCATAACTTTGTACCACACCTTGTGTCAGGTGACTTATTGGCTTTGACACCAAACAAGAGCTCAGTTTGGGGACAACACCCATTCTTCTGAGGGATGATAACTTTAACCGAAACAACAATAACAAAATCTTTCTCTTCCCTGAAGGGCAGCTATTAAAAGGAAAAACAGCATAGTCTTATTCATTATTGTTCAGAAATGGATCCAAAGAAGGAAGTTTAAATCTTGTCCACTTGTCACTGAAATTTAGAAACAAAATTAGAGTTTCTGTGGAATTCAGTCATCCCACACAGGGAAAAAACAAACTCCTAATATCCCACCACCCTACCATAAAGAGGATGAATTATTGTATTATTATGATGAAGGTAAGAAGTCTATTCTCTTGACTCATCCATCATCTACACAATTTGTCAACTCAAGAATATTTACAGAATTATTTATTGGTAGTGTTTGTATGTCACGTGACTTCTTACAGAACACAGCCGCATACACAACCCCCCAAGAGGATTATAAAGAACTGAACAATCACAAGCAATAAACTTTACATGACACTGAAAGGGTAGATAACAACATCTAATCTACCTTCCCCACATAACCTCTTTCCCAGAGCCATTTTTAAAATTTCTTTAGAGAAACTAATTAAGAGAGGAGAGAATTCTTATGTTTGAGAACATGTTGTTCCAGAAGAGGGGCAAATTAATGTATGCTCGAGTCCAGACATAAAAACATGCATCGACGAATTATGAAAATAATAGATCATCGTTCTCTAAAACACTACTGGGAATAGCAACAAGCACATTTTGATTCAGTTGTCTGAAACCAACAGCTGATCCCAGAATGATTTCGTACAGCTACGTTTATTTCTTATAAAAAATAAAACGGTAAATCCTGCCATCCATAACTCATCTCTTGTTGAAATCTAAGTCACTACCTACTCCGAGAGTAGCAGACCAGAAACAATGATGCCATAAGCTCTAATTTAGTTCTATTCTTCCCTAGATCACTTTGAAGTAGGGCTATTTTCTTAACGTGACAAATAGGGTGGGGTTTTTTTCTTAGCAGATGATAGTTAAGTGGCTGCTCAGGACTGAGCTCAGAACCAAAGGTACATTTGGCTTGAGGTACATTTGTTTACGAGCCCACCATCAAGTACTAAGAGTCTACCCAGAAGCTGAAAAACATCTTTGAAGTTGGATGGTAAGGGAAAGTAGTGGTTGGGAGACCATGGAATGATTCCTCCACCAGTTTCACATAGAGGTTGGACAGCATGAGGGACAAGGTAGAACTCTATGGAAACTTAAGCCAACATTTAGGTGTTGCACAGTAATCCTCTTTGGCCTTGAGGATACGGGATATAGCCCTCACTGCTCAATCTCGCAAGGCAATGGCCAATGGTATCAAAAGCCAATAAGGGCCACATTCTTCTCTACTCAGAATCCAGCAAAGCAACTGCAATAATTCCAGTACTTCAGAAAGCCTAATTCTAACAGGGCTTCTAATGTCAGTCAAAAAGCCTATACCTCTTCCATTTTTTTTCTCATTACCCTTCATTTCCTACTCCAACAAACAAGGATAGTCGGAAACAATACGTTGAGTTGGGGATCAAGAAAATGCTGAACTTCATTGTAAAGTTCTTGCTTACATTGTTTACAATTCATTGAAAGAAAGATGATGTGTGCATACCTGTTCTGACCAAGGCTTCCCGAGACACCAACAAACACATATAAAATCCAAAACTCTTTTATTTTAGTTCAATGGCTGTGAATTATCATCATTCACTGCCCGGAATGAGTCTTAACTGCTTATAATTAGTCCCAGGGACGTCTGCCAAAGTTCTTCTTAAGACATCTGATAAGAACACACCTTATCTTACTTGAAGTGCTGCCAACAACTAAAGTCCCAATTAGTCTTTCCAAAACCAAACAGAACAAATTCACTGCAGAGCTTTCAGAGTCCAAACCGATTAGAGCAAATGACTTTACATCCTGCAAATGTTTTCCTACCTTTGCTTGTCCTTTATACCTCAGGGGAAAGGCAATCACTTCCAAGCCTTATTCCCAAGTCACCCCTTTTGGCTTAACTACTCTCACCTTCCAGCAGTTCTGTGCATACACACGCTGGGAACAAGCTCCCCTTGTTCCTCTGCCTTGCTGCTGCCAGATTCTGGAGGCTGCAGAGTCAGCACCCCACTGCCAGATGGTCCTGGTCCCACCTCTCTATCGGATGCAGGACCCTCATCTGAATCCTCTCCAGACTGGTCCCCGTTCTTCCTCACTGTCCGATTCTGCTGCTGTCTACACAGGCTACCGGTGAACCACACCAATACCAATATGTCTCTCAGTAAGTCAATATTGTCAGGGCTGGGCAACTTATGAGCCAAATAGGACCTTCAACCTGGTATCACAAAGACCTTTGTAGGTGATTAATTCAAAATTAATCCTTGCACAACGGGGTGAGCTCCCGTTCCTTGCCTCCATTCCTGCCCACCTATCAATTTGAAAGCATGGAAAGGAGAATAGATAAATAGGTATCACTTCAGTGATTCCATGTGCTTTTGGTACAGCCAATATGACCTGCTGGCCATCTGACCACGAAAATTGTCTTTGGACAACCCTGGCTCCTTCGGCCAAGAAATGGAGATAAGCAAGGTGCTCTAGAGTTGGACACAATGGGCAGAGAAAGCTTTACCTTTAATTCAGAACTCTGTAATACTGGCAACCAACTCCATGGACAAAACAATGGAGAGATTGGGTATCAGAGGGGAATGGAGAGACAGGAATGGCATAAATAGAATGGGCGACTCCTTTCTTTTGGCGTTGCCCCCTCCTCACCTTTATTTCAACCTCATCTGCCAACTGGCATATGGCTCTCCACATTATCCTCAAGGTATGTAGGAGGCAAGATTTGCTCGCCTTGGTAAAGAAGAGCAAAACAAGGGGGAAGATGAGATGTGTAGCATCTGTTTGTGTCCCTCCTCATCAAAACATGTCCAAGTTCACTTGCAGAAGGGCCCAAGAACGTGGTGACTGAGTCATGGTGATGGAGGAAGGTGTGAATGTGAAGATTAAGGCTGAGTGTGAATGGTGTTCTGCAGTGGAAGACAGTTTACTCAAGCCTTCTTACTGTTTTAGTTGCTTACTGATAACCAGCAATCATTACACCCAGAAATGATATATGCCCTGTGCAAAGTTGGAAGGAAGCAACTCTGCAAGAAAGAAGTTTTTGGATCCAGATGAGGGAATTTCATAATTTCCAGCAACAATTTTCCTACCCTGTAATGTGAGGCTCGCAAGGGACGCTGTGGCTCAGTAGCTAAGATGCTGAGCTTGTCAAACAGAAAGGTTGGCTGTTCAGCGGTTCGAATTCCTAGCACCACATAACGGAGTGAGCTCCCGTTTATGTGTCGCAGATTCTGCCAACCTAGCAGTTTGAAAGCATGTAAAAAAGGCAAGTAGAGAAACAGGGACCCCTTTGGTGGGAAAGTAACAGCGTTCCATGTGCTTTTAGAGTTTAGTCATGCTGGTCACATGCCCACGGAGACGTCTTCGGACAGCGCTGGCTCTTCCGGTTTGTAACGGAGATGAGCACAACCCTCAAGAGTCGGGAACGACTATCATGTATGGTAAGGGAAACTTTTACCTTGACTAATGTGAGGATCAGAAAGAATAATCAGGAATATTCATGGAAATATTCTTATCCTTTTTTACCAGACATTTCTACCTTTCTCTACATGCTGGTATTTGCCCCACATACACACCCTGCACACGCGTGTGTACGCACGCACGCAAGCACAAAACTCACAAACATGGTTGCAGAAACCTTTGAAACAATTCAGGCAGTTTTCTTTCCCCTCCTGCAGCTAAAATAATTGAAGCATATGTCATGGGCTGAAATCTCAGGAGGAGATTTGCCCTAGCAACCTATTCTGAGAAAGTAGTACAAAGAGTAGGGAATTCTTTTGTTTCCCCATGTCTTTCTTGCATTCGGCTGCTGACACAATCAAAAATGAGCAGGACGGTGGTTTCTGTACGATATATTTTCTTCATCTGCAGCAAAATACATGGGTGCCTTTATTTGGATCTGCATACAGCAAGCATTAAAAAAAAAATTACAACTGGATGGAGACCAGCTGCCTTAAAATATTCTTGCTTGCTTTGAGTGAGCTTCCAGCTCAAATTATGGACAAAAACACAACAATTCTTTTAGTAATCAGGTTATTTTTTTTTTCTTTCTGCATTCTTTTTTGTGATGTATCCCTCAGTCTGCCCCACCAAATGCAACAAACAAGGGAGCTTTCCCAAAGACAAAAAGAATGAGGGAGGAATAGTTCTTCCAAGGCTCCAAGAGCTCCAACTGTCAACTCATGAAACATTTTGTACACACATTTTATAGCTGTCAACAGAAAGAAGGGGGGGGGAGTTTCAAAGAGCAGGTAGCAGTGCGGAATCAAAAGTACATTCCATTTGTATTTTCTTCATAGACTGATTAGATGACTGAAGTTTCTGCTGTGCAAAAATCTAATTGGACAGCATGATTGACGACCCTTGGCTATGGATGTGTTTCATTGGATGATACACCCAGAGGGGTGGGAGGCAAAGCAGGATCCAAAATCTACTCCAGGTAGAGCTATAATAGGAATTGCCCAATGCCCTTTCATTTACATCATCATCCAGCAAGGCTCAACTGAGGCTGGGACTCGGGACAGCCGACAGAGTTACTCCTGCATGGCCCCATTGGGAGTCTGACAACCAATCAGAATAGAAGCTCAAATTCAAATCCCAACAGAGGGTATAAAACAATTGCACTCTCAGCATATCAGCCCTTCTTTCTTCCCCCAAGCCATGTGGTCCTGTCCACTATTAAACCATCTTTCCACACAGTCACCATGTTTCCAGTGTCTTTCTTCCCCACTTGGAACTGAAACCAGAAGGCTATTTCTTTCAGCACTGCCTATGCATACGAACGCTTTCAGTGGAAAAAGCACAATGTAAGAAATAAACCATGATTCCAAATGAAAAATAAAAAATAAAACTGAACAAAATGGAATTCAGAATCAGCCGATTCTGAAGAATGCCATTTTATCTCTGACTTTCAATGCCTTGGGGAATGAATGCAAAGTCCTTCACTGATCATCCAGAGACCTAATAACATCAATGACCAAGTGACAGGCCAGACCTCACTCTCTTCCTTTCCCACTCCACCAATCTAGCACAAGATGCAGAAAAAAAGTATGCCATGGGGGTTTGCAAATCCCTCTCCAGCTTTGCATAGATAAAAGTCCTGCCTTCGCAAACCGTCATGCAAGAAACTAAAAAGAGAGAGAGAGACTTGTAAAGAGGCTAAAGAGGCCTCTCTCTTGTAAAGACAGAGGCTAGTAAAAGATTTATTGTTTCGCATCCATAATTTAAGCTGGAAGCTCCAGTATTCAAAGCAAGCAGGGATATTTTAAGGCAGCTGCTTCTAAATCTGGCCGTGATTTCATAACCTCTTCACTGGAAGCTGTTCCAAACGAAGACATCCATGGGTTTTATGGCTGATGGAGATGTTTGGGATGTTTGGGGTTGAATGATTGTTGTTTCTTCCCCCCCCCCAAACACTACAGATGTACTGACCCAGGCTTCATCAAACTTAATGAAACACAAACTTATTTTAAAAGCAAAACCTATTTTAATGCAATGCTGGGAATTACTTTCATTCCCAGCCAGAACTAATTATTAACAGATAGGAGCATTCCTTTCAGTGCTGTAGAATGCTGCCAAAAAACAAAAGTCCAATTAATTATAGCATAAACCAATCAAAGTCCCAGAAAAAAAAAAAACAGAGTTCACAGAGCTTCAAGGAGGATTCGGAATCTATCGAACTTTGCTTCCTGCAAAGAGTTCATCATTGAGGTCTGACTTTTATCCCTTATGGGAGTGGCAATCACCTCCCAGCCTTATTCCCGATTTGCCCCTTTTGTCTCAGCTGCTCTCTTCTTCTAGCAGTTCTGTGCACACGCACACTGGGAACAGGCTCCTCTGCCTCGCTGCTGCCCGACTCTGGAGGCAGTACCCCACTCCCAGCTGGTCCTGGTCCCACATCTGCATCAGACGCAGGACCCTCATCCGAGTCCTCTCCAGACTCCCTGCTTGGTCCCCTTTCTTCCTCACTGTCCAACTCCGCTGCTGTCTGCACTGGCTGCCGGCGAACCACAACACCAGAATCCTGAAGCTGATTGGTAACCCGCATGCCGATTGTCAGTTTGTGTCTGGGCCTCCGAGACAGGCGGAACATTTTCTCAACCAGCATGGCCTTTTCCCCATTTAATGGCTATATTAAGCTCATCGTTTCTTCATTTCTTAAGGCTCCAGAAGACCAAGTCTTTTGAAGGTCAAAAAACATTTCTCAGCAGAGATGCTAAATATAAGTGCCACAGAGAAAACCTTTGAGAAGAGGGCTTTCTGCTCCAGTTGGCGGCTTTGATGACACAACA
The DNA here is from genome assembly GCA_015471245.1 of Laticauda colubrina. Taxonomy (NCBI): domain Eukaryota; kingdom Metazoa; phylum Chordata; class Lepidosauria; order Squamata; family Elapidae; genus Laticauda; species Laticauda colubrina. Next base: position 6,779,378 of record BLBF01000068.1, read on the forward strand.
GAATGTTGCCTGTGGAGCAATTTCTAACTAGTAGGAAGTGGATGGCAAACAGTAATTGTCATTTCCTGGGGCTGGTTCACATACTGGTGGCCCAGTATGGGGTTGAATTCCCCTTTGCTGGCTGTGCCTCAGCAGAAGTTGAAGAGACATTCCTCGGGGATGTTAAATGTCAGAAAACATAAGTCACCAGCAGCCTTTTCATTTAGAGGAGGAATTGCGGTGATTGACGTCTGTAGAGATTCTCAGTCATCCAGGTTCATGGTTGTCCCAAAGGTGCTTTTTTTTAGGAGGCAACTGGACTTTTTTTTGTTTTTCCTTTTGAAGACGTTTCATTTCTCATCCAAGAAGCATCTTCAGCTCTGACAGGATGGTGGGGAATGGAAGGATTTCTATATTATATTATTTAGATTCCTTGCAGACAGCTAGACATTTGCATCCTTTTAGAGCGTCTTCAAGTGCTTCAATGACCCTCTAAAAGGAGCGAATGACCAGCTGTCTGCAAGGAATATAAATATAATATAGAAATCCTTCCATTCCTCACCATCCAGTCAGAGTTGAAGAAGTTTCTTGGATGAGAAGTGAAACGTCTTCAAAAGAAAAAACAAAGGAAAGTCCAATTGCCTCCTGAAAAAAAACACCTTTGGGACAATCCTGGTGATTGATAATTAAGACACACTGATTTGAAAGAGATCCTCTATGAAATTTTGACTTTATTTTTTAAAACTCTTCACTCTGTGCTGGAGAAATTTGGATTCCCCTCCCCCCACCCTGGTTTTTTATCGTTATCCCAAATCCTTATTTAGGGTATTTAGGATAGAGACTCAAAAGTCCTTTGTAATATTTCCACCCTCTCAAAGATGTCTAGTTGCTGAAACAGTTACAAGCTTGTTGAGATATGAGGAAATGTAGCATCCCTTCTCTCTCTACCTTCAAAAAAGCAGATCAGCACTCGTCCAGGCCAGGTTGCATCACAAATGGATACAACCTCTTAGTTTTGAAAAACAGACTGCAGTATGGTAAGAAAGAAAAAGATGAAGATTTTGGTGAAGAAAATACAACCAATCTGCTCTGCATCTTTGGATCATAGTCACTATACATTCCTAGACAACTGACATGGCATAGAATATCAGGGGTCTTCCAACTTGACAGCTTTAAGACTTGTGGACTTCAACTCCCCAAATTCCTCCTCCAGTCATGTTAGCTCAGGAATTCGGGGAGTTGAAGCCCACAAGTCTTAAACTTGTCTAGTTTGAAGACCCTTTCTCTATTTTTTCTCTCTCTCTCTTTCTCTCTTATCCTATCTCTCTCTTTCTATCTATTCTACCTCTCTTTATCTATCTATTCTATCCATCCATCCATCCATCCATCCTCTCTCTCTCTCTCTTCTACCTTTCTTTCTCTATCTATCTATGCCAGGGGTCTTCAAACTTGACAGCTTTAAGCCTTCAACTCCCAGAATTCCCCCTCCAGTCATGTTAGCTCAGGAATTCTGGGAGTTGAAGCCCACAAGTCTTAAACTTGCCACGTTTCAAGAGCCTTGGCATAGATAATCAAAACTGCTGTAGAGATTGACCGTTTTTCTACAGATTTTTAAAGCCTCCAAGGTAAGATAAAGAATCAAACTGTGAGACTATTTCTAGGGGGAAATAACCCCAAATTAGGATGTATATGTGAGCAGATGTGTACTACAGATAATCTTTGACTTAAAACAGTTTGTTTAAGATTAAAGAATCACTGGAAAAAATGACTTTTGTCTGTTTTCACACTAATGACTGCTGCAGCATGGCCATGGTAACGTGATCAAAATTCATACATTTGGCCACTGACTCACATTTATGATGGTTACAGTGTCTTGGGGTCATGCCTTTGCAATCTTCTGACAAGCAAAGACAATAGGGAAGCCAGATTCACTTAACAACTGGGTCACTCATTTAGCAACTGCAGTGATTCATTTAACAGCTGGGGCAAGAAAAATCGTAACATGAGTCAAAAGCTCAATTAACAAATGTCTCACTTAGTAATATACATTTTGGGCTCAATTGTGGTCGTAAATTGAGGACTGCCCATATAAAGTAAAATCTAGAAGGCCACTTTTCTCAGTGGAGAACTAGGGAGCAGGAAATAATACAAATTATGCTCTGATTTCCCATAACAGTTTACAAAGATACACATCCCCTTGCCCTCCAGTCTCATTTACAGCAAGCCTAATTCTGGTCCTTTTAAACCGGCATTTTAAAAGAAACACTATTCACTAGCAAACAAGTCAAGCCTCATTTGCATAAAACACTGCCCCAGGTTTTTAGTTCATAATTCTAATTAATACCCAGTTCCTCGTTTTGTAACAGCTCAATAAGTAAACCGATGATAGACCTAAAGGTTATGTAACACTCCCTGTATAGCTTAGTGTAGAAATATTTCAGAACTTTGATTGGGGTACTCTGCTCAAAATGTACACTGTTGCATAAAACACAATCCCAAATTTTACAAACCAAGACTTTGTGTAGTCCACAACTAATTTTAGAGCCACAACAAGCTGGAAACCCATCGGTCTGAGAGAGTGATAGGTCATTCAATTGTTTACAATCCAGCATTTAGCAAGCATATATATGCCATTGCCAAACATAATATGCCAACTCACCCCTTGTTAGATTCAACAAGCAATAGATAATAACTGTAGAATTTCATAATAAAGACAGCTTTTTAGAAAAGAGACCTTACCAATCAGGGAGTTTAATAATTTTAAAAAAGTCTTATTAATCTAATTCTGGTTTCCTAATTCCAGTTCACGTCCCTTCATTTGAAGACTTCAAAGATCAAAACTTCGCATTTGGATACATCTCTAAGTTACAGTCAGTGCTTTGATATAAATAAGACCCAAAATTTAAAATCTCACCTGGTGCAATTCTTGAGAGAAAATAGGGTTATAAAAATTATTCCTATGCTCTTACCTAGATATGAAACACCTTCCTCTGGAGTGATGGTTCCATATTTAACCATCATCTTGACAAAATCTATTAGCGTTTTCATGATTGTAATCAGGGTTTCCTTTTCTTTCACTTCTTTCTCTGCATGAAGAGTAAACAGATTCATGATCTCTTGGAAGTTAAGATAGCGTGATTATTTAACTTAAAAAAAAAACTCTTTATCTTTTGATCAGCACATTTTTTTTTCCTCTCTCTCAGCCGGTTTTATTTTCAGGAGAGAAAAGACGATTGGCACAGCAGACTGAATCTGAATTAATGGACCTGTTGAGAAATACTGAATGACTTAATCTGCATAAGTAGATTTGTGTGTTTTTGCTGTTCTGAACCAATACAGATGGTGACAGCTGAGGATTATGGCCACTGATCTATTCAAAAGTGAGAATGCGATAGCTCAGCTTTTATTTAATTTCTATTCATTTGGACCCTGCCTTTCTTCTCCAACTAGCATTCCAAATTAATGGGTGTTTATAGGGCTTTTAGTCATCGCTTCTCTCCCAGACTGTTGCCATTTAATGATCAGAGCAATAAGTGAAAAATCAGGTAATGGATTCATATTTCACACTAAGCCATCATCATGTTGTTTGCTCCGGCTTGGTTTAATGAGCTATGTGAGCATGATTAGCCACTGTGTTTTATGAATTTAGGTGTGTGCTTTGTGATCCTAAATTATGACAGTTGGCAAATCACAGTTAAGCAAATGGGATGCCTGAACACAGCTCAGCAAATAATCTGGGCCAATTGGTTAGAATTTGAACAACTGAAACACAAAATGGACTGAAATGAATTTTTCATATGATTATTAAGATGCAAATGTGTTCCACAATATAGGAGTCAGAGTCCACGATGCATTATGGTTTGTTTAAACCAGGGTGTCCAACTTGGTTTCACTGAGGGCCACCCCAGGGTTGTATTTGACCTGGGGAACCCGAGGGAGGCATAGCCAGGGAGGACGTGGTTGTTCTGACCTGGGCTTCCCAAGATCATGAAGCAGACTCTTCATCCTGATAAAATCCCTTTTATTTAGGTTAAAGGAAATTCCTCTCCAGCAAAGTCCCGGCAAACAGTCTTTCAGGAGATTTCACAACTACAGACCTTTATCAGGCTTGGAGATTTGCCAGGCCAATAATTTCAAAATACCACATTGTAGCAGCAATGACTTGGCAAGAAGTCAGAAACAGATCTTCATTCTAATGAACTGAACTAATTGTCTCCTGCAAACACCACTCCCCTTTTTTTCCTCTTTTATTCCCTATGGGAGGGGCCATTCACTGTCCACCTGTGCCCTTACTCCGAGGTTGATTCTTGTTCCTTAACTATTCCCTTCTCCTGGCAGCTCTGTGCATGTGCACACTGGGAACAGGCTCCAGCTGTTCTTCTGCCCCACTGAACTCTGACTCCGAAGGCAACTGATAACTGTTGGATGGCCCGGGCCCCATCTCTGCCTTCGACACAGAGAATTTGTCAGAGCCTTCTCCAGACTCCAGTACTGGCCCATGTTCCTCCCCAATCTCCTTACTGTCTGAGTCTGCCGCAAGTTCCACTGGCTGCTGGCTGGCCACAATAGTGGCCAGCTCAATGTCACTCATGTTACGGGTGCCTGTGGTGGCCCAAGCGCTCTGCCATTAAAAATGGAGTTCCATTTTCATTGACCGAAGGTCACAGGAAGCTGTTGCAGCCAAAACCGGAGGTGAGGGGGCCTGCACATGCCCCCCCCAACCTGTTTTCACTGGCAGAGGCACCACAGGCCAGTTTTTTGCTGTTTCCAGGGTGGCCCCGCAGGCCAGATCTAAGCATCTCACGGGGCTGTATATGGCCCACGGGCTTTGAGTTTGACACCCCTGGTTTAAACTGATCTGACTTCACAAATGTTTGTTTATTGTTCTATCGTTATGATGGTGAACCTATGGCACGCATGCCACAAGTGGCACACAGAGCCATTTGTGCCAGCACGCGAGCCTCAGGCAAACTTACCTCACTGCGCATGTGCACTCCTCACAGCTGGTTTTTCAGGTGGTTTGAGGCCTTTTTTTGCCTCCCAGAGACTTGGAAAAAGCCTCTGCAAGGCTTTTCAGGTCGAATAGGCCTGTTTTGTCATTTCCTTTAATATCGGAAGTGATGAAACGGGCCTATTATTCGAGCTGAAAAGCCTTGCAGAGGCTTTTTCCAAGCCTCTGGGAGGCCGAAAAAGGCCTCAAACCAGCTGAAAAATCAGCTGTGAGGCGCAGTGCAAGTGTGGCGGGTGGTGGTGGTGGTAGGAATTGAGTGTGCATGTGTAGAGGGTATGGGCGTGCATGCGTTGCATTCTGGGTGCTGGCATGCAAGTGCGTGCACGCATGCAATTTTTGGCACAGGAGCCCCAAAAGGTTAGCCACCACTGTTCTATTGTATTGTTTTTTTAAATGGGTAAGCTGCCCAGAGCTGCTATGATGAGATGGGCAGCTTATAAACCCAACAAATAAAATAAAATATAAATAAATAAAACATGGGATAACTCTGATATTTGAAATGATTGATCCATAGGAAACTCACCTGAGTCAAGGCTTTTTAATAGCTCGTAGAAATTTGGGAAGTATTGGAGATCCTGAAAGCGATCCTCTAGGGGCAGTTCATTTCTTCTTTCTAAGATGTTGGTGGGTACCCAGGTATTATCCAAGGTATCATCTCCATCAGTATTTTTTAACACCTTCATAAAACAAAATAGAAGTATGTATCAACTCATAAAACATTTCTATGGCTGTTTTATGTTACCAACAGAAAAGGAGGGGGAAAAGGGGTTTGAAAGAGCAGTGTGGCAGCTTGGAATTGAAAGTGCATTCCATGCATAGTTTTTCAGAGATTGTAATTTGGTGACTGAAGTTTTTGCCCTGCAAAAATCTAATTGGAGAACATGATGGATGACGCTTGGCTATGGATGTGTTTCATTGGAGAATATGAATAATGATACACCTGGGGGGTGGGGGAAAACCAGGGTCAAGGGTGACATTGAATTATGTGTCTCAGAGTTGGCTATACCCAGGTGGTGCCAGCATGTTAACTCCCAATAAATCCTGTTTAGTTTGGCTCAAAACTCATGATTTAATTGAGGTAACTGCCAGAATCCTGACTGGATATATATTTGGATATCACAACCAAATACTTGATACCAACTAAATGCACAGCAGGAAATGGCTTAGTCCACTCTGTTCACCAAAGGGATTAAAGAAATCAATACAAAATAAGACTAACAATAGGGATGAAAGAAAGTGACTGGCCTAAGTTCACTCAGCTGGCTTTGTGCCAGAGTCTGGACTAGAACTCACAACCTCCTGATTTCTAGCAGCCATGATGTCTAGATGTATAAGTCTAATTGTTAAGTACCAGATACTGGAAGTGAACTATAGAGATTCCATTATTTGTATTCACTGCTCATGAATATTCAAAAGCATCTTGCAGCCATCCTATGGAATAGAATTAGCTGGGATCATCCTATACATGAAACTAAAGTATAATATCATCACCATCTTTTAACGACCCCATAATCCCTTATGGGGTAGAGTCTGGGTAACTGAATGGGGTGAGCTGAGTGTTTACAGGCCGGATGCCCTTCCTGTTGCCAATGCAGAGTTTTGTTCAGCAGATTTATTCTCATTGTGCCCAGAGAGAGAAATATTTGCTTTTTACCTAGGATCAAACTACAGGCTGTTCATTACATATTGGATCCTACCAAGACAAAACTATTTTAGGTTATTCAGTTTCTCAGTGATGGAAAAGTTCTTCAACCTTGATGTTGTAGTGTATTTCCTAAGAGAATGATTGACAAGTAGGCACGGCTATTGAACTGTCCCATTAAAGTGCATTGTAATGAAGAAGGATTACCGGTTTTATCTTCTGCTTCTCTTTGGTCTTGCTTGGGAGTCCTTCAGAGGCCTTTTCCCGATCTTTGGCTTCGTTAGCAATCAGCTGTTGCAATGCTTCGGCCACTTCATCCTCTAGGGTGTAGGCCTGGCTTTCAGTGATCTGAAAGCCAGGAAAGAAAGAAAGAATGATTTTTTGATTCTCCCAGTGAACTCTGCATACTATGTGCTTTTGAGACAGATAGGCAAAAAGAATTCACATTTGAATCCCGAGGAATTCCATTGTAGTCCCTGATTTATTTATTTTTTTGCTATGCTATTTTGTAGAATCTAAAAGCTAGACCAGAAATTTGAAAAGAGAAAGGAAGGGAGGGAAGAAAGAGGTAAAGGCAAATCATTTTTATCTGCACAGTTGTATCTGTGTAAGTGATCTCCAACTCAATGAAAAAAATATTTAAAAAAAAAAACACAATGCAGAATTAAACAGAAAGCAAATTAAGATTCACAGATTCGTTGTAATTGATTAAAACTCCTCTTTCTTTACACATTGGATTTCTTCCTTGATTCTTGGGGCAATTCAATGCTTTGGCAATGCAAGAAAGAACTTCACAGAAAGTACTTCTCACATCCTTGTTATTTTTCCCTACGTTTTGAGCTTCTGTCAATCATAAAGCTTTTCAAGTAATTGGCAACTTGCATATCATGGAGAAACATCTTGTGACTGATGCAAATCAAAGTTACTGTTCAAAGCCTGAGCTCAAATGCAAAATAATAGCAATAGTACTTAGACTTATATACTGCTTTAAAATGCTTTAGATGTCTTTCTAAGCAGTTTACAGAGTCAGCTTATTGCCCCCAACAATCTGGGTCTCCATTTTACCCACCTCGGAAGGATGGAAGGATGAGTCAACTTTGAGCCGGTCAGAATCAAACTGCTGGCAGTCGGCAGAGTGAGCCTGCAATACTGTATTCTAACTGCGCCACCACAGTTCAATAAGTAAAATACCCCTTTATTTATTCAAAAACAAATTCATTTGCTCCAAATTTTTCTTCAAAATCATCTCTGAACCCTCAAACAAAAAGTAGGAAGAAAAACCAAGCAGGTTGTATCACTAAACAGGTGCCCAAAACACTCACCAGGCCCAGATTTAGAAGCTTGGAAACAATCTTGTCAAAGACGCCTCTATCATTTTCCTCATAAATTCTCATGGCAATCTTCTGGACGATATCCTCAGCTGTTAACGGGGTCCCATCAAGCTGATGAAGTCCATCAGGGTCATCTGAAAGAATAGCAAGGAGATAAAATGATGGTAGGTCGGTGGTAGAACACAAAACCTCAGGTTCAAGTCTTGGTATCTCCTGGAGAAGGAGACCTGGGGGAAAAAAAAAATCTATCTTAAGGACATCTCACGGAGGTGTATAGCTCATTCTGCCTAATTTACAGGATACAATTTTCTCCAATGTTATGCTCCGCATTTTGCCTGAATGGCATTCTAGAAACAACTCTCCAAAAGGTAATCATGATGCCATGACAAAATATGTATCTTTCCTTTCCTCTTACATTACTATGATTGTAGTTAACAATAGACATGATTACATTTAATTATATTTTCCTTCTGTTCTATTAAACCAATGGTCCCCAACCTTTTTTGTACCAGGGACCAGTTTCACGCAGAAACACTTTTTCGAGGACCGGCAAAATCAATTCTTCCCCAATAGTAAAGGGCTTCTTAGCTTTAGCAATGCGGTCCGCGAAGTTAGGCGCGGAAGTTTGCGCGGACGTTAGGCGAGGGCGGAGGTGGTTGTCTTTCAAAATAAGACACCTGGAAGCAAAAACATATATATATATATATTTTTAATTAAGATTATTCATTCTTTGTGGCCCGGTACAAAATGATCCACGGACTGGTCCCGGTCTGGAGCCCGGTGGTTGGGGACCCCTGCATTAAACTTTATAATGTATGAACCATCCCTGGAGGGCTCTGAGGCTTGAAAAACTGCACTGTGCCTAACAATGTAACTGGGCCTGTCTCTAGTTTCAATAATTATTAGACTCAAATTTGTCTAATGTTGGAAACAACTATTTGTCTGAAATGGTATAGGGTTTCTTCCTGCCTGAGCAGGGGGTTGGACTAGAAGACCTCCAAGGTCCCTTCCAACTCTGTTGTTCTAAAAAGATAAATGTTAGGCCAGTTACAGTATATTGAACTTCTGCATCAGATCAAATTTTCTGCTATTCTGCTCCACTGGACATACAATGTTAATGTGTTGCATAGTTTTGTACTGTAGATTATTCCACAGTTTGTGTACGTATGTAGCTGTTCTCTTTACCTATTTGGAGTGGGCAGTCCATATAATCAAAGCTCAGTTAATGCTGTCCTTCATAGTTAAGTAATCTAAGTATATTCGGTGGTACATTGTGCGCATACCAGGGATCACTTTCTCTTCCTGTCCTTTTTTTTTTAAAGGTCAACACTAGTGCTAATTATGAACATCATGGAAAATTCACATCGTGCATGCAGAACGAAATTGGTTTACATATTGCTGATATATTAAAAGGTTTCTATTTTTGCATTCCATGGTTTCTCTAATATGGGGATTGCACTGCATTTGAATGGCATCCATGAGAACAGACTGAGATTTGTTAGAGACAGAAATGTTCTTCCTGTAGCAAAATGTGCTTTACAGTGGAATCAGATGTACCAGCAACACCAGAGATCTCTCCAATCTGATGTTCTCCAGAAGTCTTACAATTAGAATTCAAGAAACTGATAACTTAAAGGCACCTGCTTCCTTCAAACGAGTCTTCTCCAATTAAGTAAAAGGCCTTGTTTATTTCATCATCTCCATTTCGGATTCTAAAATTTTAAACTTTTGGTATTTCTTCCAAGTTAAGCTTCTGTATGCTTACTTCTCTGCATGTACCGATATCTACAACAGGGCAACTTCACAAGCTGTGGACTTCAACTCCCAAAATTCTCATTGACTCAGGAATTCTGGGAGTTGAAGTCCCCAGGTCATAAATTTGCCATCATTGCCCACTCCTGGTCTACGGTCTCCTTCATAAATGGTGCCAGTTTAGCTGCCCGAAAACCAGCCTCAGTTATGAATCTATGACTTTGGTTGCATATCAGACAAGCGCTATGCTCAGTGGTGTGTTTCAAAATTGTGTACCGCTGCTTCAGTGAGCGTGGCTTGGTGGGTGTGCTTTGCGTGCGTGCACACACTTTGCTTGTGGATGTGGGCCAACTCACCTCCTGCAAGCCTGCACTCTCCCAGTCACTTCAGCAGCTGCCATGTAGCACTCTGCTGTTCCGTGCAAAGCAGTTGCCCTTCAAAAGCAGAGGTTAAAGTTGAGTACGGGAGCCCAGGTGGGTGGGTGGGCCCAACAGCGGATGGGTGGAGAGAACTGGTTTGATCTCCGCTGCTCATTGCCACTACCTGATCAGCCAAACTGGGCCAAACCGGTAGAATACCACCACTGGTTATGCTATTGGTTTAGGCTTGATTTGTCTATATTCCCTAGCCACTGAAATATATCGTGGTTACGTGTGCCCTAAGGTAGGGTTTCCTAACTTTTACAGCTTTGTGGACCGGTGAGGGGGGAAGAGGAGCTGGTTCCACCAGAGCGGTAGCTAAGCATACGCATCTCCAGCACAGAATGCACTTAACTGTGGTTTCTTGAACAAATTTGCACAAGCGGTGGGCACCTGCACCCAACACTCACACAAACGGAGATACACACATACCCTCTCTTGCAGCTCGTACATGTGTGCGTTTTGGGTTCTGCAGCCCCGTGGATTAGGGATGCCACCCCAAGGTACTGTATTTTGAGTACCAAGCCATGTGTCAGCTCTGAGATTCAGCTGAGATCCAAGTATGAAAAGAGGGGTGGAGGAGTTGGAAAGTTCAAGTTATTCCGTATGTCACATTGAGAAATTCCAGCTGTAGTTAATTGGTTCTCATGATTAATGAAGTGTAGAAGTGGGAGGAGAGAAGGCGGATTTTGTGTTAGGTGCAAAAATGACTTTCACTTTTGCAATTGCCTTAGAAGTACCAGAGCTATTCCTAATAAATCAGTTGGAGATTATATTGTCTCGGAGTGACTGATTACCATGGATAATTTCTGGATGCCTTACACCATGGTGAAGTGCATTCTGTGCTGTTGCATAATGGCTTGAATCTCAGTCTCTCCTCTTTTTTCCCCCTTCAACATCGTTCCTTTACCCACATCAGCAGTACTTGGCACACGGCCATCTTGGCATTGTTGTTGCTTCGCTGCTAAGACTGATGAGTCTACCATGATGACGTGCATTCAGAGAAGCCGTTCGACTCATCTGCATACGTAAGATGAATTCAAAGCATAATGGTGGTTGGTGATGGCTAGTGTAGTACCTGGGTATTTATAATCCACATCACTTTTAGTGGAGTCATACTCATCCACCAGCCTGCGTGTCTTGGTGGAATCTACATCGTCAAGAGCAAGCTGTTGGGGATACAGGGAACTCCTGACCGATTCCATTTCCTTTTCCTTTCTGTCTTTTTCCACAACAGATCTCAGCAGGTTCAAGTCATCCACAAATGAATAATTCCTGAATTCTGGCTTATTGTCTGGAAGATCTGGAATACAGACGTGTGAGAAACCATCTCATCCTCTGAGCAAGCAGCAGTCTGAGTGAATCAGGAATGTTTTTGTTTTTTTTTAAAGGGGGAGGTAAGGAAAAGTAAGTGAGTCGGGAATAAGAAAAGAAGGCTCACCTGTCTGGAGTGATTTCTTCATCTTGTCTGTCTCTGCTTCAGCAATCTTTTGGGGTAAACAGATAAACAGATAATCAGAGTTGGAAGGAACCTTGTAGGTCATCTCGTCCAACCTCCCCCCTCCCCCAAGCGGGAGACCCTACATCATTTCTGACAAATGGCAGTCCAATCTCTTCTTGAAAGTCTCAAGTGATGAAGCTTCCACAATTTCCAAGGGCAACTTCTGTTCTATTAGTTGATTGCTCTCCCTGTCAGAAATTTTCTCCTTATTTCCAGATTGAATCTCTCCTTGTTCAGTTTCCATCCATTATTCCTTGTCTGGCCTTTGGGTGCCTTGGAAAATAGCTTGACCTCTTCATCTCTGTGGCAGCCCCTCAAATATTGAAAGACTGCTATTACATCTCCCCTTGTCCTTCTTTTCCCTAGACTAGCCAGGCCTGGTTCCTGCAACTGTTCTTCGTATAAAACGTGGTGGGGGAGAGAAGACTGAGTGAGGTGGCTTCTTGAGGTCCATTGAGCTATCTGCTGAAGATAAGCCAAGAGGAGTAAACTGGGCTAAGAAGGAAGCATTTCAGGGATAGTAGCGATGGGACCAGCCTTATCAACTGGCCTTCTGTTCAATTGCCCTCATTTTAACAGTTATTAACAGCAGTGTTCCAATATCTCAGGGGCTGCCCCAAAGAAGAGGGAGTCAAGGCATTCTCCAAAGCACCTGAGGGCAGGTCAAGAAGCAATGAGTGGAAACTAATCAAGGAGAGAAGCAACTTAGAACTAAGGAGAAATTTCCTGATAGTTAGAACAATTAACCAGTTGAACGACTTGTCTCCAGAATCTGCGAATGCTCCAGCACTGGAGGTTTTTAAGAAGAAATTGGATAACCATTTGTCTGAAATGGTCTAGGGTCTTCTACTTGAGCAGGCTGGACTAGGAGACCTCCAAGACCCCTTTCCAGCTCTATTCTGATTCAATATATTTTGCCTGCATGAGGTCCTAGTCTCACCTTGATATCATTAATTAAAATTAGCAGATGGCAGTTCGTTTGCAATACTGATCTGAACGGGCGATTAGCTTGCCTTAGTGTAAACCAAGGGTGGGATTCTACCAGTTTGGACCAGTTCTACAGAACTGGTTGTTACCATTCTGTGCAGTTTGGAGAACCGGCAAATCACGCCACTGGCTGGCCCCGCTCCTCTCCGCCCCTCCCCTCCGTGCCCCACCCAGTCACTCCTTATCTCGCATGCATGACATCCAACTCACCTGCATTGTGCAAGCAAATTTTACGTGACAGACTCAGGCAGCAGATTGCAGAAAGACGAGTGAATTTATGATTCCGCAAGCAACTCAAACTGCCTGCCTGCTTTGCCTAACTTTGGGTAAAAGTTGTTCTTTGTTTCAATAAAAAATTCAATATTTACATAAATATTTACAATCTTTACATACAAGCCATGCCCAGCCAGTCACATGACCACTAAGCCACCCCCCTGCAAATTAGGCCACACCCACAGAACCGGCTGTTAAGAAATTTGAATCCCTCCCCTAGTGTAAACCATCATCTCCCCTACATCTCTACTTAAGCAGTAGGGGAAAAAAATATTATATTCCCTTTGATGTTTGCCTTATGTTCTTTAATGCTTTGTGGGTTTTACTTCTGATGTATTTTTCCCTGTGCCTCTTTAAGTTATTGGATAGTTAATTGCTGCTGGATTCCAAAATGTATGAGCTCTTATTTATCTCCTCCTTTTAGTAAGATTTCTGGTAGCCTGCTTGTGGAAATATAGTAAAATAAAGAAAATAAATCCCCCACCCCCCAAAAAAAGACAGTCAAGGGAGACATCTGCCCTAGCAAGAAAAGAAATCAGGCGTTTTCAACTTGCCCATTAATGCTTTTATTGATTTCATTAATGGAAGAAGATGGGCAGTAGCTCAAAAGGGAGGAATTGCTTTTTGTGCAAAGGAAGCGTTTGAGATCTCAAGCAGGACAGGAAAAATATCAGTTTAAAACCTAATGTTTGTCAGTGTTTGACATTAGAAATAAAAGGACCACAGATCCGGTTCAGTCCCATGTTCTTCTTCTCTCAAAGGCTAATATGTTCATTATAGAAAACCCTCAATGGGTTGGAATCCTCAAAACTTTGTACGACTATGCCTCCAAATAAATTTTCCTGATGCTTTGGCTTATCAGCAAAACATTTGAGGACTCCAGAACATTTTGAAGACTGACAATTATTCTCCTGTGTGCTTGTGGTGCGTGAGCATCTACGTCATCAGTTGCATGAATCTGATTTTTTTTGGCAGTGATGAATTATTCACTTGTCAGCTAAAAGCTCATTTTGTAGCAAGGATGAAGTTGCACATAAGCTCCTATAAAAATATTGAATACACTGACTTCAGCAGGATTGTGGTCTGGTAAATATTTAGATGGAATGTTTATGTGGCATAGGATTTAGGGTTTGTTTGGTTTTTGATTAGTGCTACGAAATTAATTTATTTAAATCATAAGGATTTTCCTAGCAACTAGAGGCTTGGGTTTCTGCTGATTTTTACAGGACTGAAATATATTTTTGTAGAAACTTGCTTTACCTACCTGTTCTTCCAATGGTTTCTCTACACTTAGTTCTCTGTTGTATACTGTTTTATCTGGAATACAGACATATATGTTTAGATAGCTGTGGTACAATCAGGGTTTCATGCTTTCTCTCTTGCATATACCTATGTATATAATAATAAAACATATTATTAAAGTTCATCCCGACCTCTTTCCCTAAAACTCCACTTGTTTAAAAATGCTGAAACAAGTCCCAGAGGAACCTTGTCAGGGGAAAAAACCCCCAAAATGTTTATTTTTGCTTTTGATTAATGAAATTAGCCCTGGATATTCCTTCACATGAAGGCATGTTATTTGTCATTATACATCATCTAATGCATAAGAACTGGACTAAAATAGCAGTAACGTAATCAGCTTGGAATAATCAAGAGATTAAAAGATTGTATGACATTAAGAGAAACCTTTACAGAGATAGAGATGGGGGAAATGTTTTCTTGCAAATCAAACAGGCCCAGCATGAAAAAGAAATTTGGAATGAAAGGAATTCGAACTTTTTTCTCCAATTTTTTTTGAAAATCTTCCCTTTTTTCTTATTTTATTGAATTTGGCACACACATTCGCTTTAATCTAGGGGCTGTGTTCCAAATCTGTACATGTATGTAGATTTCGGGACTAAAATCTAATGTGGTATAATTTCTATTCTTTAAAAATTGTTCAGCGTCTCACAGCCTCGGAGTCTTGGCAAGGCAATGAAGGGGTAAAAACAACTAGTGAAAGATGAGGAAGTTTAAAATGAGACCACCCCAACCTAAGGTGGGTCTGCTTACCTTCTCTTGAACCTTCAGGTTTCGGGAAGCCAAACATTTGGCCTACGATCAAGGACAACATGGTTAACAGGCTGAGGAGCATCTTTCTGCCCGTGGTTTAGGAGAAAACCCTGCTCTGGGGCTCCAGGAAAAGCAGGATCTTGTGCAGATCAAAGGAGCGCCCAGCGAGGATGCTTCGTCTCTTCTTCTTTGTGTGATGACGTCGGTCTCTGGGCGGATTCAGCCAGCAGCTCAAAGTCCCAATTCAATGAATCTGGAGCTGTCCAGGGCTGCTGGTGCTGAAATACCCAGAGTCCCAGCTGCTCCTGGATCAACCAGCTACTTGGGAGGATGCTGGAGAGGTTCCCAGTGACGGATCAGCCTCCTCTTTCCCCTCCTTTCCCTTATCAATAGATGAGCTAGCTCCTTTCTCTCTCAGCAGCTCCTAGCAAGGGTGGAGGAGAGAAGAGAAGAGGGGAGGAGATCAGGGATGAGAAAGGGATGGAGGGGGCTGCGGATGCTGGAGCATGCGTGTGGTGAATCCGCTCTCTTTCCAGCCCAGCCTTACTCGCTGGAAAGAACGACAGGAAAGCATGAAAGCCCAGTATGAAAATATTTCTTTGTTTTCAAGTGTGTTCTGCCCATGAAAACAAAAAAAAAAACTTTGCTTCTAGAAAGGTGCCCCTGCCCACCTCATTCTGAAAGAGAAAGGGGTGCACATCATGGCTGGACACACGGCACTTGACCCTCTCCTGAAGTGATGTCCAGGGTAAGCTGACGTTCATGATGAATTTTGACTGCCCACAACTCACAGGGCAAGGAGAATGTGTCTTTTGTGCTTCCCTCTCCTCGAGGTAACAGGAGGAAGATGAGTTTGCAGCAGCAAAAGGGAGGAAGGATGCTACAGTGGTTTTCTTTTCAAGAAAGTACAACTGCATGACACTTTCTGCAAGTGGCAAATTCACCTTTCTGGCTCCTTTTCATTCCTGAAAATATTTGTCAAACGAATAAGCATTGATCCTTAGCATCCCCAACAACCATGGTCCCAATCAAGGTGAGGAGGAGCACCTAAGAGAACCTAGAAGACAAATTCATATAGAGACAACTGATTCATGGGGCTTTTAGGGAGCCACTGGTCAGGTCAAAAGTGCACAGGGCAGAGTTCTGTTAAGGAATAAATAGACTGTATTATATGATGAATATCCAGGCTAGCGTGGAGAGCACATGTCTATAAAGTCACCAAGAGTGGGTTAAAACAACAACAATTATATTAGATACTAGCTGGATACCGTGCTTTGTGACAAAATTTTGTGATTGGGCTATGCAGGACAAATTTGATTCACAATCCTCTCAGTGGTGGTCAGTGATTGACACACATAAGGGAATATCGCTCTTGCAGCCTTGAGTCTGGAAGTGGCTCCATCGGTGGAAGGTGTAGACAGTTTGGTGAGGTACCAATATGTAGTGCTGTAAGGAGCCCCAGTCCGCTCCTGAGTGAAGGAGTGGGATGTCTGCCAGTTTGAACTGAGGTAACAAAATGTGAGACAACTGGCAGTTGGAACAGAGTTATTTTCAGGTGGGGAGGGGGAGTAGAACTCCTTAGCATCAGAGCGTGTTAATTACTGTATAAGAACTACTATACCTGTGCTTCATGACAAAACTATGTGATCGGGCTATGCAGGAGGAATTCAGTTCACAATCTGTTGGCTCAGTGGTGGTCGGTGATTGAAACACATAAGGGAATATTGCTACCAATATGAGTCCGTAAGCAATTCCATCGGTGGAAGGCATAGACATTTTGGTGAGATCCTGACGTTTAGTACTCCTGAGTGAAGGAGTGGAACATCTGCCAGTTTGAACTGAGGTAACAGAATGTGAGGCAACTGGCAGTTGGAACAGAGTTATTTTCAGGTGGGGAAGGGGAGTAGGACTCCTTAGTTAATTACTGTATTAAGAAATAGTAATGATCTGATGGTCATTTTGAAAAATCTTTTCTTAGTGAGCACCTAGAAGCCAAGAGGAACATATGTACCAAATTTAAAGTTTGTAGGTTTTATGGTTCTGGAGATCTTGCGATGAGTAGTAGTTGGCTTTTATGAATATATAGATTCTCCTCTTTTGTTTGTTGCAATGATTACTTGTAAAAGACCATGGAGACAGGACACCATAACAGGTGCTTAAGAGCAACAAATGAATTCCAGTCATAAGGGTACTTATTAATACAGCTACTATATTGAAGTAAAACAGATTGGGGTTGCTCAGAGCTTGGATGGCAAAAGATGGAAGAAAGAAACAGGATAATGAGTTCAAGTAAGATGGTGTTGAGGATTTTCATTCAGTTCAGAGTTCACATGACTCCAGATGATTCTGGGTGGCTTATATTAAAAATAATAATAATTCCAAGAAGAAACTCATCTTAAACACGAAGAATATAGATTCTGAATTACAATACAATAATCTATAGGGGCTCAACTACAATTTGCCCAAAGCCTTGGAGAACAGCCAAGTTTTCAATGCCTTTCTGACCATAATAAGGGCAGGAGATGTACCTATCTCTGAATACTATGATTGGATCCGCTTATAGCTGATTTTTTTCACTAACTGTTGTTAGAGATAAATGCTATGTCTATGTATCATGGATGGAATAAAATTATTTGCATCTCTGAAAGGCATGTGGCAGGAAACCAAACAGTATATAAACAAGAGTTATAACAGAAATTCAATTCAACATCATATTTCAATAAAAAATAGTTATGAAAGCAAAGCCAAGCTGAATCCACCATAGAGCCAGTGATTTATAAACTGTAAACAATATTAACTATAAAAGTGCATGCATACAGAAATGCCTAAATCCAAAATTACGCATATGCTTATACAGGAAAGGCAATCCACTCATACTCAGAATTTACTTCATTGAATTTCACAGGGGCCTAGAACTAGCTCAAAAGTCTCATCCTTGGTCTTCAAAACACTACAGGCAGTCCTCGACTTACGACCACAATTGACCCAAAAAATTTCTGTTGCTAAGCGAGACAGTTGCTAAGTGAAGTTTGCCCCATTTTACAATCTTCCTTGCTACAGCTGTTAAATGAATCTCCGTAGTTGTTAAATTAGTGACACGATTCAGTAAATCTGGCTTCCCTTTTGACTGGGCTTGTCAGAAGGTCGCAAAAGGGGAATCACAGTGCCTAGCAACTATCATAAATACGAGTCATATTCCAAGCATCTGAATTTCAAACATGTGACCATAGAGATGCTGAAATGGTTGTAAATTTAAAAAATGGCTATAAGTCCCTTTTTCCAGTGCGGTTGTAACTTCGGTGACTAAATGAACTGTTGTAAGATGAGGACTACATCTGTAATATCAGTTTCCATGTTCTTCTGACTTTTCACACCTGCTGTCAACTTCAAATGTAAGGGTTCCCCATTCTAGAGGGTGGTTTATTTACTCCACTGGGCCAGTTTCAAGACAGGCTCATCCAAATAATTGAAGGCAAAAAAACCTATTGGGTGTATCGAAGATAAACTATTTATGGGTGTTCTTATGGCGTCTGTCTGCGAAACATTTGATCTATCCTGCTCTTTTCAGATACTTATTGGCTTTAGTCATTTCTTGAAAATGACTAAAATGACTTGCTGATATAGTCCTACAGAGGAATGATTGAGTCTGTCATCAGCACCTCTGTAACTGTCTGGTTTGGTTCTGCAATCCAACAAGACAGACGCAGACTTCAGAGAGTAATTAGGACTGCAGAAAAAACAATTATTATCAACCTGCTTTCCATGGAGGACCTGTATACTGCACGAGTCAAAAAGAGGGCTGTGAAAATATTTACAGACCCCTCAACTGGTTCAACTCCTACCCTCAAAAAGACGCTATAGAGCACTGCACACCAACTAGACAAAAGGACAGTTTTTTTCCCCAATACCATCACTCTGCTAAACAAATAATTCCCTCAGCACTGTCCAACTATTTACTAAGTCTGCATTACCATTACTATTAATCTTCTCATTGTTCCTATCACCCATCTCCTCCCACCTGTGGCTGTATGACTGCAACTTTGTGGCTTATATCTTTACAATTTATATTGACCGTTTCCTAGTATGATTTGATTGCTTATTTGTACCCTATGACTGTCATTAAGTGTTGTACCTTATGATTCTTGATGAATATATCTTTTCTTTTTATGTACACTGAGAGCACATGCACCAAAGACAAATTCCTTGTGTGTCCAATCACACTTGGCCAATAAAGAAATCAAAGAAAAAGAAGAAAGAAAACTACTGATGTTTCATGGGAAGACCAGAACAATCAAGGTTGGGAAATGATGTGGAAAATAACACCAAACCCCAACTCTTGTTTCAAAGGAAGGGAGAAAGGAGGACCCAAGAGGAGGTTAGGAGAAAATAAAATCTGCACACCTACACGTCCCCA
Source organism: Laticauda colubrina (assembly GCA_015471245.1). NCBI lineage: Eukaryota > Metazoa > Chordata > Lepidosauria > Squamata > Elapidae > Laticauda > Laticauda colubrina. Next base: position 6,798,739 of record BLBF01000068.1, read on the forward strand.
AGGATATTCTATCTGGAACACATCGGCTAACGTTTGTTTATTCTGAGGCATTGGAAGGAAAGGATGGCCAGATGGCAGCTGAAAGAGTAGCACCGTAATGCTGAATCACAGTAATGGAAACTCCTGCACTTAAGCTTCTATTACAGTGTTGGGCAAACAAATTTCCTGGGCAACGATAGGCATCATTTAAAGCCAAAAGTAATGTTGACATATCTTATGCCTTATGCTCATAACTGTAGAATAGTAAATGAAAGAGGTACATGCACATGGCGTTAGTCCCACCTGGTATGCCAGAACTAGGAAATGAGAAAAAGAGCCAGTTTATTGTACTGGCTAAGGTACTGGTTAGAAACTAGGAGATGGTGAGTTCTAGTTTTGCCTTAAGGATGAAAGCTGACTAGGTGACTAAGGGCCAATCAATGGAAAACAGTGAGTTCTAGACCCACCTTAGGCACGAGAGTCAAAGTGGGCTTAGAACCAATCACCAGGAGACGGTGAGTTCTAGTCCTGCCTTAGGCATGAAAGCCAGCTGAGTGACTTTAGGTCAGTCCCTCTCTGTCAATCAAACCCACTTCACAGAATTGGTATGGTGGGGAAAAAGTAGTATGTATGTATGTATGTATGTTTACCACCTTGAATTATTTATCATGCAATAAAGGTGGGATAAAAATTTAATCATTAAATAATACATCCACAGGAAGCTTAAAGCTACTTTTGAAAGTGTAGGAACAGGATCTATGTACACAAATCCGATTGTGCTATGCTTCCTTCCAATGGCTCACTGATTGGGGAAGGGAGGGAGGGACAAATTGGTGAAGGAACCATGGCTAAAATCCAACTGAATAAACTTGAACTTCTAGCTAAAGATTAAAGTCCCAAATAAGGGACTTGTTACGTCCGGAAAGAAGCGCGTGAGACCGGGTTCCAACAATAAACCCTCTTATTGAACTCGCGAAGCAATAGTAACGGAACAAGAGCCCAAGCCGCGGCAGCCCTTTTTATAGCGGCTTGCCCGCAGCTTGTGGCCAATGACACCGCTTTAACTGTTCCCGTTTGGCGGGCTAACCGGATTGATTCTCTAACAGCCAACCCGCGAATGGCCTTTTTGGCCAATCAGAATAGGGAACTTGGAGCCTACCAAGTTCCATACAGAACAGGACTTATGTAGAAATTTTGAACTCTACATTTAGACCAGGTGTGTCCAACCTTGGCAATTTTTTAAGACCTGTGGATTTCCATTCCAAAACATCTCCAGCCTGCATGAGGAATTCTGGGAGTTGAAATACACAGCTGGACATCCCTGATTTAGACGGTCTTGTAAAAGGAAAAGGATTATCTCCCACTTCTATGATATGATTCATTTTTTTTGCATTTGCATGATTAAGGATGTTCTAAAAGCTTTGAGCTCTTCAAAGCTATTTTGGAAAGCTGTCTGTTGGTGCCATCTTCAGGCTTCTTTTTTATAGTATATTTTTATTACCGTTTTTTTCTTAATATAAAATGCAAAAGTGGAAAAAAGGGAAAGGAAAGCGGATAGAGGAAAGAATGGAGGAGAGGGGAAAATAAAACAGAATAAAAAAAGCAGCGACTTGATACATAATTTTACAGTATCAACTTACACCAAATAGTAACTACTAACAATTTCTGTAACAATAACTATCATCAGGCTTCTCACCATTTCTTGACCAGAATATCTAACAAAGTGTCTTTACTTCACATCACCTTTCAGTTGTCACTCAATTGTGTACTGAGGAAAGGAACCATGTAAATGCATTAAATAAATGAATAAAGATGGACAGAAACAAGCTCCAGTTGTAGCTGCGGCCCTGGCCATGGGTAGAGCCCTTCCCCTGGCTGGGGATGAATGGTTGGGCAGTGGCATGTGTTTTATTTTTATATGCAGTATATTTTTTTCACTTTTATTGTAAAGCACCGAGAATCAGGAACAATTGAGATGGGCACATGTGGCAGAAAGGAAAGAGAAAGGAAGGAAGAAGGAAGGAGAGGAAAAAGGGAAAGAGAAAGGAAGGAGAAGAGAGAGAAAGAAAGGAAAGAGACAGGAAGGAAGGAAAGAAGGGAAGAAAAGAAAAAGAGATAGGAAGGAGGGAGAAAAGAGGAAGGAAGGAAAGATAGAAAAATAGAAGGAAGGAAGAAAGGAAGGAAAGAGGAAGCAAGGAAGCAAAGAAGGAAGGAAGGAGAGGAAAAAGGGAAAGAGAAAGGAAGGAGAAGAGAAAGAAATAAAGAAAGGAAAGAGACAGGAAGGAAGGAAGAAATGAAAGCAAGGAAGAAGAAAAGGAGGGAGCAAAGATAGGAAGGAAAGATAGAAAAATAGAAAGGAGGGAAGGAAGGAAGAAAGGAAAGAGAAAGGAATGAAGGAAAGGAGATGAAAAAGGTTAAGAGAAAGGAAGAAGAGAGAGAAAGGAAGGAGAAGACCAAAGAAGGATAAAAAAGGCAAAGGAAGGAAGGAACGAAAGAGACAAGAAAGGAAGAAGACAGAGGAAGGAGGGAAAAAAGAGACAGGAAGGAAGGAAAGATAGAAAAACAGAAGGAAGGAAGGGGAAGCGGAGGGGCGGGGAGGGAGACAGGCAGAGGCTCCGAGCAGGCAATTAGAGAAGGACGATGGGACTTGTAGTCCTTAACAGCCCCCCCCCCCCCCAAAAAAAAAAAAAAAAAAAAGCGCCACCCCCATCAAAGCCCCCCCCCCCGGAACCCCCCCCGCCTGCCCGCCCCCCCCCCCCCCCCCCCGCGGGGGGGCCCCCCCCCCCCCCCCAATGCGCCTCGGCGGGGAGAGAGAGCGGCGGGAGGCGGAAAGCGCCTAGGCCCGGCCCGGAAATGAGCGCCGGGGCGGCGGCCGGGGGCCGAGGCCAGCGTCGGGCCTGCTCTTCCGGGATGAGGCGGCTGCGACCCGGGCATGAGCGACGTGGTGGAGCGGACGCTGAGCGCCTTGCCCGGCTGGCTGGGGCAGCACCAGCAGCAGCACGAGCCGGCGGCGGGGCTGGGCGGAGGAGCGGGAGGAGGCCCCGCACGACCCGGCCGGACCGCCTCCACCTCCCGCCTGGGAGGCCTGATCCGCAGCATCACCGCGCTCGCTTCCAAGCATGTGAGGCCGCCGGGGCGCCCGCGAGCGCCGGCTAGGGGAAAGGGCGCTGGGAGGGGGGAGGGACGGGGGGGGTGCACGTACACACGTGCGGGCGGGCGCGCGCCCCCGCCCCCGCCCGCCCGGGGGGGGGGGGGGGGGGGGGGGGGGGCAGAAGCGTCCACGCGCCCAGGATGCTTTTTCTCTCCCCCTCCCTCCCCTTTTCTCTCCCTCTCCCCCTTTCCTCTCTCCCTCCCCTCCCCCCTTTTGTCTCTCTCTCTCCCTCCTCTTTTCTCCCTCCCTCCCTCCCTCCC
>BLBF01000068.1:6817269-6845792 GCA_015471245.1 Laticauda colubrina
ATTCTATTCTATTCTATTCTATTCTATTCTATTCTATTCTATTCTATTCTATTCTATTCTATTCTACTATATTCTCATTCTATTCTACTCTACTGTACTCTTATTCTAATTCTAATTCTATTCTTATTCTATTCTAAAATTTGCTCAGTAAGTAAAATATCTCAGCGAGCCATTTTACTTGGAGCAACGCTGACTGTTCTGGACATTATTGTTCCTCTTCCATAATAATAAAACCTAATGTCCAGGCTTATGCACGTAGTCCAGTTCTTGTTGAGCACATCTGATTCCAATTAGTGTCTTCCAAAGACCTCAGTGCACCTTTGTACTGCCAGAGCTGCATGTTGCCACTGAGCAGTGGGATCTGGCATGTCTGCCCATCTTCTGGAGAAAGAAAAAAATAAAATAAAATCCAGAATTAGGTTTCCTTTCAAAAGAACTAACCGAATTATAATCTTTAACTCATGTCTGATTCTATGTAGGTCGATGCTTCCTTGTCTTTCTTAGATGGCTTTGTGGCTGAAGGATTGGACCGGGGTGCATTGCCATATAAACCTCATCATCAAAGACAGGAAGAGAAACTGTCCCAGGAAAAAGGTGATTGCTTTCTAAGAAATGAAGATCATGTATTGCTTCCTCACTAATTCCTAATTGATTCCTAACAGTGAGAACAATTAATAGCAATAGCAATAGTACTTAGACTTCTATACCGCTTCACAGTGTTTTATAGCCCCTCTCTAAATGGTTTTAGAGAATCAGCATATTTGCCCCAACAATCTGGGTCCTCGTTTTATCTACCTCAGAAGGACGAGTCAACCTTTAGCTGGTCAGGATCAAACTTATGGCAGTAGGCAGAGCTAGCCTGCAATATTGCATTCTAACCACCGGGAGGGAGGGAGGCAAGAGGCTGGCTCTGTAAACCACTTAGAGAGGATTGTAAAGCCCTGTGAAGCAGTATATAAGTCTAATTGCTATTACTACCTTCCTGCCTGCCTGCCTGCCTTCCTTCCTTCCGCCCGCCCTCCCTTCTTCCTTCCCTCCCTCCCTCTGGTTAAAATGTAATATTGCAGGCTAACTCTGCCCAGTGCCAGGAGTTCGATCCTGACTGGCTCAAGGTTGACTCAGCCTTCCCTCCTTCTGAGATGGGTAAAATGAGGACCCAGATGGTTGGGAGCAAATATGCTAGCTCTGTAAACCACTTAGGGCTGTAAAGCCCTGTGAAGCGGTATATAAGTCTAATTGCTATTGCTATTAAACAAATATTTTTTTCCCCAAGTTTTTGCAGTAGATATTATGTTCTGGCTCGACAGATGTTGATGATTGTTACTTCTCTTGGCAGCTTTGAATTTTGAACCCTACGGAGAATCCCTTTCTCAGAGCTTCCCTGTATCAAGAATTACCGGCAGACAGTCTCCAACTGGAGTTTCTCTGAGCTCGGACAATAGTGTTGAGACAGGACAGAAAGAGTAAGTAGGTTTGTCTTGTCAGCAAGAACTTCTAAACCACAGCCTGCCCTCCATTCATATCTTGCAACCCAACTGTTTGGCCATCAAAACAGTAACTTCTGTCCAAGACAGGGGAAATGTTAAAATATAAAAATATCAGAGGTCTTCTTATTGGACTAGACAACCTCCAAGGCCCTTCCAGCCCTAAGATTCTAAGAATCTAACCCAGGGGTTCCCAAACTTGGTAACTTTAAGACTTGTGGACTTCAACTGGCTGTAGAATTCTGGGAGTTGAAGTCCACAAGTCTTAAAGTTGCCAAGTTTGAAAACCTCTGATCTACACTATCCCCTCTTTAGGAACAACAGTCTGAAGCTTGAAGGCGTCAAGAAATTGTGGAGCAAAGAAGGTTATCTGCCCCAGAAGAAAAACCAAGAAGAGAAAGAAGAGAAAACCACTGAGGCTGCACTTCAGGGTGGCCCATCAGTAGAGATGGTGGCTAGCATTTTCCCATTGCAGCTGAAGGAAGAAATGACAGATCAGACAGAAGGGATGAAAGAAAAGCAGCATCTGGCTTCAGTGCTCTTTGTTGGACTGGGATCACAAGGCAGCACTAATCTGGTAGGCTGGCTGCGTTTCCTTCCTTCCTTCCTTTCTTTCTTTCTTCCTTTCTTTTTCTTTCTTGTCTTTCTTTCTTTTATAAATAACTCAAGGCAATGAACATGCCTAATACCCTTTCCTCCTCCTATTTTCCCTGCAATAACCACTCTGTGAAGTGAATTACTGAGAGAGAAGGACTGGCCCAAAGTCACCTAGCCGGTTTCATGCCTAAGGGGAAGAAAGTAGAACTCCACTTCATGGCTAAGGCGGGACTTGAACTCACAGTGTCCTGCTTTCTAGTCCGTCGCCTTAACCACTAGACCAAACTGGCTCTAAATTCAAATAAATCTAAATAAATAAATTAATTAAGGGGATGCTTGGTTAAGGCGCTGAGCTTGTCAATCAGAAAGGTTGGTAATTTGGTGGTTTGAATCTAGCGCTGCATAACGGAGTGAGCTCCCGTTACTTGTCCCAGCTTCTGCCAATCTAGCAGTTCGAAAGCATATAGAAGTGCAAGTAGAAAAAAATAGGGGCCACTTTGGTGGGAAGGTAACAGCATTCCATGCGCCTTCGGTGTTTAGTCATGCTGCCCACATGACCACAGAGACGTCTTTGGATGGTGCTGGCTCTTCAGCTTTGTAATGGAGATGAACACTGCCCCCTAGAGCCGGAAACGACTAGCACGTAGGTGCAAGAGGAACCTTTACCTTTACCTTATGGACGGTACATTTTTAGGATTCCCTCCCTCCCCTCCCTTTCCCAACCTTTGTTGCTTTGGCTGAGATGGTCCCTTCAGACTTTGGTTTCCGTTTTAATCCTGTTTTCCGGTCCCACTTACTTCCCGTTTTTTTTAAGATGGGCAAAGGAGATCCTGCAGCTCAGAAGTTTACACGGAAATTGAAAATGAACGAAGCGCTCCCTAATGAGAGTTCATTGCCTGTGGAAAGCAGCCCTTCCACTTCCCTATTTCATGAAGGGTTAACCGGAAAGAAGGACCTTTTTGTAAACAACGGACATCTGAAGTTCAGGAAAGCATCCCTACATTCTCCTGAAATGCCTGAATCCAAGACGACGCTCGATCGCTCCCATTCGTTGCCGGAAGGCGGGTTGAATGAAAAGTCCCTGGATCACCAGTTTTCACCATCTTCTTTGTTCACCCATGATCACATGGACATTTTCCATCCTTCCCCAAGTTCTCCCGCTCTAGTTCAGAAGCAACTTCTGCCGACGCCTCGTCTCCCAGAAGAAGCAGCCCAACATCCTCATTCAGACATCTCAGAACTCTGTGGCAACGAATCCCTGCTTGTATACTTTTCTAAGGTCTGGAAAGAGGACAATCTTCTAATTTTTTTATTTCTCGCCAATAAAAGCCCTTCCATTCTGAAAGATATAACTCTGGAATTCCAGCACTCTGAACATTTTAAGGTAATCTTTTTAGCATCCTTTTGGCTCTTTCTGCTAGTACTAGATCCAAAAAATCATTTTTAACTCGTGGTTTTTTCTTCTTCTTTTATATTGAAGATGGTAGAAAGTCTTGGCTGCCAACTTACTGTGATAGAAAGTAAAAATATAGAAAGCTTTCAGATGTATGTAGAGATGGAGAAGCCCTGCTCTTCAGGAAAAATCTTTGGTTGCATCAGTTATCTGCTAGAATTGGACATCCGCCTCAGATTTTCTATCTCTTTAGAACTATTAGACTTCATTAGGTAACTATATAAAATAATTTTATTAATACATATGAAACGTAAACATAGAGTTCCTTGGTAAGGTTCTCTCCCACAGTTGGGTTTCCTTCTCTTTTTTTCTTCACCTCCTCTCCCTCCTTGTCCTAGGATTTTTAGTATTGGAAAATGTTGAATGCTTCCAAGATTGTTAAATAAATACGGACGTACCAAAATCGAACAGGCAACTTGTAAGCAAGCTGTCTATATATTTTGGCTACTTCGACAGCAAAGTGTTCCTGTAATGTAGTTGGGGGATTTCAGTCTGAGCTCATCTTAATGATTACTCCAACGTCTGTTTTTCATGAAATCTTTCTTAGCTTGACTGTCATGGCTGCATGTCCATCCATGACCAATAGATAGAAAGGCGATCTTTCAAGAAAAGTTTTAAAAATGCACAGTAGATGAATTAAATCAAGTAAAATGATCAGTGCTGCCCATTCCTTTAGACTTATTTTTTCTTTTCTTCATTTCTTTCTTTTTTAAAATTTATTGTTTTTCATCAGAGAAAATAAAACATAAAACAGTAAAACAAAACGAAACAAAATAAAAACATACATTCAATCTTAACCACAAGAAATAAATATATATTATATAATAATAGATGGGTTAACAGAGGGATTTGAAGATCAGTGTACTGCTTTTTCTTCTTGTGTATGTGTGTGTGTAAAAGGGGAAGATAATTTATTGCTTTTTCTTTCAGCACCTAGCCAGGATGGATCCTCCATGTTAAAAATTACATTTAATTGACTAATTTTTCCTTCTGTTTTTCTTTTCTTTTCTTCATTTCTATCAACAACCCTGTTTGCAGACCAATGAAGATGAACACGGATGAATATGGAAAACTGTGGCTCTCCATTTCAAATGAAGTCAAACAAAATCTGAAGATGGCACCATCTCAAGGAACTCTGTCCTTGATGCTTGACACATTTCAGCAAAAACTGAAGCTACATATTGTTGATACCATAGGTATGTAACTTAACATTGTTTCAGATTTATCACATATATGATCCTGAAGTTCTGAGATTAAACCACATTTTTCTAAAATTGGAATGATTTGGCTCTTGACTGAGGTGAAGTGACTTCTCTGAAGTAATTTGAAACCATTCGGGTTTTCCTCAGAAATTTGGACCCCCTTTTCAGAGTTTCAAGAACACGGAGATACAAACAAGAAGTCAGTAATTATTTTCCACTTCCCCCAAATTCTCAGTGTTGGGAAAATGTTCAATAATTGTGTGTCTCTCGACCCTTTCTACATCCAAACTGAAACCTCAGGGAGTGACAGTTGAACAGGAATCAGAGGCAGCTGTTTCCTCAGTCATTGGAGAAAAGAAAAGGGTGTTTGGGGAAATGAGTATTTTAATCCAGCCTCAGCTAGCAGTATTCATAAAATGTCACACTGTAGCTTAGGATCCAAAAAACAAAGCAAAACAAAAACCACACAATTCCTACCCACCCACCCCTACTGAAGCAGAAAGTTATTGGAAATTCCCGTAGGCAATCTGTGACATTTTCTCTTTGAATAATAAACCCACTTGTGTTGTAGTGATTGTGCCATAAAAGGACCTGGTGTAAGAGAAGAACAAACAGAGCTGGGGTGGGGGCGTAGTTAAGCACATTATTAGCTTAGAGTTGATATGTGGTCACAAATAGGCTCAAGCAATAAATCTTCTGAACTGCAATTGCATGTATGGTCCTGGTCCTTTGTGCCTGAAACCCGGATATTAAAAACTTTCCAAATGCCTTCTTTAGGAAATGAGGGAATAGCCGCTTGTCGACTGCTTACATCAATCCCGTGTCTTCTTCACTGCCGGCTCCATGCTGGGACATTGGCCTTATGGTTCAGATCGCCTTGTTCTGCTCTACCAGATTGTTTACTTTATCAATGTCAGAAGGTGATGGAAGAATCCTGAAAAACCACACGGCTTCCCTTTTTTGGACTGGTATGAAAGAGGAGTGATTGTGCATAGGGCTTTACCAATCCCAAACTTCTGTTCTACATGGAGCGAAGGTGTATCTCGGCATCAGTGTGGCTTTCCTTCCAGTGGGAGGGTAAAACTGATCAGGATGTTCGCCTGACGTTGACAAGGCAGTAAGGTACAGGTAGTTGAATCGAGACATGTTATGCAAGGCGCATATTTTCTATTAATGAATTGGTATAACTCACAGGATTATTCATAGGATCGGTTACTTGAATAACTCAGTCATTACACTCCCTAGTGCAGAGAACTGCTTATTTTGTTGAAGCTCTTGAAGTGGTGTGATGGCCCAGGGCATTGCACAAAGGCAACACAGACAATCAGTAATAGTCCCTTTATTATCTCCAACTTTACCCCCAACGTCCAGGTTACCTTCTGGCTGGAGAAAAACTCTCCCAGGAACAGCCTTTGACTGCAGAAAATTAAGTCCAAACAAGCTATCTGAAGTAATTAGTTTGGTAGGGCAGGAGCAAGATTTTCAGACATGAAGGCATTGCAAAACTCACATGGTTGGGAAGACGCCAGGAATACAGATAAGCCACAACAACAAGATATAAAGTCATGTTTGCTCCAAACAGCCTGCCTCATGCAGCCTGGCTTTCTTATAAACTGTCTTCCCAGCTGTGGCGAATGAAGGGAACCAGGGCCCTTTCCTCCCCCATAAGCCACACAACCAACGTTGCTCTCTTCTCCGTTCCTCCCTGCATGCCCTAGAATGAAGAGGAAGTGGGCCTGGTTCTTCCTCTGAACTCCCTCTCCCTTGTTCTACTTCTCCCCTGCTCTGCCCAGCCAGATTTTACCGTTCCCCAGCCTCCTCCACAGCCAACGGAGCCACACTCCCATTCCCTGTCAGCTGTTCATCTTCCTCCTCGGATTCGGGCTCTTGATGGGGGCATGACAGGTGGCTTCTTAAGCACTTATAGAAACAACAATAAACATGCAGGGATAAAATCTTCAGTTTGTAAGTGTATCCATGATTGCCTTATCATGCATCATGGCTGGGTCATGGTACTGTGGAAAAGTTCTTGACTTGGCACAGGTCACCGTTGACTGTTCCTCAACAATCAGAGTCATCAGAGTTGGGAATTTGTCTTCAATGTTTTTATGGTATGGATAGATAGTAGGATGACAAGGTTTTTTTTGTATGGTTATGGGTGTGATCAAGAAAGTACCTTTTTGCAAACACAGCTTGAGATGGGTGGTGTGATTCTAGGTATGCAATACAGAATTTCTACAGTTTTCGCGTTAACTTCCAGATCTTCTGACTTGGTGAGCTGTCCCCCCCCATCTTCCCACTACCTTTGGCCATGTGAAAATGTATAAATATACTTACTTTCATAAAAGAAAAGATGACCTTGAAAGGACCCCATAATTTTTTAAAATAAATAATGCAAGGGGGTGAACATATTTAATACTCCTGTTTTCTCCACAAGAACAACCATGTGAGGTGGGTTTGGCTGAGAGAGTGTGACTGATCGGTAATGTAAAATTATGATTAATTTATATGCCACCATTTTGTAGCATTTTTATTATATTTTGCTAGCAGGGAAATTCTGGAAGTTGAAGTCCAGTTGCAAAAGTTGAAGAACACTAGGTTTGGGGTTTTTTTTCTTATGCTATTAACTTCTTTCGCTTACCATTTCTTAGTCCCAGTAATGTAGCTTCTTCTGAAAAACATACAATTATGGATATGTACGTGCAGTTAATGGTTAGAAGATGACTCGGTTGCTAAGTAGATTGCAAGGTGCCGTGAGAGAAAATAGAGACATCCATTATGAACTCCACACAGTTTTAACTGTAGAACATCCACTGTTTCAAAGTTCTCACTTAAGAAAGTAGAATGCAATTAATTAACAAAGGGATTGAATTTTGGTAGGGGTTACCCCTCTCGATTTTTCAGTGTTGTCACAAAGGAATTCTTTAAAATGCACTAAATGTATTTAAAATGTATTAAATCAGGGGTCTCCAATCTGGGCGACTTTAAGAATCCCCCAGCTAGCATGGGTGAGGAATTCTGGGAGTTGAAGCTCCACAAGTCTTAAAATGGCCAAAGTTGGAGAGCCCTGGGTTAAATTATATACAGAGACTGTTGTATGATCATGTTTACTATATATGCCTTTATGGATTAAAAATAGGGATTTAGGGGTTGGACAAATAAATACATTGGAAATATTGTTTCTACATGACTGTTAATAGTATATTATAGGATTTATCCTGTAACAGTTTAGGAAAGGTATAATTTCAATTCTATGCAATTTTTAGGCACTGTCATCAAAACAGGTTTAAGCTACTGGGCTTCCAGGTCTTGCTCAACTACAACTTCCAGAATCCTACACTATAATTTGCAGTTGTAGTAGAGGCATATTTGGAGGCTGAGAAGCTTCCTACCCATTTACCGATACAAAGATTTATCCTGAAGATCCTGTTGTCCATTTTTTCCCAAATGTTAACTGTCCTACTCTCAAGAGTGTAGATCTGAACCAAACAAAACTTGGTGAGACTTACCGGGTTTTCCTTAATTGTACCCTCTCTACTTCCTTTCTATTTTCAAATTGTTTGCAGAAGTGGTTTCTTACTGTTCTTATTACCACCTAACTTAAAATAATTGCAATATAATAAATTATTCTGCTGTACCAAATTACTATTGTGCATCGGTCACTGGAACATTTATAACATCTATTGTGTAATGAAAAATCTAGGCATGTTGCAATGATCATTTTAACCCCAGGTGTTCAAATATAGGTATGCTACCCAACTGGCTTAAACTTGCAGCGCCTGTATTTCCTGAAGAAGGCCATAAGGAATAATCAAAACATCCATGTTAATCATATCATTCACAGTGATTAGGTGTGGCAGAGTAAGGAGCTTTGTCCTTGGATAAAATACCATGCTTTATCCTAAATCATTCTAATCATGAGCCGAATAGGGTCATAATTTCTCCAGATGTCCAAAAACCATATGGATGAGTGATGACTCAGAGGTTTCAAAAACACTGGAAAAGGTCTGTGCTCCAGGGGTTTGAGTCCTAACAGTGCATGATGGAGTGAGCTCCTGTCACTTACCTCAGCTCCTACCAACTAGCAATTCGAAAGCACATAAATGCAAGTAGATAAACAGGTACCACTTCGATGGGAAGGTAACAACGCTCTGTGTTTCACCGCACACACTGTGCTACGGTATGATGTCATGCTTGGCCACCTGACAGCGGAAACATCTTTGGATAGTGTTGACTCAAAGGTCTGGAAATGGAGATGCCCTAAAGTAGGCTACAACTAGTGGAGTAAAACCTGCAAGGACTTCTTATCAGAAATCTCATAGCCAAAGGTTCTTGTAGTCAAGGTCCCCATTGTTTTTGGAGGGCACCAAACAGCAGAAGATAGACATGAGCGAGAAGGATTAAATTACGATAGCATCCAGAGGAGATAAAATCTTTTCATCACAAATCATTTAATGTATAATTTATGGTAAGGAAACACTACATCTGACTCAAGCACCATAGTGTGGAACTGATGGTTTTACATGGTAACCCCACCAATATAAAAGTAAACACATTGAACGTACAGTGTAGAGCCAGTCTGGGAAATGCATAAATACTCCGTATGTTTAAGGCTACTCAAATCTCAAATAAATATAAATGGCAAGACATTTGACTCCTTAAAAAAATAGTCCCAAGTCTGAACACCAATATGTGCCTGTAACACACCTGCCTGGCTGAAAATAATGGGAGGCGTCTGGCCACAGTGAGTAACTTGAAAGAGTTTTGCTCAACATTGAGTAGACATGGAGAACTGGGCAGTTTCTTGTACATTCAAAAAAGATTCGATGCTAATTTTCCATTTGATAAACATAAGCTCTGAAACAAGGCTTTCAATCAAGTTTCTTAAGTTGTGCTTTAAGCCATCTTTTGTCCTGTGGGGGTATAATGGCTACACTAGCACAGATGATTAAGCAAGCATGATGCAAAAACATGGCTTATCCAAGAACAGGTACGCAACCTGATTTAATTCCTGTTAAGTCACTTTCTGTAAGATGAAGCAGTTAAATAGGCTGCTCTCATGCAATTACAGTATTCGCTGTCATGAATAATGTAATTGTACGAACTTGCACTTCATGCAATTAAAGTACTCAAATCTGCTTTCATGCAATTACAGTATTTACCAGAAAACAAGCAAATACTGTATCATCTCTTGTCTGTGGCATGGCCTAGGCTTAACTTACAGTTGCTACTATGCAAATCCTCTGATGCATTTTCTTTTGCTAGAAACACGTGTACTTGCAGGCAAGGCCCACTCACTGAGTTTTAATAGATTGACTTTGGGAGTCATCAGCAAGATAAATCCTTACGTATGTTGTCCTTTAGTAACAAGGGACCGCTGTTCTTTTGATGCTCTTTGAAATAATTCTCTATCAGCTCTTGACTAAACATTTTGCTATACAGTTGTGTCAGCTTCCTGAATGGAAATTGTGAATCAATTAAGCCATCAGACCAGAATGATAATACTTTTGGGGAGGAGAAGGTTATAAAAAATGGGCAAACTTAAGCAACTGTATCTCCAAGGAGACGGTTAAAAAAAAAGTTATGTGTGTTGGTTCCTTGGGTCAACATGGGCATTACCAAGTATATTTTTGGCACAGCATGGATGTGGTTTGGCTTGGCCCATTTCTTTCAGTAGAGGGCCATCTGCTGTTCTTCTCTCTGGTTTCCCTTTCATTCTGCATACCATCCAAGGTGTCGACCACTCATCAATTGTCCATTCTTTCCCCGGTGACCCTCCAAGCAAGCAGACTCTCCAAGCAAACACTGATGATGGAAGGCTACAAGGAAATCCACCATACCTGGAGTCTCTGCCCCTTTTCAGAACATGCCTTGTTGCAGCTGAGCATAAAATGATGTCTGAAAGGGTCTGCTTCATCCAGTGTCAATTTCAAACTTTCCCTGCTCTAGAACCGAATTTCATTTGCTTTGGTACTAACTGCAGCAACATGTGAGGACTTTATGGAATGAAACTTTTAAAATAGCTCTTCTTTTAGAGTAGTTAAGAGAATCATGCCAACTTTTCCATTATTGTCAGTGGAAACATGATATCCTTTAAAAAGCAATCTTGTTTGTGCTTTTGATTTTCTTGCATCTGCAGTTCTTCATTTTTCAACTTCGATTGTGTGGTTTTTCTTTTAAAACAAAGCTTGGTGTTCTCTCTCCCATTTTAAAGTTTTCTTCTGCAATGGAAATGTGGGCCATTTTATTTCCTCTCCAAAATGGATCTTCAGGTTTATTTTGCAGAGCTGAATTCCAATTTGCACAATTTCTTTTTCATTGTCAACCGTTCTCTGTGCAAAAATCTTTCTTTTTATTTGCGGGGTGAAGTACGTCTCGCTTCTGGTGGCTTTTCCTTACAAATGAAATGTCACATGTTCCAGAATAAAAGTATTTTGTTACCAAGATATTTTGTCCTGGGGGGGGGAGTGAGTGGGTTATAAAAAGAAGTAGTAGGCTCTTGTATTCCCTTCCTAACTCTGTTTGCATCTCTTAATTTGATCTGTTATTTAAAGTTTTGGAAAGTCAGGTTTCAGAGGACCTTCTCGTCAAGTAGTTTGTTGATCCCATCGCATATTTTTTTGAGATGCGGACGGCATTCTCCATCCAGGCTGTAGAGAGCAGTGAGGAATTCAACAGCGGCAAAGTGATCAAAGACGTGGTTGATTCGTGCGTGAGACCTGGCTGTCAAGTGCCGCTCTACAAGTTCATGGACAAGATCTTTGCACTCATTCAACAGTCCCGAAAGAACGTTCTTGTCAAAGGTGAACTCCACTTCGTAAAAACTGACCACCGTCATGGCCGCCTGATTCAGCTTCTTGCGGAATTTCTCAACAATCTCCATCTCGTCCGCATTGAACTGGTTGTTTCGGTAGAGAATCCCAATCTTGATGGCGACTTTGATCAAGTCTTTCATAACCTTGTGGGCTTCTTTCTTGTTTTTCATGTGCTCTATGGTCACTTTGTACAACTCGTCGAAGATTTCGCTGCTGGTGTCGTCAATCAGCATGTTGGCCATCGTCTTGCTCGCCATCTTGCTCAAAATCTTCTTCTGGGCTTGTAAAGCAAGACTCTTGGAACTAAAGTGATCGGGACCTAAAGAACACAACACGGCAGCAAGAGAAAGAATTAATTGTAAGTCATTTGTAATATATCTCATAATTTAACATAAGCACTGTCACTTTCAGCTTTGGAAGCCATATTGAGATTCGATGCTCCCATGCTGCCACAATTGAGCCTGAGAAAGTGGGAGGGAGGAATTCATTTGAGTACATCTAGTTAGACAAAATAAAATTCTTTTGCTGGTTCAAGGTCATGTAGTGTTGTGCATCATGAAAATAAAGTTTCTTTGGGATGGACGGTGATTGGGCCATGTGATATGGTGATGGGTATAGGGGATGGATTTGTAGTTTTTACTTTTGCAAGGAAGCCCAAAACTTTCAGATTCGGGATTCCACAGATGTACCAGTTACTATCCAAATAAAGGTACCTTTGAGATATGTCTCAGAGTTATTGATTGGAATGGAGGGTTGCTGGAATGCTGACATTCACCTTTGTTTTATTCTTGTTAACTTAGAATAATTATTCAGCTACCGAATAATATATTAATTTCAACATTTTTCATATCAATCAGATAACACTATATCATAATGTAGATTTATTGCTCAAGCCTACACACAAGAATCTAGTCAACTAAAGTTCACTACTAAATTAACACCAGAAAAGTGTCAGTGGGATTCAAGGGAGGTTGGATTTGGACCCTTTGTGGCAATGCATGAATTCTAAAATGATGACACACTTATCTCCACCCACCAACTGCACCTTGCTGTTCTACAAATATGGATGGACAGAAAGCAAGTGCTAAAGTGGCATGCCTTTTGGCCATTTCTCATATGCATATTAGAAGGCATACATACCTTATCATTTGAGAATCTAGAATAGCCAATGATGACTTAAAAAAGCGACCGGTGAATGATTGCAACTGAGCTATTTTGTAAAACATTCATTGTTTATTCTCTCTCTCTTTTCCATGGTGATCAGAAGCCACCAATAATCCATATATGGGCAGAATTGCAAACTCAACTGCTTGTACTTGACTAACCTTGTATAAAATTGAGGGGGAAGTGTACAGAGGCTTTTGAAGCCATGTGGTGTCCCCCCCCCCTTTTTTTTTTTTTTTTTTTTAGAAAAGCAGGACAAATAGTAGGCGGTGAGAATTGGCTAAGCAAAGCCAGTGAAAGCTGTCAGATTCTTTGCTAAACCCAAGTTGCTTCGAAGATGTGCCTGTTTGGTCACTGGGAGACACTGTTGCTTTGTGCTCAGTGGCAGGGAGCCCCATTTCCCTTTTGGGAAAAATACCAAAAGCCACAAAGGAGTGGGGGGCCTTAACATTCAAAGAATATACATTTAACGGCATCCTCTAATGCTTTTACTTTGATGTGCCATACATTTGTTTGTGCCTTTCAGTATTGTGGCCTTCAAGCTGACGATCTGGTGCTTGAGACGCATTTGTGATGAGCTGTGTTTGTAGCACTTCTGCAAAACTATATCTCTTCCTTTGAATATTTTTGTTTTTTTAAATCTCCCTTTTTTTTACAAGTGAATTTATCATGCAGATTTCTTGAAGTCTCTCAAAGGGGAACAAAAAAACAACAATCCAAAACAAAGTTTGAAAAGATTATTTTTTATCCAGCTGTGAAGCTGCTTACGGGATTCAAATGGGCCATTTTTGAGCTTTGCTGTTATTTATTGCCTGAGACTTCTAAAGTAGCCCACTATTTATTTGAATTAATATCTATTTAAATTATGGGGAGAGGGTTTTTTTTTAGCAAGACAGTGGGGGGAGGCCAGCACAGCTGATCCTTAGCACATTTTTAATATTCTAAACAATTGGGGAAATGACTGAAGATGTAAAATTAAAAGAAACTATTAATAATTGGGCGTTTCACCTGCAAAGGGATATCTGCATTCATTTTGAGAGGGGTCAAGATCCCCCCACCTCCAATGTGCCTTACCATTTTTCTCCATGTTCTGAGAATTAGCTAGTCAACGATGGTTAGTTCAGAGTTCAGTTCAGTGGCCATTTTGTTAAAGAAAAACAGACTGGAATAGTAATAATTCAATAAAGAGCCACAAACAGAGTTGTGATAGTGGGTGTAACAGATGAGGGCAGGGTCAAAGGCGTTATGAGTTTGAAGTCATTATGTTCTCATAAGAGACCTAAGTCCAAGCCGTCATGACTTCCATTGACTCTTATCCAGCACCAATTTGCCTTGACTGGTAGATCAGATTCTTGTGCATAGACAGCATGAAATAAACTTCCAGTGCTTTGAACTGCCCTAGTCAACTCCAATAGAAGATAATATTTATGGCATGGAATTGAATTGTGGGCTCCTTGGTGCTCTCTGAGCTTGGTGGTTTTCTTGTAGATGTTTCCTTATCTGACCAGGTAACGTCATCACAGGTAGTGATGTTACCTCGTCAGGCAGTGATATCTTTGCAAGCCAAAAACCAAGCTCAGAGAGCATCAAGGAGCCCACAGTTCCACCCTGAGCTACACATACTATATTCTCTTCTATTTGAAATCTGGAAATTCACCTAGAACTGGAACACAAGACATCTCTTTACTTGGTACCACCAGCCAGGACCTACCTTATAATTTCAGCTGTCTAAATTCCCTCAAAACTGGATTTGCTCATCTATAGCTAGATCAGATGCCACCTACCACCTGGATTTATACAATATATTAAGCATGCTTCGTTTTAACATTCACAGAACTTTTCCCAGGGTTGAATTATCTTGGTAGGGACTCTCTGCTTATTCAGTAAGTTAATATTGTAATATATTGTGCAAAGCCAGAATATTGGTGAGTAACCAAGGAAAGGCTTTTTTTTTTTAATGTGACCACCTGTGTGTGGGGGGGCTCAACATATTTCAACCCTGCATCTAAGTGAACTTGAGATCAATGGATCAGAAAGAGCAGAGAGCTGTTACTGATACAAGCCCTGAAGCTATAATTATAGATAGGACAGAAAGGATATAAAACATTCTTTAAATGGAACCTTCCTAAAATATTTCCTTTGCCCTTCCCATATCATAAATGCAGACTTTGTAAGCATCTGTGAGATTCTCAAAATATTTTATCTCCAGATGGCCGAATAAAATGTACAAAGTGTTACAGGATTCCCCCCCTCATATGGGTGTAGCTCAACTATGTTATTTGCATGTAAATATGGTTCCTGCTCAACATAGGCACGACAGGCATGCAAATACACAGTGCACAAAACCAATCTGTTCCAAGAGCCAAGAAAAACAAAACTCGAACCTCTGCTATTAAATGCTGCAGCTGAATTAATAAAGACTATTAAATTTACAACCGTTGCAGGAACTGGGGATGGCTAGTCTAGTGAAGAGAAGGATCAGGGGAGACAGGATAAGGGTCTTCCAATATTTGAGGGGCTACCCCAGAGAGGAGGGGGTCAAGCTATTTTCTAAAGCACCCGAAGGCCAGACAAGGAATAATGGATGGAAACTGAACAAGGAGAGATTCAACCTGGAAATAAGGAGAAAGTTTCTGACTGAGAACAATCCACCAATGGAACAGAAGTTGCCCTCGGAAGTTGGAACGCCATCATTTGAGACTTTCAAGAAAAGATTGGACTGCCATTTGTCAGAAATGGTTTAGGGTCTCCTGCTTGGGCGGGGGGGTTGGAGTAGATGACCTATAAGATCACTTCCAACTCTGATTATCTGTTATCCCCATGGTCACACGATGAAAAATCGAGCACTTCGCAACTGGTATGTATTTACAATGATTGTGGTGTTCCAGGGTCATGGGATCACCATTTGCAACCTCCTCCGCTGGTCTCTGGCAAGCCAAGTCAATGGGGGAAGCCAGATTTAACGACCAGCTTTATCTCCCCACTTTATGTTGGAAATCACTGTCACAGTGACTTGGTTAACTAAAAATGCACCGCCCTTGGCTCAGAGCAATCTGGTTTTACAAGCTGAACTTCATAGTTTGCAAAAATATTTAAATAGTTTTAACAGTGCAATAATTCACTGTTGGTACGGGATGTAAACAAATGTCGGGAAGAAATATACTCATGAAAAAGAGCAGCTAAGCGTAATAATTCTAGTTAGAATAAACATGTTAAATCCTCTTGGTGTAAAATATGGGGAAGTGCAGCATTACTTTGACTTAGACTAAACACACCACATAAAAGCTCTTTGGGTATAGCAAGTGTTGAAATACAGTTTACAATTCTGGGTTCAAGGTTATCCCAAAGATGCTTTTTTTTTTTTCAGGAGGCAACTGGACTTTCTGGTTTTTCTTTGAAGATGTTTTCACTTTTTATCCAAGAAGCTTCATCAGTTCTGGAAGCTTCTTGGATGAGAAGTGAAATGTCTTCAAAGAAAAACCAGAAAATCTTGTTGCCTCTTGAAAAAGCACCTTTGGGACAACCATGACCTGGATGATTGAGAATCTCCATGGACATTTAGCAATGCCCTTTGGACCAGAGCTGAAAAAGCTTTTTGAAGCGTTTTGAAATGTCCAAAGAAAAACCAGAAAGTTTCGTTGCTTCTTAAGGACCCTTGACTTGGATGACTGAGAATTTCCATAGACATCGGGGTTCAAAAAGTTTGCTATTTTAAAAATCATGGTTTAACAAACCAGGATGCTTGTATTCACTCAGACCACTGGAAGGCCAAATTCAACCACCGCGGCTTAGCCTGTTGCTGGAAACTCATCAGAGCAATAATTGTAAACTCATGTTTAATTGGAACGAAAGCTGATTATTGTTGTTGGGACTAATTTTGAATAAGAAAGCAGTCATCAGCCATGCCCCTCTAATTCTCTCATCAACGTTCAAGGCATGGCATAGAGTGTTAGTCAACCTGAGTTTAATGCTTTATATTTCTCTTTGACTATTGTTTAAAAATAGCCCCGTGTTTGTTACTTAGGGATGGAAATAGATCTGAATAGAAATGGGGATGAGCCGTGAGCATTGTTCACTCATAATGCTAAAATCTAAAGTCTGATCTGCTGTGTAATTCTTTGTCTCCAGCAATTCTAATTGCAACCCCAAACTTGTCAAACACCTACCAAGCTAAGCCAATTAAGGCTGGAAGCTCCTTATTTATTTTTATTTATTTATTTTTGTCAATTGCTTACAAGATAATAGGTATAAGTAAAAAACATAGTTATGAATACATGGATGCATATACGAAAAATAAAAGAAACAATAGGACAGAGACAGGAGGCATGTTGGTGCACTTATGCACGCCCCCTATAGACCTCTTAGGAAGGGGGTGAGGTCAATAGTAGACAGTCTAAGGTTAAAGTTTTTGGGGTTTGGGGAAGAAACCACAGAGTCAGGTAGAGGATTCCAGACACTGACCACTCTGTGGCTGAAGTCGTATTTCTTTAGAAGACTGAAGGCTAGGAAGTTTCAGAAAAAACCATTGGCAAACCACTTCCATATGCAAGCCCAGAATAATAAAATAACAGAGTTGGAAGGGACCTTGGAGGTCTTCTAATCCAACCCCCTACTCAAGAAATCCTATACCAGTGATGGCGAACCTTTTTGTTGTGGTGTGCAACGATAGCACGCGTACATGTGCATATGCCGGCACACACAATGCAATGCGCCCTCCCCGTGCCTGCGTGTGCAACATCCCTGCCCCGCCCCTAACCTGCAGTGCTCATGTGCGGGCCTCCCAGCTGATTTTCGGCCTGTTTGAGGCCATTTTCGCCCTTCTGGAGGCTCAAGGGAAGCCTCTGCAGCCTTAGGAGGCTGAAAAACGGGCACGTTTCGGCACTTCCAGTATTTCCGGAAGGCCTGTTTTTCGACCTCCCGAGGCTGCAGAAGTTTCCAAACGGGTCAAAACTGCCTCAAACAGGCCAAAAATCATCTGGGAAACTTACGCATGCCCAATGTAAGTAAATTTGGCTGGGGCTCACTTGCCCACACAAATGGCTATGCTTGTCATCTGTGGCACATGTGTCATAGGTTCGCCATCATGGTCCGATACCATTTCAAACAAATGGTTGCCCAAATCTCTTTGGAGCATTCCCAACTTCTGGAGGCAAGTTGTTCCATTGGTTAATTGTTCTAACTGTCAGGAAATTTCTCCTTAATTCCAGGTTGCTTCTCTCCTTGATTAGTTTCCATCTGTTGCTTCTTGTCCTGCCTTCAGGTGCTTTGGAAAATAGGTTGTTCCCCTTGTCTTTGTGGCAACCCCTCAAATGTTGGAGCACTGACATCATGCCACCCCTGGCATACCCAGTTCCTGCAACTGCCCTTCATTATGTTTTAGGCTTCAGTCCCCTAATTATCTTTGTTGTTCTTCTCTACGCTCTTTCTAGAGTCCCAACATCTTTTTTATGTTGTGGCGACCAAAACAACGTGATATTCCAAGTGGGGAGGGAATGGAGATTTCTTACCATGGTGTTGTAAAGTGGTATTAACACTTCATGTGATCTTGATTCTAACCCTCTATTATTGCAGCCTAGGACCTGCATTCGCTGTTTTTAGCAGCTGCAGCACACCGCTGGCTCATATTCAAGTCATTGTCCACTAGGACTCCAAGATCCCTCTCGCAGTTGTGACTATCTCATAGTGAAGTTCTATTAAAGGAATTGGGAAAGATTGAAGGCAACAGGAAGAGAGGAGAGCAGAGGATAAGGGGGTGAGATACAAAGGTGGTATTCAGCAGGTTCTGAACAGTTATGGAGAACTGGTAGTGGAAATTTTGAGTAGTTCAGAGAACTGGCCAATCCCACTTCTGATTGGCCACGTCCCATCTCTCCTCTGCCTCCCATTGAGTCCTAGCTGATTGGCTAGGTCTTCTTTGCTTGCCCTGCACAGGAGAATGGAGCTGGAAAGCAGGTTAGTGGGCTGGAGAGGGAATGGCGATTTTGCAGTATCCTTCCCCTGCCACATCCACCAAGCCATGCCCACAGAACGCTACGCCCACCAAGCCATACCCACAGCTGATCAGCTGGGTCTTCTTTTGTTGCCCTGCACAGGAGAACGGAGCTAGAAAGCAGGTTAGTCGGGTGGGGAGGGAATGGAGATTTTGCAGTATCCTTCCCCTGCCTTGCCCACCAAGCCATGCCATGCCACGCTCACCAAGTCACGCCAACCGGTGGTAAAAGAAATTTGAATTCCACCACTGGTTATTAGTGTCATCAATGCAATGAACATGAATTTGGACAAACCCTGGGAGACAGTGGAGGACAGAGGGGGCCTGACGTGCATAGTCCATGGGGTTGCGAAAAGTGAGACACAACTTAGTGACTGAACAACAGCAAAACCATCAAATGAATACAAAAGTCCATAGCATCAGTCTGCAAATTCCTTCCTAACACTGTTCTACATGAGGTTTGACTTGTGGGATTCAACCATCACACAAATCCAACATACACTGCTCAAAAAAATCTGAGGAACCTCATGCCCACAAGAGCTTGGCTTGTGGGCACATACACTGCTCAAAAAAATAAAGGGAACACTTAAACAACATAATGTAACTCCAAGTCAATCACACTTCTGTGAAATCAAACTGTCCACTGAGGTAGCAACACTGATTGACAATCAATTTCACATGCTGTTGTGCAAATGGAATAGACAACAGGTGGGAAGCAGAGGCAGTTAGCAAGACATCCCCAATGAAGGAGTGGTGCTGCAGGTGGTGACCACAGACCACTTCTCAGTTCCTATGCTTTCTGGCTGATGGTTTGGTCACTTTTGAATGCTGGAGGTGCTGTCACTCCAGTGGTAGCATGAGACGGAGTCTACAACCCATACAAATGGTTCAGGTAGCGCAGCTCATCCAGGATGGCACATCAATGTGAGCTGTGGCAAGAAGGTTTGCTGTGTCTGTCAGGGTAGTGTCCAGAGCATGGAAGCGCTACCAGGAGACAGGCCAGTACATCAGGAGACGTGGAGGAGGCCGTAGGAGGATAACAACCCAGCATCAGGATCGCTACCTCCACCTTTGTGCAAGGAGGGACAGGAGGAGCACTGCCAGAGTCCTTCAAAATGACCTCTGGCGGGCCGCAAATGTGCATGTGGCTGCTCAAACGGTCAGAAACAGACCCCATGAGGGTGGTTTGAGGGCCCGATGTCCACAGGTGTAATGTAATGGTGTGGGTGGCATTTCTTTAGGGGGCTGCACAGCCCTCCATGTGCTCCCCAGAGGTAGCCTGACTGCCATTAGGTACTGAAATGAGATCCTCAGACCCCTTGTGAGACCATATGCAGGTGTGGTTGGCCCTGGGTTCCTCCTAATGCACGACAATGCTGGACCTCATGTGGCTGGAGTGTGTCAGAAGTTCCTGCAAGATGAAGGCATTGATGCTATGGACTGGCCTGCCCGTTCCCCGGACCTGAATCCAATTGAGCACATCTGGGACATCATGTCTTGCTCCATCCACCAACGCCATGTTGTACCACAGACTGTCCAGGAGTTGGGGGATGCTTTAGTCCAGGTGTGGGAGGAGATCCCTCAGGAGACCATCCGCCACCTCATCAGGAGCATGCCCAGGTGTTGTAAGGAGGTCATATAGGCACGTGGAGGCCACACACATACTTCTGAGCCTCATTTTGACTTGTTTTAAAGACATTACATGGTGTTTTTTTCCACTTTAATTTTGAGTGTAACTCCAAATCCAGACCTCCATGGCTTGCTAAATTTGATTTCCACTGATAATTTTTATGTGATTTTGTTGTCAGCACATTCAACTATGTAATGAACAAAGTATTTAATAAGAATATTTCATTCATTCAGATCTAGAATGTCTTATTTTTGTGTTCCCTTTATTTTTTTGAGCAGTGTATTTTAACATAGTTTGCTCAACACGCTGTTGTTCTGGTTGATGTATATTAAGCCACAATAGATGGATTCCCAAGTTTTTGCTAAATCCAAGACACACAAGCTTCAGGACTTTCTCATACTCTCTTCATCCCATGGCTTTAACATCCAAAATAGGTGAAGTGTCTTGAAGAACCCCAATACCTCCTCGCTGATCCTCCTAAAATTTAGTCTGACTTCAAATATTGTTTCTGTCCACTGCAGTATTCTCTTCTACAAAGACTATCGCCCACAAGGCCACTTCTGACCCACCTGTTCCTGCCTTTCTGTTGTTTCAGAATCTCAACCATCTCAAGTGGTCTCAGTTACAATTCATGGCATTTCTTGCCCTAAGATCCTTTGCCTTTTAAGGCATGGAAACTATTTTTGTGACCCTTTAGTTTTAAAGGAGAACAGCAAAGGGGCATTCATCATAATGGATCCAACCCTAGGGGTGAAACTTTGGGCATATCTGGTATGTTGGTAGATGAACTATTTCAAAAAAATATTTGGAAAAGTGATGTGGATCTCAAAAATTAATTGCTTACATTCCCTTCTAGACACCATTTCAGAAACTTGTTTAGGCCAAATTCAGCCAATTAATAAATCAGAGGTTGAATTTTCAGAATTCCAGATGGCAAAATTGCTTTTTTTTATGGGCAGATTAACTTTTAGCAGAGAACTAAAAAATAGGACCCATAAGTCATGTTTCCATCCCAATTTGAGTTGTTTCTCTAGGGAACTCAAATTTAATGGATACTCTGGAATGTCCTAATGGCAGCATTAGATTAATGCTAGTGAGACCCAGCTTCAAATCCACTTCAGTTGTGGAAGCTTGCTCAATAGTTTCGAGCCAGTACCTAACTTTGCCCAACCTACTTTAGGAAATTTTGGGGAATAATGAGAGGAAGAAGCAGCATATAGGTAATCCTCAAGTTATGACTGATTGTTTAGAGACAGTTTAAAGCTACGCCAGACCCCTCCCCAAAAACTGTTTATAAAGACTTTGCAAAGTTCCTATTGTTACAGCCCTGATACACATACACATGAACTAACCCTAACCCTAACCCCAACCCTATGATTCTATGTTCTATGAGCCAGTTTGCTATAAGGCAAGGGTCTTCAAACTTGGCAAGTTTAAGACTTGTGGATTTCAACTCCCAGAATTCCTGAGCTAACATGACTGGAGGGGGAATTCTGGGAGTTAAAGTCCACAAGTCTTAAAGCTGTCAAGTTTGAAGACCCTTGCCTTATAGCAAACTGGCTCATAGAACATAGAATTGGGGTTAGGGTTAGTGAATGTTGAAGACCCCTGCTGTAAGGGTTAAGGTGCTAGATTAGAAACCAAGAGACTATGAGTTCTAATCCTGCCTTAGTCATGAAAGCTGGCTATGTTTGGCCAACTCCTCTCAATCCACCTCAGAGGTCTCCAACCTTAGCAACTTTAAGATCTGTAGACTTCAACTCCCAGAAGTCCATAGGTCTTAAAGTTGCCAAGGTTGGAGACCTCTGATCTACCTCACAGGGCTGTTGTTGTGAGAACATTACGTCTGCTGTCAGGAGCTGCACAAAAATAAAGTTGGATATCAACCAATTTATCAATGCTATTTATATCCTACCCCAATCCTATACAGACTCTCAGGATGTGTCATGGATAGGGGACCAAAAAATAAGCAGGACCAGTTAACACAACTCAATATTTGTTTAGTTCCAGGAGTTATTCTTACACTGCTGCTTTGGAAGTTGAGTTTTTTTTTCCAGAGGACCCCATTCTGTCTTGATGAAAGCAAGCTATTGAGATTTAGTGCTTCACTGTTCTCCAGTATGCTTATTTATTTGCCAATGGTCTTTCTTCCATAAATGGTTGCTGATTAGATTTGCTGATGAAGGTTTCCTAGCTTTTAGCCAAGGTTTCCAGATTGGCAGTTCCTAGGAGAGGCCAATGAGTAGGGGGGAAAGGAGAGGGGGGGTTTGCTGTGAAAGTGTTGCAACTGAACTGAAGACAGATCCAGCTCTTCCAGGGTTCATTCATGCCCATCCTTCCATTCATAAAATCTGGCAAGCAGACAATGACAGTTGCAATCAGGGTAGCTTTTACTCTATGCTTGCTGTGTAAGTGATACCCGTGACCCAATATTTTTCTTGAATTAAACCCATCGTACATCTGGGTGATTTTTTTTAAACTATCATCTTCCCCTGTAACATCAGAAGCAATCCAAAGTTTTTGTTTTTTTTTAATATACAAATTGGAAGATTATCCTGGGAAGAATACAAACAAGCTCTAAGCTCTTTCCTTGGCCTGCTAATAAGGACCGTTAAAAAGGAGGGGGAAAAAGATGATTTCCTTGTTACAATAAAGCTTGGTTGTTCTTGGCAACAGCTTGCCAACTTGCCACATAGCTACTTCATAGCTGGCACTGCCTGCAAGAGATGCTCAAGAGGCAGAAATCCAACAGGCCCAGCTTTCCAGCACAGTGATGGAGTGAATCAAGACACATTTTGGGAGTTGAAGTCCACACATCTTAAAAATTGAAGAGGTTGTGAAATACTGTTCCATAACATTGCAAGCTATATGTCCAAAACGTTGCATTATTAATTAGTGCTAATGGGTTATCAAATTCTATACTGGTGAATGTCACACCTTGGGTTTGACTCACACAATATACAAAGCCAAAGAACTGTGATTAATATGTTGTACGCTATGGCAATCAAGTGTGAGACCTCTTCAACTTCATTGAGAAACCTTCAAGGCTTATCTGAGAGTCTTTTGTGAACACAATGGTCGCACCTCTGGGAATTATCCTAACGCATCATAATCTTGGCGAATATTTTTTTTGGTGTTATGAAAATCCTAAGAACTCTTCTGAACTTGCAGAAATATGATTCCCCTTAATTTTGATAGGAGTACAAGCAGAGTTTGAGAAGAGAGAGGCCCTGGTTTTATTGATAGGATCCTTAGTTGAATTACAGTAATTTTCATATTATGATTCTGACTGCCTTTTGCTGTATTTTCCTTCCCCCATTTAACAATTGTACTGTGAAGGCTTACAGATCTGATCAGGGGCAAGTAAATCAATGTGTATCTCATTTTTACATCCTATTGTAAACCTCAAAGAGCTTTTCAATATTGTGTGAATGAGTCATGAGAGATCTTTCAAGTCAGAAATGTAGTTGCCCAATGCCATAAAACATCACTTTTCCTGCATATCTTTTGTTCATATTACTCTGGCTCAACTTTCCGAACAGCAAATCAAACACTGTAGCAACATTTGCTATACAGGATGAATCATGAGTACGTTGTTTAACATCTGCTCCTATTTTCATTATATACTCACGTTATAATAAATATTGCGGCTTCTTGCTACCCTCTTTTCCAAAAAGTTGAGATTGTGAAAGATGGCTTTTCTTCCCATCGAAAAACTAAAAGCCTGCCAAAAAAATGCTAAAATGGTCTGAATCAGAGGCAAACGAGCGGATGGAAACTCATTACTCATTTTTCTCCAGCTGCATTGTTCAAAAGGGAAACAGGAATTCCTTAATATGACTTTTTATATTCCCCTTACTATGTGACAGTATTGCCAGTCATGAAAACAGCTATGTAGTTTGTGGTGACAATTGGCAGTAGACAACAACTGAGATTAAAACAATTTAACACACACATACACACACTCTTTCTTTGTACTCATTTTTCAATGTATATAAAAAAATTCATCCATAAGATGTATAGTTGGCTGTAATGAGCCAAATCTGGCAGTTATTTTACCCAACTACCCAAGATTCAAATTTAGCTGTAGTTACCTAACATCTGGAGAGCCAAGGCTTCGTGCCAACATTTATTAAATGCACGGCGGTGCAGTTGAATCCTGTTACAGAGTTTTTAATTTAATAGTACTAACCCTATCCTACAGAGAGGGCAAGTCCTTGAGATGCTTGTGAGTCTTTCAACTGGAGATAACAACCCTCTGCAAACTCTTCATCCTTTCGGGTCCAAAAGCCTCTGTGGAGGACCCATGAGCCTCGTGGATACAGCTCTTACGCTGCCCACATAGTTTACCAGATTTTTTGAGCCACTGCAACATGCAAAATCCTTTTCTTAAAGGCCTCCATTCTCGGCTCACTCCTTTCCACTTGTCCGACTCATAGGTCTCCTCCAGCACACAAAAGAAGCAGAAGAAAAAGGAAAGGAAAGTTAAAAAAAAAAAAAACTGGAGAACAAACTGCTTTCCACAGCAACTGAGGTTTCTTCTGATCCCTATTATGAAACATGCAGCAATCATCCAGAACAGCTCTAAATTACACCTTCTTCCAGCTAACATGAAAACGCCACCTCACCAGCCATCGTGATGGCAAGCTGCCTTGGTGGAAACAGATACCAGCATTAAAAAAAAGGTTTTTGAAGAAATGGCGACAGAAGGAAAAAAATGCAGATATTCTGCCTGAAATGCTGGATGGAAATATTTATTTATTTATCAAGATTAGTCACAAGGAGTAGTAACAAGCATCAAGAATTAGGTTTCATCTCTACATTAGCTGAAGCTGTTGCTCCATCTTCTACTCATGAGTTCCACAGCTCATTACTATTCTTATTATGAGTACTCTCTAGGTGCAATTCTAGCTCCCTTTACCTCTCTTACACAAGTGTGTGCATGTGTGTGCGTCAAATAACCCATGCAAATTTGTTAGTGTGTAAAAAATGATTTTTTTTAAAAAAAATACTGGACTATAGATATAGCGTTTTCTGTATTGTTGCAGTTCTTCCATTGTTTAACTACAGAATAAAAGGAAAAGGTTTCCCTGTCTAGTCATGTCTGAATCACAGTGCTCATTTCCTTTTCTTGGCCAAGGAAACCAGCATTGTTACTTTCTCCCCAAAGTGGTACCTATTAATCTAGTCACATTTGCATACTTTCAAACTGCTAGGTGGGTAGGAGCTGAGGTAGGAAAGGCAACTCACTCCATTGTGTGGAGCTCAGGTTTCGAACATTTTACGTGAGTTTAAATCAAAGAGAATACAATGAAAATTGAAGAATTTCCAAAATGGCATTTCTTCTTTCCTCCTGAAAGCAAGGCTATTGAAGTGCTGAAGACCACAAGGGATTCCAAACTCAAGTGGACCTTTGTGAAGAAAATGTTGGCTTATGTGGAATTTACATGTGCCTCATGGAAGAAAGCTTATCTGTTTAGTATTTGTGCATTTTACTAAAATGGCAGCTTAAAAAGTTGTGTATCTGCCATTTGTGATGCCGATGCCCATGTTTTAAAGTGGAAAACTGACTTCTTTGCTTTGTGCTGTGTACACTAAGATTTCTGCAAAAGTAAAGGAAAAAAAAAACCCTTTTTATGGCTCACAGAGCTTAAAATAGCTGTCACTCAAAACATGCACTCACATGTTTCATTCCAAATAAATTGTTTCTTTTGAGGAAAAGAAAAAAGAAAATGTTTCTATCCCCCCCTAAGTTTGATATCCTGCTTGGTTTAGGCTGTAGCACCCCCTCTCCCCCCATTCTAAATGCAAAAAAACCCCCAACCTTTATGCAGCATTTTTTCAACTCAGTTTTGCAAGTCACAGAACGAGGCAATTTCATTTCCAACCCATTAAAAAACCTGTTCCAATGACAGGAGGGAATACTGCTGTTTTGGACGTTTCAAGCTTTCACGCAAGGGCAGATCACAAAGCACGACCCGAAGAGTTTATGGAAAAATGATTGCTCGGTGTTGCAAATTAGATCATAAAAGATACAAGCACCAGGCAAATAAATTATACTCCGACTTCCCAGTCATAGCACACACACCCCTCTCATAAATAATGTTGAAATGCAGGACAAAGCTTCCTGGCAATACTTATTTTCCCTTTACTAATCGGGAGAAGATGTCCATGGTATAATTTAATGCTTATGGTCCACTTTTTCATGTCAGGAGTAAAGAAAACACAGAAACGGGTTTCAGAAGTGAAAGGAATTTCTGGATGTGGCAGCAAACGGATTTAGACAATTCCACAGCTGGGTGCAAACTCCCTTTGGATGACCAGCTGCCAAGCAGTCAAATATTTAACCTCCACTGGGCTGAAGTTGTCCCCGCCCCCCCAAAAAGAGGTGGGCAGCCTTCCATCAAAGAAAAAGCCATTGCCAGCCTCTCCCCCCCTCCCCACCGCTAGTTGCAAGAGAACAGAGTTAATTAAATGCAATTTCTCTCCTGCGCCAACTCTTAAGAGGAACCGATTCTGTGGAAACTCTGAGAAAGCTTCTGGATCTCTCTCTCCACCCTCTTTTTTTTTTTTTTCTTCCCCTCTTGCAGGCCTCCTGTGTGCAGCCAAAGGAAGGGCTCATTTGAGATTTCAAGCCTGTATTTTGTAAGCTGCCGCCAATGCTTGGGTTTCCCTCTCTGCCCGATTAGGAAATTGGGAACTCCATCCTTCCTAGGAGACATTTCGACTGTGGCTAGTGGAGAATGGAATGACAAGAGTTGGAAGGGACCTTGCAGGTCTTCTAGTCCAACCCCCTGCTTAGGCAGGAAACCCTATACCACTTCAGACAAATGGTTATCCAACATCTTTCCAAAAACTCCAGTGTTGGAGCATTCACTACTTCTAGAGGCAAGTTGTTCCACTGGTTAACTGTTCTAACTTGGACCACAACTGATCCCACAATTCATGTTGCTAAGTGATAACATATAACAGATAATCAGAGTTGGAAGGATCTTGTAGGTCATCTAGTTCAACCCCCCACCCAAGCGGGAGACCCTACACCATTTCTGACAAATGGCAGTCCAATCTCTTCTTGAAAGTCTCAAGTGATGGTGCTCCCACAACTTCCGAGGGCAACTTCTGTTCCATGGGTGGATTGTTCTCCCTGTCAGAAAATTTCTTCTTGTTTCCAGGTTGAATCTCTCCTTGATCAGCTTCCATCCATTATTCCTTGTCTGGCCTTCAGGTGCCTTGACCCCTTCATCCTCTCTGTGGCAGCCCCTCAAATATTGGAAGACTGCTATCCTGTCTCCCCTGGTCCTTCTCTTTACTAGACTAGCCAGGCCCAGTTTCTGCAACCGTTCATCGTATGTTTTAGCCTCCAGTCCCCTTATCATCCTGGTTGCTCTTCTCTGCACTCTTTCTAGAGTCTCAACATATTTTTAATAGTGTGGTGACCAGTAAATGTGTTAAGTGAGTGAGAAATGTGTTAAGTGAGTTTTGGTCCACTTGATGGCTGTTCTTGCTTCATTTAACAAACAGATTACTAATTTAACAAATTAAATTAGTAATCCTATTGTTAAGGGAATCTGGCTTCTAAGTCACTTATTTCCATTACTGTTATAATTTTGAATGGTTACTAAGTGAACTGTTGTAAGTCGAGGACTGCTTGTAGCGTATCTTCATGTAACACACACACACATACACTATGGCTGTATGGATCCTTGTTCTGGATTTGCATAACACAAAAACATAACAATACATAACTAATGTAATGTAACGTAACGTAAAACATAACATGAAACATAACAACACAACACAACATGATACAAACAAACAGGTCAGACTCCAGTAGGCCTGGCCAGAATCATTGACTCTCATATACCTAACTCTGCACTTGGTAGCAACAAATGTTCTATAACAAGGGTCTTCAAACTTGGCAAGTTTAAGACTTGTGGACTTCAACTCCCAGGAGTCCTGAGCTAACATGACAATCTGGGTCCTCATTTTACCACCTCGGAAGGATGGAAGGCTGAGTCAACCTTGAGCCGATCAGGATCAAACTCCTTACTGTGGGCAGAGTCAGTCTGCAATAGTGCCTTCTAACCACTGTGAAGCAGGGAAGGAAGGAGGGAAAGAAGGAGGGAAGGAAGGAAAATAAATAGTAATACTGCATATTCTAACCACTGTGAAGCAAGGAAGAAGAAGGG